>CM046862.1:22670720-23154331 GCA_025617745.1 Heliocidaris erythrogramma
GGGGGGGGGGGGACTTCATTTTTTCCCCGGGTGACATAATCCCTAGTATCATGAACACGGATTGACACCTCTGTGCCCCCCCCCCCTATTGAAAAAATCCTGGCTACGCCTGTGCCTGTGGGTCTCTATGGGACCGTACCTATAAAATAGAGACCTGTGGGTCTTTATATGGGACCTATAAAATAGACCTGTGGGTCTTTATGGGACCTATAAAATAGAGACCTATGGGTCTCTATGCTTTTTGGACCTATTGAAATTCTGTCTATGGGATTTTCGACCTAGCTGGGAAGAAGGTGAAATTAAAGTAGCTATTCAAAGAAAATCACAAATATGGCAATTAATGTATCACTAGAAACTGGAAGCTTACAGATGGCAATCGTATAAGTTTTATGTCAACTGCGTATCTGATGATTATAAAAACAACACAAATAAAAGCTCTTCTCAGCATCTGGAATATCCGAGGATTCGCCAGAAATATAGCGATGTTTTGATGTCGTCACACTCGGGATCGATCCTGCTTAAGCAGACGACGTCCTATAATGAATGAACGTAATTGCAATGCAATTATTTATCAAATTATAAAGAGTTTGGTGTATTTAAACATGACCTTATTTCACACCATTATAAAGGAAAGTGAAACTGATTCTGATATAGCTAAAACCGTTTGATTGTAAATACACAGGAGAAGGGTCAATGATCAATGAAATAAACCCCACTTTCAAATTGAAAAGCCCTCCGAATAATAGCATGGATGGTATTCGTTCCCTCTTGAAACGCCGAACATGCCCCGGTGCAAGCAGCTGAAAATACAATGGCGTCTTATTTTGTTTACAAGTGACCAAGGCCGTACGCAGAAATTTTTTCCTGGGGGGGGCAAGATGATCGCTTTCAAAGGAATCCATAACTTGAAGTCTAAAAACCCATTTAAAAAAATATATTTTGAAATTTCTGGGGGGGGGGCAACTGGCCCCCCCCCCCCCCCCCCTGCGTACGGCCTTGCAAGTGACTGATTCCTTTATTTTTTAACGCTGCATTTTTCATCAAAATAATACCATACACGAAGTTCAGAGTGAGGCAACATACTAACATTAAGACTGACGCTAGTGAAGGAAGAGAAATAAGTGAAGAGGGATGACAAAATAGGCTCTAAAAAATGTGTAAAGATGTTTATGGGACATCGTCTGCTTAGACAGGACTGGTCCATGGTGTTCGTCACATATCTCAGCAGCGTTCGAGGAGCTCTTCACTCTATATCGGGGCTGTATTTTACCGTTTTATAATTGATAATAATCATTACTTCAAATGTTTCCAAGCGTTGAATTTGGATAACCTTGTTTAATTTATGCCATCTAATGCAATAATAAGTATTAAGCCAATATTTAAAAACATTAAAGTTCTACTTTAACGTCACTGCCGTCGGGCATAACCTGAATCCAACTCAACTAAAACTATGCAGTTATGCAGTGTATATTAATAATGCCTCCGATACAGATGCTCTTTTGAAATTGGGCATAAATCGATTCCTGAGTAAAGCAATTTCAGAAAGACTCAAGCAAAATGACTATACCATCAATATTTCCTTTTGCTATATGCTTAAAAAACGTTCTCCTTCTTTTTTTTAGCTGCCTAGCATGTACATGTATACAGTTAAGGCATGCAGAAAATCCGTCTGTTTAGACTTTTATAACTTTTTTTTTTACTTTTGAGGTTCTCATCCCACGAAGCCAGACGTAGTCTCAAGCGGAGCACCCCCGATCAACGAAATAGATTGATTTTGTTTGAGTCAATAAAAAGAAAAATCCATATTCAAGCCCCAATATCTTAAAAACCAAGTAAAATCGCAGAAATATATTAGATTGCCCGATTGTAGATAGAATCTTCTTTAGTTTGATAGGCTGCTCACTAAAATGCGACCATGGATGACTGAGAACTGGTCATTTTAAAAATCATGTCAAAATCGTCTTTGCTCAAGTTCGGGCTGTTTGATGTTCAGGAGTTATCTTCATTACTTGTGAGTGCATTCAACTGGAATAGAGATCAGTCAACCAAGCCAATCCTGGGTGCATGGACCGTCCATTTTCTTGAAAACTTGGACAGATCGAGCAAAATGAATCAGGAGAAATGTTGCTGTTCAGCTGTCCTTGGTCGATTTAATGATCAATGTGTCAAATTAAAGGACACATGATAGGGTATTATGAGTATCTATGAGTACAATGTATCAATGTACTGATTGCAACGAAGATGCGTGGTTCAATCTGGGTTTCCTTTTTATGACTCACATCGTCGTTTGCAGGCCTCGTAAATAATTCACTGTATGGTCTGAACTTGATGTGTTCTTGGGGTTCTAGACTACCTGGTTCGGGGGGGGGGGGGGGCACTCTAAAAACTCAAATGTTAAATCTACATTTAAAAAGGTGGAGGAGTGACAACATTTTCAAAATGGTAAATGAACACTTTTAACATGCTGCATCCAACCTTTAAACTATTAGATCCAGCATGTTAAAACTTAAAGTGTTAATTTACCATTTTAAAAATGTTGTCACTCCTCCAACCTTTTAATGTAGATTTAACATTTGAGTTTTTAGAGTGGGGGTCTAGATCAAGGAGTTTGTGAGAACACCTTAGTTACCGGGTAGATCTAGTAGTTTTTAGATTCAGGCATTACATGTACATGTAAGTTTAGTGCATGTGTCAAAATACGAGTCTGAACATGAAGCCTTGTCTCAAAGCTCATCTCTCATCTCACTCTCCTTTTATACAGTACATTCTTACTATCCTTACTCTCCCTCTCCTTAGCGCTCCCCAATATCACCGCTCCCTTTCGCTCTCTCTCTCTCTCGTTTTGTCGGTATCTCGACACATTTCTCCATCCATGTATACATGTATGTATCTCGATTTGCATACGACTACAGCATTCCTAAAATGTTTGTGTATAAAGTGCACTCTTGTTATAATAAGCTCCTTGGGGAGACCGAGAAATTTTCTTGTTGTAATGAACTCTCATTGATCACTGTTACAAAATCAATGCAATACAAAGGAATTGGGACCACAAAAATTACCTTGTTATAACAAGTTTGTTATATCAGTGCTTGTTATAACAAAGAGTCCACTATACAGTACCACCAGGTTGCTCATCATCTGACCAACATGCAAGCAAAGATACACTCACATTACACACCTTGTGGGGGGGGGGGGGGGGGGGGAGTAGTAATGATAAAGCCAGACACTATATATATATGCTCAAATATTTAATAAATATATTATTCATTTTGTACAGCTCTGTACCCAGTATAATTTTACATGGCAGGCTATTATTGCAAGCCCTGTGAAGGACGGTACGATATTAACATGTATAATATAAAATGTATACAGTTAACTTCGCAGAAGTCGAATCTGTCGGGACCACCAAAAGTAGTTTGACTTATGTAAAGTTCGACCAACTTAGGATATGTTATAACACATACTTTGCATGGTTTGGTAAAAAAAAATTGATTTGACTTCGGAAAAATTAGACTAATGCGTCTTCGAGTTATGAAAGGTTAACTGTAGTTGAACATGAAAAATAATCATTTATTCCATGTAAAATCAAAAATATACATGTACATACTAATAGATCA
Source organism: Heliocidaris erythrogramma (assembly GCA_025617745.1). Classification (NCBI taxonomy): domain Eukaryota; kingdom Metazoa; phylum Echinodermata; class Echinoidea; order Camarodonta; family Echinometridae; genus Heliocidaris; species Heliocidaris erythrogramma. Next base: position 22,674,338 of record CM046862.1, read on the forward strand.
AATATTTTGCCTATTCTCACGATAAACTTGCAAAGAAAGCACATCATTAGCTTACTTCAGGCTTTACACTACATGCATATACTGGATATTTTTCAACTCCATGAACTTTTCGTATCAACATATATGTATGACCTGGTGAAAGGTATATTACCACACTCACTAGTAGAATATTGTCATTCATGTGATGTGTTGTTAATGAACTCAAACACTTGAATGGTGTACAACTTAAGCTCACAATCACATAGCCACATAACTCTGTTGAGAGCCAGAAGGGCGTTAACTCTCTGTTAAAGATATGATTTAACGTCCTCCTGGCTCCAAAAGGACGATAACATCTATAAAATGTACATAAAATGCCCAAACAAGATACATGTACATGTACATGGTTAAATACATTATGCATCTTTGAAAGAGCTTTGGTCCCCTTTATTTTTTGTACTACAAGTACCAAACATTACACCGAAATTCAGGAAGGAAATGAAATGGATTGTCTGATCTTCACAGAAAATTGTTAAATATTATAAACAAAGAGGAAGAAAGCCATGAGCATCAAATTGGAATTGAATGATTTCTTCCAGGCTTAATGTTGGTAAGGTAAACCAAGAACCGTTATGCACAAAAGGCTCATCTCATTCAGTTATGCTCACTTTTATCAACGATCAAATTTATGGATATTTGCATAGACACAAAATAATTAGGGTAATGGCAATTTTCCACAAAACCCCAAATTGTGTTTTGGGTTTTTTTTTTTTTACATATTTGAGATTTTTGCGGCAATCTGTTCCTCTTCATTCGAGCGGGGAGGGGGAGGTGGCAATAAAAAAGACATATGCCAAAAGGCCTTCCCCTCCAGTTCCTTTAGGGTTTAAGAATTTTAAAATGCACAGCATTTCAAAATTGAGGAAAGTTTTCTTTCAGGCGGCAGTGAAGTTGGTAGCACAAATGAGGGACTAAAGCCCCTGTTCTTAAAGTGCGGCCCATCGGCAAATCTTGTTTTATCATATGTAATATATGGGTACATAATACATCATCCTAACCATTGATTTGAATAAAGCTATCACAAGTTTTGCTTGCTCGCCTCGCTTGCTCGCAAATAGCATAACATAATTAGCCTTTCCCTGTCCTATCACATGCAGTTGAAAAAAAAACAAAAGGAGAAAAAAAAATAAGGATAATAAAACGGGAGGGTATTCTAGAATTGTTCAGCCTTCCTGAGATTGTATATTTGGGTATGTATGCATAGGCGTATGAGGGCTGAACCCCTCTCCCCCCAGAATATCTTAATTACCTGGCATTCGGGCACCCAACACCTCATTTACAGGCAGTGAAATGGTCTCTTTGTAATTTTTTATCTTGTCTAAATTAGCACATTTTCATGACGAAATTACACTTTTGCAGTTTAAAAGTGCATTTCTTTTTGATCGCTAGCTGTGCTCTATCGCTCGCTAAATTGAAAAAAAAACAGAAAGTCAACACACAGTGTATTCGGGCAAGAGACGTCGGTCACATCATACTCCCATGCGTCTTTGTATATATATGCGTAATACTCAGTGGCCCGCGACATATATTCAGGAATATATCTGGCCCGCATGACAACATAATTAAGAACCCAGGGACCAGATCCTCAGTGTTCAGCTCCTTTGGTCTTATAAATAAATATGGGGTTCACAGAAAATATATGTCACAGTTTATATATGACAGCTTCACAGAAGCCATAAGGATAAATAAGCCCATTTTTCTAGCAATTCTGACTCAGGACCAAGTCGGCTGCTTCCTCGATGCTGTCAACAACATAGTCGGCCTTATTCTCTAGGATTCTCCTGTCCACACCCCCAGTCAATACACCTGCAGCAAAGAAAATATGAGAAAAGAAGTAATAAGTAATTGCATCAGAACTACATTCCTTTAACAACATTTAGCATGTCTGAGATAATCAGTTGGTGTACAATGTATCAACTTAGTGATGACAACCTCATCAAACAATTTTGAACAAAACAGAATACAAAGAGTAACTTTTTAAACAGGTTGGGTATAATTTGTACCAACAAAGGTCACAAACCTCACAGTGTTGACACATACATACTAATAATAATAATATTCCGCTTTTATATAGCGCCTAATACATGGTTGTGTTTCTAAGCGCTTTACAGATATATTATTACCCCGGTCATTGGATTCTGACATGCCCGCTCCCTGGGGAGTATTCCAGCATACATGTATACATACATGTATACATACATGTATTTCTCAGATTCCGATGAAGCTTGATCCATGAAATAACATTTGAGTTTCATGGAGTGTCTTTGTCAGTGATTTTTACAGACAAATTTGCTCTCAGCCAATCAGATGCAAGTATTTCAGTAGCTTATAACAGTTATGGCAACTTGTCATTGATGACTAGTTTATGAAACAGGACCCAGGAGCGAAGCACCTCTTTCCGCCATTTTAAAGAAATCAAATATTTTTCGTGGATCAAGCTTCAAGTGAATTTGTCAGAGGTGAAGGAGGCAGAGCAACAAAGAGGGAGGAATTGTGACAGAATCTACATTCTGACAATGACACCAAGAAGTGGTCCATTGTAAAAATGATGACATAAATGGTACCCTGGGGTACCAAATAAAAATCGGCCATTTTTTGGAATTATTTAATTTTTTTTAGGGCTGTACCCTGGGTTACCAAAAAGTGGGAAATTATTTTGGTGTGATTTTTTCAACATTCAATTGTGTCCCATGTTCTTGTAAAACATCCTATAAGTCATGTATTTTTCTCAAATTCATTGTTGTTGTGAGTAATTATTCTATTATTGATTTCTATTTCTTCGATTTGAGAGAGGGATTGGGCCAGCAGTGTCATAATAACACCATCAGCCTGCTCCTGTCTCCCCCGTTACTCGCCTTCCTAAAAACCGCTACCATATCCATGTACACAGATCAGCGGCCTGCTCGTCCCCCAACTTCTGTATTGCACGATATCGTGCTCTTTCAACTTTCTCGGTCCTTGGAATCTTCCGTCATTTACGTCCTTTCCCTTACAGTAAATTTCCGTATCCACCATTACCTTCCACCATTGTCTAAGTTTGAAAGTTTGACAGCTAAAATACAGTAACGATGAAGTGATGTTTTAGGAAGAAGTGAAATAAAATCAAGTTCTAAAGCCGCGGGAGCTAACGCTATAGCCACTGCGCTTGTGAGGGCTGCTAGCAGCTAGCGCGCGAGCAGCAGTACAGTGCATGCACACCATGTATAATAACACTGCACTGTTAACATGCATTGTGACTACGTACACGCACTGGGGTTGTACTCGAGTGGACGTGAGATGGCGCTACACAACATGGTACCCCGGGGTACAACGCTACCCCGTGGTGTGGTGCATCAAATGTACACCTCCTTCCCCCAACTTGAAAAAAACCCAAAACACTATTCTTTGATCAAGCTTCAAGTGATTTTTGCCAAATTATGTGTCAAATTATTGACCTTTGTTGGCACAATATGTCTGATCTTTAAAAAAGTTAAGCTCAAAATAGAACATCTGACTTATACAACAGGCCAATAAAATAGATTAGCGCCTAGTAATGCTTCAAGCTTCTAGCAATTTCTACCAATTGTGTGTCAGATTGGTGACCTTTGTTGGCACAATATGTCCAACCTTTAAAAAAGTAAGCTCGAAATAAAGAACCTTGGCTACAGGAATCAACTCTTGTCCAAGAATCTAACTTATACAACAGGATAATAAAATAGATCAGCGCCTTGTAATGGCCCATTACAACTCATTTATTTTGGGCAAATATGTTATTAACTCTTCCTGCCATTGTAGAAAAGTTAGCAAATTGATTTCTTTCCAGGACAGAGAGTCATATCTGATGCCATTACCAACCCGACTTCCTAGCCCATTATCCAAAATAAAGAACAATACGAACTTCTTTCGATGCATTTTCTATGAGCAGGAAGTAAGAGGTCATGAATGCGTGTTTCTAATCGACTTGTTTCTTTATTTCGTTTATTTCGTTTTCAATGGATTGATCTCTACATGCCTTACAGTATACTTATTGAAAATTTGAGTCTGCTAAAAATACAGTGAAACCTGTCTATAAAGACCACTCTAGGGAGACAAGAAAAGCGGTCTTTATGAGCAGGTGGTCGTTATGTACAGGTTCCTTTAACACATGTTTCAATGAGAAACACTTTAAGGGAAACAAAAATCATGGTCTTTAAAGGACAGGTGGTCTTTCTATACAGGTGATCGCTAAAGCAGGTTTAACTGTATGCAAACTTAGCCTACAAGTGTTTCAAGACAATCCAAATGATGTACAAATGTGGGACACTTACTTATAACGAGGCCGCACTTTGAGTTCTTTCCGCACATAGCATCTGTGATCGTATCTCCTATGAAAACTGCATTCTTAGGATGGACTCCCAGTCTTGAGCAGATCTTGAGGGCGGTATAGGCATCGGGTTTGGGCTTGATTCCGGCATCGTTTCCACAGATCACCATGTCTACGAGATGAGACACGCCCAATCGTTCAAGGGTGCCTTCCGTCATGATGCGACTGTCTGCTGTGTCTACAGCAATGTAATACCCCTCATCTATACAGGATAAAGAGGAAATGTTCAAAAGTAACAACTTTTGAAACCAAATCCCCATCAAAACCTTTAGAAAACAACTCTGCCCATCCCATCCCCTCCTTGTCAAAGATCTCTAGGAATACTTGAGTTGTCACTTGTCCATTCTTTATATAAATATGTTACGAGACATCAAAAGCAGTGAAAGCTGAAGCTATAGATCTGCAAAGTGAATCTGCAACTGAGCTCCTTCCCCCCCCCCCCCCCACACTGGCACTCGATTTCTAAAAATAAATCCAAGCCAATTTTCAGATTTTTATAAATAAATCATTTCTCTTTATTGTCGGACTCTTCTTTCACATACAACCAATCACTGCACAACCTCATTATCACAAATACCTACCCCTCAGTCTGGAGAAGACACTGTGCACATCACCAAATTCCAACAGCTCTCCACAGACGGCAGCATTACCATCATCGAAGCAGTCTTCTGCAATGAGACGAGCCCTCTCTAGGGAAAGTCCCTTTTTCACCAGGAGTTCACATAGGTATTCAAAGCAGACTTCGTTCGTACACTCCATTAAGATTCCTGGTCCAAACATACGGGCGTCGATGTCAAACCCCATGGCCTTGTAGATCTCGTCTTGAAGAGAGAGTCCAGTTGCATTCTCCATTCTGTTGCAGAGGGGAGAAAGAATTGTACACTTAAGCTCCAAATCATTGGGTCTAACTTTAAACTGGCAAGCTTGTTTCTTTCTATTAATTCTAGTGACACAGTATTGTAACAGTTCATGCGGTTGCCCATTTTGCCTACTTCAATTGAAACAAAATCTATCAATAAATGAATATCTTTCATATGTCTTTTACTTTTATTGAAAGTAAAAGTTAAAAGTTTTAAGTTTAGCTAAGCCTAAAGCATGGGTAATTGACCTCTACCAGTCTAAATTATTATAATGAAGCATTTGATCAAACTTTGCTGTAGTCAGGAACAGTACTATAATTTGATATGTCAGATGATAGATTAACTTAGACTGGGCCTAGATTTATTAATCATTTCAAAAATACAAGACAGTTTCTATTTGAAGGAATCATGTGTCACAGTGTGTCCCAATGACATAATGAAAGCAAATGAGATGGGAAATTTTATGGGATTACTTGATTTCTATCATGTCTATAGAGTCTTCTACAGTCTAGAAATAGATCTAGATCTAGCAATTATAAACCTTTGATTTAAATATCTTTATCCTGATTAGACAGAAAAATCCTCCTGTAGGGAGTTTTATAACATTTCCTGACTTTCAGGGCTCTCCTCCTATAACTTAAGGGAGAGGAATTCCGTGAAGCCAGATGCAGTCTCAGTGGAAAATATCCCAAACGAAATAGACTGATTTTTCAGTCTATATCATGAATATTGATGCACAGACGGTAGAATAGCCATATCTAGTACATGTATGAATCATATCTAAAACAGTTAGACATCCTTTTTTATTACGCCTCCTGTTACTTAGTTCTAAGTCAGGTTTGAATGATGGTGGCTTATGGCTTAGGCCCAACTTTTATTACGTTAAAGATCACTCTCCGTGCACGTGCATCCCCTCGACCTAAATTGTCAAAAATCAAACTTTTAAAATTTTCTATCGAAGTCTCCCCCCTCCAAGTCAAGAGAACTTATTTTACCTCTTAGTGGGCTCTTTTTTTCATGAATTCTGTAATCTGTAATTGTCAATTTGTCTGAGAGATAATTCCGTATTCTAGACCAATAAATTAAGGGATAAAACCGTTGCACCCTGCTCGTTCTCACGGAATATGGAACCAGAACCTCCGGCCTCATGGAATATGGAACCAGAACGTAGATATTTCCTGTATTCCGTGAACAAGCAGGGTGTAACTAATAATATTTAGTTTACCTTTCTGCTGTCTGGATGAGCCAGGGTGCCCACATGGCATGCATGCAGGTCAGGGTGCCATCTTTATCAAAGATCACCACCTTCTTCTCATCAATGGCTGTAGTAGAACTGATGTAGTTGTTGTTCATCTTGACAAGTTTGAACAGGAATATCTGTCCTGTAAAAGAATAAATAAATTAAAATAAAAAGCAAGTGAGATCGACACTCCCAACATACACAATTCACATTCACAAAGTCACTGTCTCAGTGATTCCTTCAGGAAGTTCAGCCCCAGCCCAGGCAGAATTCAGAAAGACAGAACTCAGAAGCAACAGGCTTCAATCAACAGATCAAAACAATTTTAATTGATAATGATACTAACTTACATGTAGATCTACCATGTCTACCATGTCTACGTTACAACGATATACATGCATTTGCAATTGATACTATGCCTAGGCCTACATGACAGATGACTGTCTACAGCCAGAGTTGGTTTGATTTTGACTTTTGAGGTAAACAGATAAAGACTCAGATAATCATATTCATATTCATAATCATACTCACGGATCAAAACTAAGTAAAGTCTCAAAATAACAAGTAATATCAGACTGCGTACAGACTGGCATGGACTAGACACGAAGATGTGGTATGTGTTGTAAGTGCAACGGGTTCCAACAAAATGATGACAGCGTTCCAGAAAGCACAATCCTGAATCAGTTTATGCACCGTATACTAGTAGCTTACATCTGCATGCACGGGCCGGGTTCCGGGAATGCAGCCCGGTGGATGCGATCGATAACATACAGTACAGCATGAGACACCGGTGATCAGCTGTTCATGTCCGATGTTTACAATATGCGGCAGCTCATGCAGGGGAATCCCTTTTCACATGCTTATCACATGCACAAAATGTGGATAGTCTTTGTCAGATGCCAATCTAAACCTGTAATATTTATTTCACAGCCCATTCTTCATTTTTGTTGTCATAATTAATTTCATAGTTCCTTACAAAATCATTATAGATTATGAATTATGATGAATAACATATTGGATTTCGACTGAAACCCTAAGAATCATTTAATTATTTCTCTCATAAATTGTTAAAGTTCAAACATGACTAGAACACAAGACCATGCGAGTCCAGTCAGATCTTGGTCTAGACTTTGCTTACGTCACGAAACACACAGTTGTAGTCTCTCCAAATCAGACTTTATTGATGATTCGCACATGTGAGTTGAATATTTCAATCAGGGAAGTGTCTCTCTAACACTTCCCTGTTTCAATATAAAGAGGCGAAAAATTAAATGACCAAAAGACAATCTTGCAAAACTAAGTGGCACCACAGACTATGTATTGTGTCACTAAAATTCTCGAAAAAGACATTTTACCCAAACTGTAAAGAATTTTCAACTTTATATCACTTTTATCTCATTCCCAAATATAAAGATGACGGTTATTTGATCACATCACATTGATATATATATATATATATATATCTCGGTGTTGTCAGGGGCGGATCCAGGACTTCGTAAATGGGGGGGGGGGGGCACAAAAATCTCATACAATATTCTGACGAGCAAAATATAAAAATAACATTTTTGCCTCTTTGTCTTTCCGAATCCTCATAGTGACAAGCAAAAAAAGAACTTTATCAGTTCAAAGGGGGGGGGGTAGGTACAGGCCGAAAGTGCCCCCTAAATCCGCCACTGGGTGTTGTGTAATTTTGATGTTTTTAAACCTCACAAGCTGTCTTTGAACTAAGACTACTCTTCTCTGTCTGATTCTTGCCCTTTAATGAGGGAAATGTTATTATGATAACAACCCCCCCCCCCCCCCCCCCCCCCCGTTTTTTCTTTACTCACAACTACGCACTTATTCTAGATTCTATCCGTTTTTTATTTGGTTTATTCCCCTACGCTGCTCTTTCTCTACACGCATATCCCACACTCAGCGCGACTCTCCGCTCATCGCGCGAACCCCCCGTCGAAAAAAAACCTTTGTAAGGACTCTTCTTCTTTTAGCGTTGAGGGGTGTCGGATCGCGGGTGTCGGATCGCGCGATACGGAGACAGTCCAGGCATGTCAGAAAATTATGGAGGAAAACATCTGCCCCCACTGAGACTCTTGGAGGGCTGGCGAGACGAAAAAAAAAACGGATCTCCCTCCAAGCAGTTCCCCAAAGTTGACAACCCTGCATTAGTGTTCCCCACTTGTAAAAAAATCCTGGCTACGTCACTGCCCCCTCCTCCTCCGGCCTGAAATTAATATGAATTGAATAAATAGAGTAAAATTAAACAAACAAATCACTGAAAATTTCATTGAAATCGGTTGAAAAATAATGAAGTTATGGAATTTTTAAGTTTTGCATTATTTTGGTAAAACAGTGATATGCACGTCGTCATGAATATGCAGTGAGTGAGCTGATGATGTCATATCCCCACTTTTTCTTTTGTATTTTATTATATGAAATTGCAATTATTCAAATTTTCTGCTCCAAGCCTATAACCAAAAGGACTGACTCCTTATTTAATGTGTAAGTTTATCATTGCTGTAACTTATTTTGTTACAAGGGAGATATTTTTTATAGACATGTATGAAAAAATGAAATAAAGAAGATTTCATGTAATATAGTTAAAAAAGGAAAGTGGGGACGTGACATCATCAGCTCACTCATTTACATATTCATGATGACATGCATAGAACTGTTTCCCAAAATAATGCAAAACTTAAAAATTCAATAACTTCGTTATTTTTTATCGGATTTCAATGAAATTTTCAGTGTTTTGCTTGTTTAATTTTACTCTATTCATTCAATTAATATTATTTTTAGGCCGGAGTACCCCTTTAAATCTGGCCTTCTCTCTCTCTCTCTCTCTCCCACAATATTAGTCTATATCTCTCTGCATCCATGCATTTCCCCTTAAAATGCAATAGTTTTAAAATCATGACCTGAAATTGTTTGTCAATTTTTACACATATGCTACAGTTAACACAATTATTCATACCCTTAATACCAACTTTTGCCATTATTTTCAATTTTGTTTTGTGAAAAATTGGTTTGTCATGATTTATGTTATTTGGGCATGCTACAAATCAATTGTTAAATTAATTGCACAAGACAATTTACCAAATTTTGGTGGTTCAGAGGTAATTTATTCACTTTTTTTTTTAAAGATGGCTTGTCCATAACTTTTCATACGGTTTCTTTAATAGTTGCTAAACATGTACAAAATTTTAGGAATGGCATGCCTCAATGCCATGCCAGTTGCCAGTTCAGTGATTATTCATGAATGGCACATTGTACTGCAACAGAAAATGGACCCAAATTTTCGAGCGATGTTTGCCCTTAAAAAAAAAAAAGGTAAAAAAGGTAAAAAAAAGGTAAAAAAAGGTAAAAAAAAGGTAAAAATAAAATGTCACTGAAAGGAGATACTAACTTTGCTATGGGTGAAACCTCTCTCTCTCTCTCTCTCTCTCTCTCTCTCGTAATCTAGGCCCTATTTTGAGAGTAATTTCATCTGTTTTATTTTAGAGAGAGGTCACTTTACAACTGAACTTCAGTCATTGGCTAATGAATGAACAAAAGAACAGATCTATAGTGCACATAAATATTCACCAAATGAAAATTAAAATACTTCTCAATAAAATATAAGATAAGAACTTTTTCAGAATTTCACCCATGTCCCCTCATGCATAAAAAGGTGCGTTTATACGCTAGTCAAAAATTAAACGCAACTTGATTTTCAACCAATCAGGATCGCGTATTTGGGACCTGCGTTTAATTTTTTGAGTTGCGATTGAATGCAACTTTTCACACAAGAGGGCCCTGGGGAGCGTTTCATCAAGCTTTTTGTCAGTGATTTTTACCGACAACTGTTATAAGCTACTGAAATCCTTGCATCTGATTGGCTGAGCGTAAATTTGTCGGTAAAAATCACTGACAAAACGCTTGATGAAACGCTCCCCAGGTCTCTCTCGCCTCTGGTTTTTCTCTTCTCATAACAGCTAAATATAGCTAAAATATAATACAAAAGCTAAACGTATATTATAGGATTAATTCTGAAATAGAACAAAAAAATATGATCAATAAAATCTTGTCTTTTTATTGTCTTGTAGCGCTTGGGTGAAGACAAAGAGAGAATCACAAATCACAGAAAATTTACTTCTAACATGTTTCTGTTCTAATTGTTTGACAAATTTATATCATATATTACATAGTTGATGTCATCTGCCTTTCAAAGACTAAAAGATGAACATTTAAAATCACCTCAATGAACTACAGTGAAACCTGTCCATAAAACCACTCAAGGGAGACAACAAAAGTGATCTTTATGAGCAGACGGTCTTTATGTACAGGTTCCTTCAAGAAACATTTTTTGAGGGAATAAAAAAATTATGGTCTTTATAGGCAGGTGGTTTTTTTTTATACAGGTGGTCACTAAAGCAGGTTTGAATGTCATAATACCCAAGGTATTGAATTTAAAAATACATGTAATTAGCTACCATTGCTTTTTTCTCATCAGCCACACAATCTGAATGATATTTCAAACGTTCATGTAAATCAGCAAAACAGATCATAAATATTTAAGACAATAAATATATATAGTGTTGCATAAAATTTAAAATGCACATGTACTTTATAGTACAATATAAAACATATAATGCTTTTATTTATATAATATCTATTACTTATTTCACATTTATTCAAACAGGATACTTTCTTTAATTTACCAACTGCTTTCCACAAGAGCTCTGTGAAATAAGCACAATCATACAGGGCAGGAAAAAGCACACACAAACTTCCAGTCCATCCTGATTATAAATCACACATCTCAGCCAGAAGAGCGTAATCTTATAAATAGCACTTTACAATAAGGCTTTCATCAGACGACATATTCAAATAATAATTTGAATTCTACAAGAGTTGCTTCTGACCACCTCAGAATAGACCTGTTTACTAAGTGATTCAAATTTATGGATGTTTCTTTCCTGGGGACCTAGTAACGAGGTATTCCATTAACCTGTTATTAATGAATGAACTACAATACTTGGAATCCAGTTTGCATACACTACTTGTTGCTATGTCTGGCAAGCCTCTGGCAAGCTTTCAGGTTGTCAAGAACAAAGTTTGTTTCAAAAGTATGCATAAAATTTGAACACTTAGTAAACAGGTCTATTATCCCCAATCCTTGCCCAACATATCAACAATTGACAATACTCACAATAGCACAATGGATTTTATTGCAGCGTTGCAATCACACATATCAGGAGAATGAAATACATCTAGCTTGTTTAATACTAAGGTTTTAATGAAGAAAACATCCAATGGCAAAAAAAAAGACAAAAGAAACTTTGGAAAACTGGTCCAGTGAATCCTGAATTCAAGAAGTAGAAAGTATTGTATACGCCGTAAATTTCCGCGAAAAGGACTAGCTAGACTTTTTTGCGAGTGATTGAATTCGCGATCTGGAAATTCTCAGATCTACATCTAGCAATGATTATGTACTTTCGCATAGCTAATTGGTGACTTTCTGTCTAGGAGACAACAAATTCAACTGACTACGTAACGTTGGCAATATTTTAGAGTGTTGTTAAATTTGCGACCTACTAGCGATTCGCAAACTTTGCGAAAATAAAAACAGTAATTATATTGTCACTGCATTTTTAAATGAGCCTTATAGAAAAAGATTGAGGATCTCACTCTTTTCACCACCATTTTTTCACTGATGTCTTCTAAATTTGAGATGCAATATAAATTTCTGCATAATTTAGTCCTTTTAGCAATACCACTATCGATATCATTCATTTATAATATAACGATAAACGTCTTTGCCATTATAGTTAATAGACATGACTCTATCCCATGCACACTTGTTTACAAGTAGAATATCACATATTTAGCTCAAACATAAACATATTTCTGTACATAACATCAAGAAAGTATGACCAGAAGAATGTGGGCTACAAAAGTTTATGAGCCATTTGTTAGTTTTGTGTTAATGCAAAATTACACTGGATACACGGTAATTCCACACCACCTCATACTAATGGCAAGTTGTGATATAACATAATCAACAGCTACTGAAGCATTTGTTGGTCTAAATACTATCACTCTATGAGCATTTCAAAATATGTATTGTTGAGGTAGCATTGAATGGAGGCACTGTCATAGAATTTTGTTTAAAGTCTTCTATGGTGGCTGAATCTCGCATAAAAACAATCTTAAGTTGAGGAAAACATAAAAGCAAGATTGAGGTAAAAATGAATATTGTATATATTTTTTAATGAATTTTACTAATTGACTATTTCTTTGGTATCTTGCTTTTTAATAACCCTTTGGGCTGACGACATTCTAAAAGATATATAGTACTGGTCAAGTTCATTGCTAAATTGAGTTAAAGATTTAGTTGAGTTCTGGTCATGTAATTACACTGTGAAAGAAGCTGTCTGAAAGGAATTAGGAAAGTTTGATCATGTCTACCAAAGAATTGGTGTATACTGTGAGGTTTTTTGATCATCAAAATTATAAGAAATTGGCCCAATCTGCCTGGAAAGCACATGCACTGCACACAGAAATGGGTATATGCAACTGTACACACATGTGGCTTGAATGCTCGGCCCAAACATTTTAATAGGTATTTCTCGTCATATTTCAAATATGAGGGCATTAGAAGAGCAATCCTTTTCAGGGGACCATTCTACTACATGTACAGGTATAATGTTTTTTTTCCAAACTGACATAACAAGAATGAGAAAGCTCACAAATAATTTTTTACCTTTCCCAGAACTCAACCTTCTCTTTAAAGCCCTGGAGTGGTCACTCACAATCAAAGTGTATTGCATGACTGTTCCAAATTCTGCAGAAAAGGGGGTCTTTCCTAAAATTCCCTGCGTTTTGTCTGCATGGACCATGACTGTAACAAAAAGAGGGGGTCTTTACGCTAAAACAGCCATGATATGAAAGCAAATGCTGGAGTGTTTTTTGAGTATAAAATCAGCAATTTGGAAAATCTATTGCGTTCAGAGATCCTCCTTCAAATGCCATAAATAGAGGTATTTCTCATGGAGCCTCCTTGAAATAGTATAAATAGAGGTGTCTAATAATATGTATTTTCCCTTTTATCATATTAAAAAGGGGTTTAATTGCATTAAAAAATCTACTCGTATTCAGCTTTACAGTGGGTAATTTTGAAATCCTGGAACAGTCATATGTTCTACATCTTTAATAGACCAGAGATCCTCTTGACGCCACCCCTTCTAGCTAGTCGACGGATGGCAGGCTTGGTGATGCCTTGGATGTTGTCTCGTAGAACCACTCTACACGGAGTGGATGCCTTGGGGTTAAAAAAGCTGGTGATCATATTTCCAACATTCAGCTGCTTTGATTGATGCATCTGTCTGATTACGATAGAAGAATCATAGAAAAATACATCTCATTCTTGCTGACTGGTTTCAGAGAAGTCACACAGAAATCAGTTCCGACTCAGGATCAGGTTGGCTGCTTCCTCGATGCTGTCAACGACAACATCTGCCTTCTTCTCCAGTATTGTTTTATCTATACCTCCACTGAGCACACCTGAAACAATTTTTTTTTTCAAATGGGTGAAAAGGATACTGTAAACTATCATCTTTCATGAATCTCACGAGTGGTTCACACTTGCGAAAGTCTCATGCTGTCAAAACTCCAAATGATTGACTTACAACTGAGTAAACTAACACAACAATGATTTTTGGTAGTCAAAAATATTTCTTCCACAAAAATGTCTCTTGCATACAATTTGTGAAAGTTTAATGTTGCTTGTTGCTTGTTTTCCAGTAACGAGAAACAGTAATAACATGACAATGGACCCACTTCTCTCTCTGCTTACCAAAAGATAGAATTTAGCTTTAAAAAAAAATGGGCAAATATGATATTAAATTAATTTTGTTATACTGAAATGCTGAATACGAGAGCAGTGGGAACAGGTTCACAGATATGGAATGTTTAACTCCTCAACTAGGGGAGTTGTACCGCCCCCCCCCCCCCCCATTTTTGGTTAGAAATGTATTGAATGGAGGCTCTAAAAAGGAGGTGGGTTTTAAGCACTCCCTACACATTCTACACATTATACTGAGAGGGGTTGATGAGTTGAGAAGGGGAAGGGAGTATGACTGGTAAGGAATAGTTTACAGTTCTCCAGATTCCATTCAGCAAATCTGTTCGAGACATAAATACACACATCAACATAGATATGGACAAAATCTTTCAAGGTTGCTACAGCCAGTAAGTAAAGACACAGCATGTAAAATAAAAGCACATCTTCATGCGCATGTATGTATTTCACACTTACTTATGACGAGACCACATTCTGCATTCTTTCCGCACATGGCATCTGTGATCGTATCTCCTATAAAGACTGCATTCTTGGGATGGATGCCTAAACTTGAGCAGATCTTGAGGGCTGTATAGGCATCAGGCTTGGGCTTGACGCCCTCGTCACTTCCACACACTACCATGTCCACAAGATCAAAAACTCCTAGTCGTTTTAATGTGGTTTCAGTCATAATGCGACTGTCTGAAGTGTTGACAGCAATTGAATACTCTTTGTCTACAAACAAGAAAAGAAGAACAAGTGTTCAAGAAATTAGTTGCTGTGATATGTTTCAGGATAATGTTTTGTTGCTCTGTGATCTCTCAAGACTTTATAGCTTACAGTCTTTATCTTTTGCTACCAAATTTATACAAAGGGGTGGGGTGGCAGGTACAATCTGCCCTTCCTCAGCGGTGAGTCCACCAAAATGACCTGATCCTTTACGGATTAATGATCAAATGGCTGAAAATATTTTCTATTTCTTTTTAAATATACAATACAATTACATATGACCAGCAGTATCTTGCAAATCCCATGCAGCTCTTCCGAATTCTGAATCTCTTCCAAAAGTCCCTGCCAAGTTCTTCCTCCATTTCCCCATGTATGTTTCTATTTGTTAACTTTTTTGTTGATAGCAACATAAGAGCAAAAGTGTGATTACATGCAATTGTTATGTAATAGTTTTCAATACAAGCCCCCTCCAACTCCAGTTCCCACACTCCTAAGTTTTATGATGTTATTTTAATCCTTTGTCATAATACACCAATTGTTCAGAATCTCCTTTTGTCCTTTAGACAACTTCTTGATTAATGTACGGGTATACTTTGTAAGGTACCAGCAGAATGCAGCCCCCTCTTCATGTGAACTCCACATTTTGTCCACATGATAGACTGCATCCCCCTATACTTCTTGAGATATGAATGGAGCACCCCACATAGTTGTGAAAAGGGGAGTCAGGACTGACCATCACAGAGAGCAGACATGCTCAACTCCATATTTCCAAGATAATATATGTTGTATGCTGCTGATTATATACATGTATATATGTTGTATGCTGCTGATTATATACATGTATATCTGTCTCTGACTGTAATAAACTAGATGTATATGTAAAACTGCACTTCAATATATCTCTCGTCGTTGTAATCATCATTGTTACTGTATGGACTAACATCACAAACACGATCCCCGCAACATGACACAATTTGTCCCTGCAACATGTCTTTTATCCATCATTTCATCAGAAAATGACAATTTCCTGAAATGACCAATGACTCATGAGTCATTCTCATGTATAAATACATGTACTATTTATTATTCAGAGGTCACATCAAGCGATTTCTCTTTTTTTGAGGAAATGAGTGGATAACAGACATACTTTGTACGGGAAGCATAACATGGAATTTCCCAAAATCATAATCATCAAAAAAAATGACCAGTACCTCTTAACCGAGAGAAGATACTAGGAACATCACCAAACGGCAGCAGTTCTCCTATAAGGGCAGCGCTGCCGTCCTTATCGTAACAGTCTATGGTTACTTCACGTGCCTTCTCAGACGAGAAACCCTTCTCCACAAGAAGATCACAGAGGGAATTGATGCACACCTCATTGGTAGACTCCAAGACGTGGCCAGAACCAAATTTCCGGGTGTGAGGGTTGAAGCCCATCGCCCTATAGACCTCATCTTGTAGAGAGAGCCCAGTAGCAGCCTCCAATCTGTTCAAGAAAGGAACAATCATTTTTATCATCTAGTAAATCATAAGCTGAATTGTTTTATTGCATTTTTCTTCTTCCTAGGATTTTCTTGACACTTTCCAAAGATCCCTCAAAACACATTTCTTCCCCCAGTGTAATATACTGTAACATTCCAATGTGATCTCTGTTTTCTTTTGCTGTTGTCCTTTCGCTTCAAATCCATAATTTTGTAAGGGGTGCTAATGGTACTGTCTGTTCTTAGAAGGATTTCAGACCGAATGATATCAGACTGTGCCACAGGACCAAATGACAATTTATCAATGAACCTTATTGAGATCAAAATATATGTTTTACCTTTCGGCCACTTTGATCATCCATGGGGCCCACATGGTATCCGTACACAAAAGGGTTCCATCTTTTATATCAAAGATCACTCACTACCTTCTTATCATCACTGGTTGCAGAAGAAGTCTGGACTTTGTTCTTGTTCATATTGAGATCAAATCTGTCAAAAAGTCTGGAAAATGTTCAAATGTAAATTGCTCACTAAGGGCAGCAGGTACAGTTTTAATTTTTACCTTTCAGCTACTTTGATCATCCACGGAGCCAGCATAGCATTCATGCATAGCAGAGTTCCATCTTTATCGAAGATCGCCACCTTCTTACCATTGCTGGCCGTCGAGGAAGAGTTGATAGCGTTCTTGCTCATCTTAAGACCAGTTCTGCCAAAGAAAGTCTGCAATTGCAAACAAAAAGCAATATCATTTTTTAGAATCATCTTCATCTATACTGAGAAATGTGCCAATTGATAAGAAAGTATAAGGGTTACATGCTATATACATGTAAATGTTAATTAAATTTATTGCTTGATGATCATTTCTCAATGACTTAACCCACTGACTACTGGGGAGTGTTTCATCAAGCGTTTTGTCAGTGATTTTTACCGACAACTGTTATAAGCTACTGAAATCCTTGCATCTGATTGGCCGAGAGCAAATTTGTCAGTAAAAATCACTGACGAAACACTTGATGAAACGCTCCCCTGGGGGGTGTTTCATCAAGCGTTTTGTCAGTGATTTTTACCGACAACTGTTATAAGCTACTGAAATCCTTGCATCTGATTGGCTGAGAGCAAATTTGTCAGTAAAAATCACTGACAAAACGCTTGATGAAACGCTCCCCAGAAGTATTATATTCCCATAAGCTGAACACTGGGACCAGCCGGTTCCGGTAGGCAGCGGGTTCATGTCTGGCCAACAAAGACATTTTCAAGAAGTCAAGATTAAGCCTTTGAAAAGTATTCAAAATGTGGATTAATGGTGCATTTTGAATGTACTACTGCAAAACTTGATTTGGGCTAGGATGGGAAATTAATGCAAAGTTTGGGGGCATCAAGATAACAATATACAGAAAAACAAACAAAAAAATATTCCTTTCCAAAAATGAAATTCATATATAAGATTTGAGCTCTAATTCCATATATATGTAAACTTATGAAACACATTTATAAACAAATTCATAAAAATAAGAAACAGGCAGATTTCTATTCCAACATACTCTAGTATGAAACAACTTTTTTTCTTTTTTGGGGGGAGGAGAGGGTGAAATTTTCAATACATACATCTTTACAAACAGGATAAAATGCACAATTCAACCAATATTCACTTTTTTTTAAATGTTAAATACTAGTAATAAATACAAATATCAACTGCAATAAGCAATTTTGTAATTGGCCCATGAGCAACTTTTCGCAAATGACCTTTCCCTTTTTTCATTAGGTTAGGCATATTTTCAAAGAAAGATAATATAAACTTGCCCGACATAGCAACCTACAGAATTCAAACTCTATGAAAGAAAGACATCATAGACCTGGGGCCGTATTCTGAAAACGGTGTTATCTTTTATGTTAGTAAAACGATGTTAATTGTCATAACAAATCAAAATCAGGACAAGTCATTGGTTAATGATTGCGCAAAGATGGCTGTGCCCGCGTAAAGTTAACAGAGACATCTGCGCAAGCACCAATGATTAGTGTTTATTGCGCGCAATTTCAATTTGTTATGGCAATTAACACACTTTTCCTTAACACAAAAGATAACACCGTTTTCAGAATACGGTCCCAGGTGACTAGAATAGCACGTCAATGAACACTTGGGAAAGCGCATTGTTTGCAAGTTGGCTATCATTTGGCAGACTGTCAAATACCAACCATCAATGAACACTGTTGCTTTTTAGTGGATTTAATGAAAAGTATAATTAAATGAATATACAGTATGAATAATCATTACACAGTTGATGCTTATCTCATTGCATTTTAAACGAACATGCCAGCTTATGTCAAATGACCTTTATCTGCTCATGCGCATATCCTAATTACGAAATCGCTTATTGACAAAATTTGTTGTTCGTTTCTACCTCTCTTGCACTAAAAATCCCTCCCTCTCTCTCTCTCTCTCTCTTCTTGACTAACTACACAATACATTCAATAATGCAATATCATTGTTTGATCATGGTTATTATCCATAGAATCAACACAATATACAAGGGCAAAGGGCAATTTTGTCCCAGTACTACATGTAATTAAAAGCCATCGTTTTTATTTTTATTGGTTTGGTTGTTGAAGGGCATGATCATGAGGACTCAAAGGTCAGACATTTGACCTCTTGCACCCTGGACATATTTGCATAATACAATGGAATTATATCGTGATCTGTAGCATATACATGTAAGGGCATATCATGCTAATAGTTGTTGCAATGATTAGCCTATGGTTACATCATCAGTTCTGAATTTTAATCCAATGTCTCAAACTCAAAGCAGTTTGGATCGCTCCTGGCCCTGCAAGTCATGGAATCCCTACATCAAATGTTCTTTCTGTCCATTGACGACAAGTGATATTAAAAAAAAATCAAAGCATCTTACCACCCTAATTACATTCAAGTTCCTCTATTACACTTTTTTTTTACAGAATGTACATGTAGATGTCTACATATAAAAGCTTATCACTGAATAATAAATAATAAATATTCATTTTGAATGAAAAGCGCCTCAAAACATAAATAAACAAACAAACAAACAAAACACTTCATTGCACTGCTATAAAATACCTGAACAACAAAGTATTACAAAAGGGGTGCTGGGGGAGGGGTGCTGGGGGAGGGGCACTTGTGAGACATCGTAACCAATCACGAAACCATCACTATATGGGG
Source organism: Heliocidaris erythrogramma (assembly GCA_025617745.1). NCBI lineage: Eukaryota > Metazoa > Echinodermata > Echinoidea > Camarodonta > Echinometridae > Heliocidaris > Heliocidaris erythrogramma. The sequence continues at coordinate 22,694,041 of CM046862.1, forward strand.
CTGTGTCAATTTTGGCGGCAGTCATGACCTTAACCCCGTTAGGAGTTTTAGAACATTTTCTGACTTTCGAGGCTCTCCTCCTAGACAGACACAGTCTCAGCAGAACATATCCCTGAACAAAACAGAGGTAAAAACACCAATATAAATCAGCAAAATTTTGAGAAAACATTTCCTTCTACATTTTAGAATGGAATACATGCTTTAGTGCCAGATTCATCAATAGGATCTTTATCATCTTGATTAAGTGAAGTTTTCGGGCTGTTTTTGGCCGGCGATCTTGCTCCTTTCCAGCACACATACGTGTATGTGCAAGAGTTCATATGCTTAATAAATTCTAAGGTGTTGACACAAAAATGTACATTTATCCCTGTGTATTATTTGTCACTTCACTTTCACAGTTTATAGAATAAGCTAAGTACAGCTTTGAAATAATTCTCAAGCTATAAAACTATGAGAATGCAATATTAAGACCATTACAACTTTTCCAAAGCTAACATTATGCATCTTAAAATATATTAATGCAATTATTCCTCACAAGTGTTTTCTTATCTTTCATGATTCATATCTTTCACCAAGTATTGAATAAAAAATTACTAGAAATTGACTTTGACTTCAAAGTTTTCATCATAATATTCTTGGTTTCTGAATATTTAACCAAATCATACTCTCTGTAAAAAGAGCGAATGTAAAAACCAATTATGTTCTTTATATAAAACTAAATGTTAATTCAATACACAGTGGTGTGTATGCAATTGGAAAACTAAACTGCATGGAATGACCATATATGCCAAATCTTCACAAATTTAACCAAAATATTGGCATACTGAAAAACTAGTGTTGTTCGATCCCAATATACAACACATAACTTTAGCCCAATTTCTCTGTCATACCTTTTTGATATAAAATGTGAACTGACAAATATCATCCTTCCATTAAAAGAAGAGTAAACCAATTTGCCTATAAATCTTAATAATGTGGCTTAAATAACTGCTGTTTATCAAACTGAATAAACTTGAAGCTTTATAACATGAAACTACCTTTTTCATTTCCTCTCTGAATAATAGCCTAAACCCTTTGCTTCTTTTACTACACCTATTTTACTTCTTTAATTAAACAAACTACATAATGCATTCATTTTTCAACAGGACTAATATTTGTCCAATTAATCTAAATACCGTAATGTACGGTAAGAGTGTGTATACAGTTTACTTGTACGCGTAAATTATGTGTATACACTCTTATGTCTTTATAATACATCAGTGAATGTGCCATTGACAACTCAAACTTTAAACACAATGGCCCGTATTCTGAACTCCGGTTTAGCTTAAACTCGAGTCTAAGTGTAGTTTAAATCTGCCCTTTAGACCGGAGTTTAAGAAAATCACATTCTGAACTCTGGTTTATTAAGTGTGGTTTAACTTTGTACAGAAAGTTAGACTGCAGCTAGGGGTAGTTTAAGCCCGGTTTAACTTGTCTTCACGCACGGCCACCGCAGGATAATGTTTGCAACTGAGGCGAAGAGTGATATTAACAAAGGTTTTAAAGTCTGCTGGCACCACCTAACAGAAAGGTAAACTTACCTCCGTAAAGAGGAATTTTGATCTAACGTTAACGGCAGTATTCATGGCAAGCGCTGCCATTATCGCAGAACTCACTTTGCAACAATCTTTCGTGCTCGCATGCGAGCAAGCATAGCTCTTTACACCCAGTCGACGTGAACGATACCCTCTCATCCCATCCCACGCAGTGCTGAGCTAGCTAGCTAGCTGAGCCAGGCTACATGTATTGTAGGTCGGAGCTGACTGTTGTTGGGAAGTTGGGTTCCGAAGTTACAGCTACAGAAAAAAACATTCAACGAAACTACAAAACAAATAGATCATTAAAAGCTCAGCTCCAGAGATTATTGCAATTCCGACTGCAATTTCAAAATTTACTCAGATTTCACTCAGATTTAACGTTATAACTCAACTCCTCGACCTCTAACATTATAGCCAATATCTAACTTCAACCTTCGTTAGTAAAATAGGGTCTAACTTTTAGAATATATATATAGTACAGTAGACTTAGTCTTTACAACTTACACTATGTCTAACGTTAGAATATCTATTTAGGTCTAGAGTCGAGATGCTGTCTTGGAAAATAGAGACACATAGACACATGAATAACAAAGTTAGCCCAGGAACTTACCAATGGCAATACATTGTCACCAGATTATTTTTGTAGGCCAGCAGCTAGTAGCAGCTAAACATCATGTTCTATAAAAGTAACACAGTGCCCTTCTTTATTATACATCTAGATGACAAAGGCCTAGATCTATAAATGTCAAAGTAGATCTCGCTGTAGTCTTGTTTACTTGCATTCAAATTGCGAACTATTATCTCCGAAAATGTGCCCTTCAATTCATATGGTACCCGGTAAAAGTGAATTGACTTTTCAATGAAACAAAACGAACAAGTTTGTTTTCGGTCTAAAAGTACTGTATAGGGTATAGGCCTAGCTGTGTTATATTTTACCTCTAGTTCTAGATACGGTATATCTTATTTTTTGTTTGTTTTGTCTTTGCTTTTGTTTTCAAAATGCCCCCTGTGCCTCATAACATAATAGATATACATGTATAATCTCTCAGGCTAGTATAAAGAGGTTTATAGCCCGGGTCCTTTCCGTTTGCTTTGAATCTAGTCAAATTTGCAAAGTGACGGTGTTGCGTTTACCTCACCAATCAGGGGCAGTTGGGGGATCACGAGGTCAGGAGACCCCCCCCCCCCCCACACACATTTTAAAATTTTTAATTTGCTTTAAATGTCAGACGTAACTAAGTAATCAAACTCCCCCCCCCCCCCCCCCCCCCCCAAATCTGATGCTTTTTATGTTTTTGTTGTGTGTCAATTGCTTGCACCCCTTTCAAAATACAAAATCCTTGATCTGCTCCCACATGATGGACATTGCAGGCCCAACTGTTAGACAATCTATAACTTTTAGATCTAGCCATGATTTGCCATGATTGTTTTTGCGCCAGCCCTCAAAAAGTCGCTCAGTGGGGGCAGAGGTTATCAGATGTTTTCCTCCATAATTATCCGACAAGCCCCAAAAAGGGGGGTTTCTCGCCGGGTTTGCCCCTAGCAGTATTTGTCCCCCCCCCCCCCCCCCCCCCCCCCCCCCTCCCCAGCCTACGCTAGTGATCCAGCCATATTGAAATGGAAGCTAAGAAGGAGCTGAATATAGAGGCGTAGTGCCTGCATTCTGTAAAACTTGACTTGTATTCTCTACTTGACTTGAATTCTTTACTTGACTTGAATTCTCTACTCAATGATATTTAGCCCCACCAGATCTACATATAATAATAATAAAGAGAACAATTGTATTATTAACATTAACAAACTCCCCCCTATTCTTTTGTGAAGGATGTTTGTGAACTAAACATTCAATAAAATGATTAAAATGTAATAGCACAACAATACTAGCTTTACAACAAATAGAATGTGCATGCAGAGAAGTACCCAATTACTTAAAACAAAGCAAACAAAACAAAAACAACAAAAGATATAATTTTTTAAAATCTAAACACAAACAACAACAGCAGGCATATTAAATGAAGCCGACAAAGTGTTGGAAACCGAAAATAAAGTAAAATTATTAAAGCACAATATATATCTAGGCTAAAATACTAAAGTCCAAAAGATAATTTTGTTTGTTAGTTTATAGTCCTTTAATGTAATAAGGTCCATATTGTCTATAGTGTCCTTCACTTCTGTAATGTTCTGTCAATCATTAAAACACGCTTGTAAGTTGACCACTCTGCAGTAACTCAAGAAGTCCTCCACTGTCAACTCCCCGCTTGGTAAGACAGTTGGCCATTTGAAGCTTGCTTGGCAGCCATTCGATAGCTTGTGCATCTCCAGTCACCAGCATCCTCTGTATCTCTGCAATATTGATTCTCAGTCGTTTTTCGTGCACTTGCTTAGTTGAGTGAATGCTTTGATGTAGTGACTTATTGTCAGTATGGACTCTGATTGGTATCTTATTCTCTCCAAGGCTGTTGCTGTACACCTCTGTGATCAAACTTCCAAGATATACAGCTTCATCGAGAGCATCTTGCATAGCTAGGGTTTCAGCTGCCAATGTACTTGAAACTTTTCTCTTGATTTTGTTAGATGTCCAGGCAAGTGGGCAACTTCTTTCTGCTTCACCACATAGGAAGATCACATGTCCTTGGGCACTGGATACTCCATCAGGAAGATTTCCCCAAGATGCATCACAAAACACTTGTATCTTCCATTTAGCTTGTGATCCAAGATTGGGAAACAACAGTCCCCCTGTACTTTTCTTTGCAGAACGAACAGCCTTGTTTGCTGTCAAAATCTGGTCTACTGTTGGATGATTACGAGACATGTTTAGTTCCAGAGCACAGTAACTGAGATCGGGTCTTGTCTGGGTGGCTACCCAGTTCAATTGACCAGCTGTGGCTCTTAGTTGTTGCATTTCTCTCTTGACCAAGGGAGATGACCTCTCAGCTTTTCGCTTTTGACTGATTGGGATTTCCTTCATCTCATTCTCATAGTGCTCTTGTTTGACTCTGATTCCCTGGTCATCCTGATAGATTTCCAATCCAACATATTGGAAATTGTTGGCCTGTCTCTTGCCAACCTTGTACTTCCTAGTGAGGGGATCAATGACTTGCTTCTGAAAGGCCTCTGTACCCGCAAATAAGAAGTCATCAACATGCATAACAAAGACTCCTTCCATCTTTCCAGAGCTATGCCACCAGAACAGGGCTTTGTCTAACTGGGATTGTTTACAGCTTAACCTCAACAGTTCATCTCTGACACTGAAATACCAATTGCGAGAGGCATCTCCCAGTCCATAGGCTGCCTTGTTTAACTTCCACAATATGCCCTCTTGTCTTGCTTCATCAGGTGGCAGAAGAAAAATCTCTCTATCTATGCTCTTGCCCTGGAGAAATGCAGCCTTGATATCAATACTTTCACATGTCCATGCCTCACTGGCTGCTATTGCTACTACAGTTCTGAGGGTCGACTTAGCAGCTGTTGGAGAATCTGATGGAACTTTACCTTCTTCTTCAAATCCTCTCACAACAAGCCTTGCTTTCACTTGTTTTTTGCCTTCAGTCATGCCTTTTTCACAGATGACCCACCGTGTTGATAATGTCAATTGTCCTTTGTCAGGCACTTCCTGGTAAACCTCAAAATCATTCCAATTTTGAAGCTCCTTTTGCTTGGCTTCAAGAACTTCAGGCATATCATGGCAGCCGGTGGGAATGAAGACTACACATGTTTCTTCCACATCATCATTAGTACATTCCTCATTACTATCAATCCTGTTCTCTTGAACTACATCAATTGGGTCCCTGATAACCTCAAAAGGAATTTGATCAAGATAAACTCCCAATCTCTTGTTGTCTTCTTCGTTGATGATATTTACATAGAATTTGTTCTTTCCTGAGGCCTTTCCCCCTCTACTCAAGACTCGTGCAGACACCCAGCCATCAGCTTCTGAGATCTTGTATTTAATCTTTGTGTTCACAGGTGGAATTTCAATTTCCTGCATTTCATCTGATGTGTCTCTTTCTCTCTGATCTGTCTGATAGGTATGAGTTTGGTCAGAAGGATCTGCATTCTCTTCACAAATTATTTCCTTGTTTTGGGATAGAATTTCAACTCTCTCGGTTTCATCCCTTGTGCTTTCTTTGACATGCTGCTTGTGTTCAATTTCTGTCCCTTTGTCTTCTGCCTGGTCAGGATTTGCTACACTTGGTTGATGAGAGTTGATCACCCTGCAAGATGCTACACGTACAATTTTACTGCCATGTCTGATGAACACAATTTTTCCATCTTGACCGATTACCTTTCCTGGTCCACGCCATCTGTTACTGTCATTACGTTTGTAGAAGACAGACTCCCCAGATTGCAGGGGCACCTCTGTAGCTCGGATATTGTGTCGTAGGGCCCTACGAATCCGTTCTGATGCTTCTGCTTGTGCATATCCCTTTCTAGCAGCATGGAGGGCATTCAAATGTTTGGAGACAGTCTCACTTGTTTGTGCATCTTCAAGAGCAGGAGGCTGGTTAATCATGACTGAAGGGAGATTTGGATTTGTTCCTAGCACAAGCTGGATAGGACTGTACCCATTGTGATTCTGCATACTGTTTTTGGCATTCACAGCCCATGCAAGGGCAACCTCTACACTCATATGAGGGTCATCTTCTAACATCTTCTGCACGCATACATCAATTACATGATGATTCCTCTCACAGATGCCATTTGACCATGGTGAATATGCTGCAGTGGAGCATATCTCAATATTGAATTGTTCTGCAAGCTCCCTGTATTCGTCATTATCAAACTCGCCACCATTGTCAACGAGGAACTTCTTGGGCGATCCAAATCCAGCAGCAATCCACTCCGTTGCAACATTGTGAACAATCACTTTAGGTGTCTTCCTTCGGATGACCTTGCTTTTACTGAACCTTGTAAACAGGTCAATGAAGTGCAGGAAATATATATCTCCAAACTGTGTCAGATCCATAGCAATGACATCATTGAACTGTTTTGCCATTGGCATTGATACTGCTGGGCGAGCAGGTGTTTTCTTGTACCTTAAGCACACTTCACAGTTTTTACTGACTTGATCAATCAGGGTTGTGATGTCATCATCTAGGACCTCTTTCATCAGTGCATCTCTCACAATGGCCTTCAAACTTCTTGCTGAGGGATGGGCGAACTGGCGATGAAGTTTCACAATCATCTTCTTTTTCTCTCCGAATGACTTGTTCTCAATGACCATGTTCACATTTTCAAGTGGGAGTTCACATGCCTTCAGTGGTAGATAGTAGTGACCAGATGATGTGGTATCCAGATCAAGCCTTTTGCCATTCACCTGTAAGGTATCATCTGTCAGGTTTAGTGTGAATCCCAGGCGTTTCATGTCTGGTTTGCTGAGGAGTAGAGGAATATCGCTGTCAATAACATCAGTCACAACCACTGTCTCTTGCCCAGCTATCTTGCAAGGAAATTCCATGCGTTCATCTGATTTCACCATTTTCTCACCACCAAATTTGAACTTCGTGTCACTAGGTGTGAGCTTGATCCTTTGTCGCTCAGTAGCAGTGAGAGATGCTAGATACATATCTTTCCAAGCTCGTCCAGTCACAGTCTTTGTGCAGGCACTATCCAATATAGCCGCATGAGCTGCCTCTGTCATGAGAACTTGCTTGTCTTCCTTCGAGTAGTCTTGTACCTTGAATGCCTCTTCATCTATCTTCATAACATGTTCTCTCCCATTGGCTTTCTCATGTGGACAGTCTTTCCTGAAGTGCATGGTTGAATCACACACATGACATCTCAGGTAGTTTCCTTCACTGTCCTTTGGGTTTCTGTACTCAGCACCACCTTTTCCTCTTGAGTAAGAGCCACCTTTCTCATTCTGGAATTTGCCATAGTCATTTCTTTTTCTCCAGTTGAAGTTGTTTCCTCTACCACGACCAGTACCGTATCTCGGAGCTTGCCCTCTTCGATAACCTCGAGCACGATATCCATCTGAGTATCCTCTACCACGAGCATAATATGCTTCTTCAGATTCTTCGTTACACATTGCTTGTGACTCTGTGTGGAACACTTCTTCCTTGATATGGGTCTTCTGTGACATGGCTTGTTCCCCAAAGAACTTTCGTAGTGCCTTCTTCATCTGTTCATACAAATCTTCCTTTGAATAATCCACTGCCGTCAAAACGATCTGTTTGTCTTTCTTATCAATTCCAGCACAGTCTAGCAGTTGCATAGCCAAAACAACATCAGGAAGATTGATTTTCTCTTTCTTCAGTTCTTTGACTTTTCGCTCATACTCATTCATGAAGTCTTCCATGCTTTCCTTCTCTTTTTTGTGGAGATTCTTGTATGAACACCAAACATCGCAGACAACACTCAGGTCATCCTGCTTGTACCATTTGTCAAGAACTGTAAATATCTTCTCTATAGCATCATCTCCGTCTATCTGGATTTCTCCATTTTGCATCGCAAGACGAACTTTTTCATTCACCCCTTTTTCTGCAGGCAATACACTATATAAGAGGAAACCTTGTCTCTTCTTTTCTGCCTTTGAAAACTTTGTCCAGAGGGTGACATCAAATTTCCAGTTTTCATATGATGTGGTTTCCATTTTCCACACTGGTGGGGCCATCACAGTTTCTTTCTTTTCAGCCATTATTACTGTTTCTTATTCAACTTTTTTTTTTTTTGACTTCTTTTAGTAACCTCGCTCTGCTACCATGTAAAACTTGACTTGTATTCTCTACTTGACTTGAATTCTTTACTTGACTTGAATTCTCTACTCAATGATATTTAGCCCCACCAGATCTACATATAATAATAATAAAGAGAACAATTGTATTATTAACATTAACACAGTCAGTATCTTCCCTAGGACTACACCTGTAGGTATCCCTACTAATAGCAATAACGTAGGATAAACCGACCAACCTAACCTTAATAGTCGTTCATTTACGATCCGGATCCAGAAAACTCTGTCCAGTAGGCTAATCATGACAAATGAAGTGCCAAATGGTATGCCTTTAATTTGTGTATAAAGTATTTCAGGACATTTCTTGATTAAACATCTTAATAATGAAAGGAATAAGCAAAGTTCAGCCTTCTTGAAGATAAATTGAGCTCTACTGAGCATGTGCAGTAGCAGCAGACTACGTCTCCATGGCAACTAAACCACAGTTTAACTTAGACTGGAGTTTAAACTAAACTGGACTTTCAGAAACAGAAATGGAGTTAAACCCGACATGCAGTCTAAGTCGGGTTTAGTTAGACTCTGGTTTAAGTTTAACTTAGAATGGAGTTTAAGTTAAACCGGAGTTCAGAATACAGGCCCGGGGGGGGGGGGGCACTCAACCTGTTTTTGGATGTGGGTGTGCCGCTGCCAATCTCAAAACAGGGGGCTAAGGAGCTAAATGGTTAATTGAGGAAGCTCATTTTTGAGGGTCTAAGGAGCGAAAGGGCTCATGCGCAGAGCTAATTTTAGCTGCTCGCGATCTCACTACTCTGGTACACATACGGTGCATGAGCCGAGTCAGCGGTCGCAACGCTGTTTTTAATGCTGTACATGCCGCGCCACTGCACTGACTCGATGTCGCATGCAGATTGATCTCGCTGAGCCGCCGCTAGCACTAGTAATACCGCGTTCAGTTAGGGGCACTAGGCCGCCCAGCTCCCCCGCTGCGCTGGCCTGGGAGGCTAGGGAGCGACCGTTCCCGGACAATGGGCTGTGCGCATTGTTTTCTCATATTCTAGGGAGCGAGTCGGAAGCCAATCGAGGTGCGGTTAGTGAAAATCTGAAAATCGCATATCATGGGAGCGACCCGAGAAGGTTGAAAATGGGGGACGTCACAGCGGCACATACATGTGTGACATATATATGTGAGTGCCCCCCCCCCCCCCCCCCCCCCCGGTAATACAGGCCAATATATTTCACCTTAATATTAATAATAGAGCAAATGTTCTTAAAATTACATATTTAGATTCCAACTTACTTCTTTGGCCGAATACACTTGTTAAATAATCATTCTGGTCTCAGACCACTAAAAACTGCTCCCAGAACTAAGAGGACTATACTGGGTCAACATTAGACACAAATAACTGTCTGTTATGGGGAAATCTTTAATACTTCTGACATTTACATGTATCAACCTTCCCCATAGACAGAGCCAGACGTAGTCTCAGCGGAACAACCGACGATACAGAGAGACTGAAGCTTTTGGTCTAGTCTCTAGGTCAACATGTCCTCCAAATAACACGTTTCTGAATCTCTGACGGAACCTATGCTATGGTATTTCTTAAAAGAAAATTGCAAGAAAAATAAGGTATCACTAACTTCCTCAATGAAACAGTCACCAACCTTAACAAAATTATTTTATTATTTTTTTATTATTTAATTTACGTGGTGTGGTTTGAGGCAAGTATGAATGCCACCAAAAAAAGGCCAAAGTAGTTAATCGGCCGACTACTTTACCCCTCTCAAAATTTCTTATAATATATTTCATATACAGTACTCAGTAGCACAGTGTCATATGCATACATGGGCCAAGTTAGAAGCTGATCCGTCAAACAGTTCTGGGGAGCGTTTCATGAAACGTTTTGTCAGTGATTTTTACCGACAAATTTGCTCTCAGCCAATCAGATGCAATGATTTCAGTAGCCTAAGTATAAGTATAACAGTTGTCGGTAAAAATCACTGACAAAACGCTTGATGAAACGCTCCCCAGAACTATTGCGAGAACGAACCATTTTTATGTACATAATGACCTCTGTGAGTGTGACCTTTGACCTTTGACCTTGAGACCCCAAAATCTAATCAGCTCATCGTCCCTCCCATATGCATACATGGGCCAAGTTACAAACTGATCCAAAAAACGGTTTTGAAGTTATCGCGAGAACGAAATGGGGACGGACGGACGACCCGAAAACATGCCTCCGGGACCACCTACGGTGGGCGGAGGCATAAAAATCGCGGCCGGGCATACCGTATAGCGGGTACCATACCGGTCTGCTGCGGAGCGCTTGCGGACTTGAACTCAACAAGCGCCGACGCTCCAGGCGTCACCGCTTGTTGAGTTTCGGCAGTCGGTGCTCCAGAATGACAGAATACTCACCAAATATGATACACGTTGGACAGCTTGAAACATCAAGATTTCTACTCAGGATACATCTGAAGTCAGAACAGAATTCTAAATTACAAGAAATATGGACAAATTCATAACATGATGATCATGGAAATGAGAAATTTCACGACAACCACCGCAACCTCCACGCGTCTAGTATGTTCATGTATGACGTACAGCTGTGCAAATCTAGTACCCACGTACGTCCACAGTACAGATGGGGGCCGGGGGGGGGGGGGGGGGCGGAGGTGGTATCCCATCATACAGGTGCCATTTTTGTCCAATATTTATGTGCTCATTTTTCCCCCTTTTAATCTTATTGTGTTCTTTCGATATAGGCCTATGCCAGATTTTTGGTCGGCGGATCCAGGGGAGCATTGGGGCACTTCTTCCAGCAAAACCCAATCTGACATATAGGCCTACCTTAAATACAAATAGAAGCGAAATGACATATTTTTGTTCTGGTGCCCCCCCCCCCCCCCCCCCTCCGCATAATCCGGACTAAACTGGCACATTAGATATTTGAGAATCCAACCACTAACCCAAACAAACTTTTTTAGGGGAATAACGCAATAGACATGAGAAATAATTAATCCGCAACTCTGCATCAGTTTTATTATTTTCGCACTCGTATTAGATGTGTTGGCTCAGTCAGTAGAGCGTCCGCCTCACAATCGGGAGGTCGTGGGTTCGAACCTCGGCCGCGTCATACCTGCCGGCGTGCAGGGGCGGCGGAGCGTCCTCCAAAGTGAGGGGCACCATCAGAAAAGGGCAATTTGGGGGGGGGAGGGGCACCTACAGTACAAGGGGTGAACATAAAGCGAAACATGGGGATTAATCATTTTGTGACGTTCGTATTGTCCTACAGTCCCGTTCATTATCAAGCATCACATCTTCTTCATTTTTATTGTGGTTCTGAACACTGCTTCAGCTTCCCCTGGCCCTTATTAGCAGTATTCATGTGCGAGCGAGCCGGAGGCAAAAAAAGCCTTTTTCTAATGCTGAAGTCCTTGCAATGTGCATTATTAACAGCGATATAATGAAAAATGACAACTTAATTAACTTGGGGAAATGTCGAATGATCTTTTATTTCATACATAAACCCTGTCGTTTTTCTTTATATGACTACATCGAAATCAAGCGATCTGCTTGATTTTTCTACATGCATGTACTGCAATGTGTAAGAGCGAGCGAGCGGAATGAGAAATCCTTTGCTTGGGTGAGCATTGTGCCCCTCTTGCCTCCAGCTCCACTGCCTTACATTGTAGTTGTAGTAATATGGGTACATGCTTTTGTTAGAAAAAGTGGGAAATATGGGTAAAAAGGGGCACGTATCAGAAGAGTAAAGGGCGATTATCAGAGATGGAAAAGGGCACTTATAAGAGGTGAAAAGGGGGACTTATCAGAAGCAAAGAGGGAGCACTTATCAGATTTGAAAAGGAGCATTTACCAGAAGAGGAAAATGTTTATGCTCATATCAAAGGAGAAAGGGACATGTTAGAGATAATAGGGGGCAATTATTAGATTTGAAACAGGGCCATCTATCAGAAGGGGAAACCGCACTTATTAAAAGGAAAAAGGTGCACCTATCCGAAGTAAAATTGCACTTATCAGAAGGAGAAAAGGGCACTTATGTGAGAGATAAGGAGACAATTACCAGATTTGAAAAAGGGGCACTTATCAGAAGGAGAAAATAGCGTACTTATCAGAAGGGGAAAGGGGAAAGGGGGCACTTATATCAAAGAGAAAAGGGACATTTTTTCAGAAATAAAAAGGGCACTTTTAGGGTACTTGAAAAGTGGGGGCACTGTGCCCACCTGCTCCCCCCCCCCCCCGAGCTCCGCCTCTGCCTATGTGACTCGCCTTGTCATGTATATTGACTGTGTCCTTTGTGTTGTCGATATATAATTAATATGTATAAGTAATTAACGAATGTTGTAACAACGTCATAGTCTATTCTCACCAAGGGCTACACTGCCTTGCAACAAAGCTTTATCGATGGACGGGTCCCCTCAAATCGATATCTGACTTTTGTTCTTCATCGTCTGACTTTCCGAACGCGCGCGTAAGAACATAATACAGCTATGGAAAAAATTATTAGACCAAAAATGGTTATTGATAGTGTTATTTTTGTGGTAAGAAGGAAATAAAATATCATAAAAGCAAGGTATAATTGCTGGAATTTGGTATTCATTCAAAAGACAATGAAATACAAAGACAAATCATTTTTATAATTTTGTTTGCATATTATAATACCCTTATTACAGAAGCTTGGTCTAATAATAATTTTTCCAGGGCTTTAACTGACGTCTCCATCTTGATTGTCCGTGGAATTATTTTGTGGTCAAGGTGATAAACCCTCGAAATTATTCTGTCTTATTGAAGCTCTAGTAATCCGACTGTCAGGTGACTATAAATCTTGCAAACAAAATAGGTCAAGTGCGGGTGGTGCGTGGGGATGGGGGGGGGGGGGGGGTGTTGAATGAATATACCTCGTATAAAGACAATATTGGGTTTTCCAGGTTCTCTTCAAAATTTATTTACTCCTTGAAATCATTCTAGTTTCATTCTGATTTTTATTAAAAGAAACACCTGCGATGATTATGGCGATATAGGCTACACATTATTTTGTATAGGCCTATATAAATAGTATGGTTAAAAAAAAATGATTGTAAAAATGTTATCTTCGGTCTTCTCTCCTGATCCAATAATCCTTTGATAAACTCCCTTTTTACCCCCCCCCCCCCCTCTCTCTCTCTCTCTCTCTCTCTCTCTCTCTCTCTCTCTCCAGAGTCCCTCTTTTCCCTCTCTCCTTCGATGTCGAATAATGATATTGTATCCTTGCAGCCTGTGGGTCGCGTCGTGCAGGATAATCATCATTTCATGCAAAAATCACCTGCCACACCTCCTTCCCTTCAATAACTGTCATACATCAGTCACACTAACAAGATCGTCCATAGACCGACAACAGACCGATCAAAAAATTACATTGCCACCAATGGCCAAGAAACGGTGTGAAGTCGATTAAGCGGTGTGGCTGAGGTATATCGGTCTTAGACCGATCAGTGCATGCAGGTGTCATATTCCAAGAAAAAGACCTCTCGAGGCAAAGCCTATTATTTGCAAATTATATGGGAATATAAAAGAAATTGAAAATAGAAGGATATTTCCTCTGCTGACCTCCATCCAAGAAAATTTTAGGTCGTTTTGAAAGTGTCAACTGTTATCAAGATTTATATGAATGCTATGACAACCGATCATAATATCACTTCATCTCGTCAGAAAAAATAATTGTATTTATCAGCGCCATCACCTCCTAAGAACTGCTCGCTACCAATTTTTTCTTCCTTACTAAATTTCGTAGATTTATAATAATAACAATAATAGCAATGGCCACTTGTATAGCGCTCATATCCGTCAAACAGTGACGCTCATGGCGCTTAGACATTATACGCTGGTTATAGCATTGCAAGCCGCCAAAGTAACTAGCACTCAAGCATATCAGGTACCCATTTACACCTTGGTGGAGAGTGGCAAATGTAGATTAGAGTCTTGCTACAGGACGTTAGTACCATGGTGGGAATTGAACCCCTTACCTTGTGATCTACAGTCCGGTGACTTATCCACTAGATCACAACACCTCTAAATTAAAGTAACGGAGAACATTATCTAAAAAAATTATTTTGGCCTAAAATGTAAATTTTGAAGTGGCTCCTGTATATGATGAGAATTATAATAAATTTATAAGCAATCAACGGCACAAATCATTGAAAAGTATCCGTCACTGACAATCCCTTCATTTTCTCTACCCCATGTTCCTTCCACAATAATATATATATATTTTTCCTTTTCTCTCTCTCTCTCTCTTGCTCACACACTCTCCTGCATCTCTCTCTGCCATTTATAATTGCGTTACATCAAAAAGCCCCCAAATTTTCATTAAAGGCACTGGGTAACTTTGTGGAGGCTTGATTTAATAAATTGTTGAATTTTGATGTGTGTCTTGTATAATGATGTTCAGAAGGATAAATAAATAACCAGGCATAGAAAGGTTTTCAAATATATAATGCTATTATTAAGATATCTGCGACTGAATACTCCCATTTACGAAAGCGTATGGCCATACGCTTTAGTCTAACACTGAGTCAATGGGGGAAATGAGTCTGGCATTTTCCGGTCACTTGCATATGTTTACTTTTGTGAAGCATGCACATGATGATTTTGAAGTGCTTTTTTCCACATGGGCTTCCACAAAGTTACCCAATCACTTTAAATTCGGTCATTGGTGGTCTAACGCCAGTCGTTATTGAAGTAGAACAGTGTTAATCACCAGACTTCATCATTTTCAGACCACTAATAGACTTCGACAAGGCAAGACTACTGTCATCAAAGTCTAAAAGACGTCTTTGGTCAAGTGAAGTAATTCACTACACAAACATGGACTAAGAAACCTCTCATTTGGTTGCAATTATTTGCACATAAGATTGTTACCAGGCACTGATTTGTTTAGACCGATGTAAACGTCCATTTTAGACACGTCCAAAATAACATTTAGCGAACGAAGTCTAAAGAGATACATGCAAATCAGATTCGACAATTAGCATTATAATCATATTCTAACATTCTCTCTCTAAAAAAAAATTGATTGATCAATAACGCTACTCCCTAGGGGAGTGAAAATAGAGTGGAACTCCACTCTTTGCCTCTTTGAGAGCACTCAATACTCGATATTCACTCCTAAACAAGTGATGACTGATGTCACTCACGGGAGAGTGAAAATATAGTGGAAAATCACACTTTTTTTCGAGAGAGAGAGAGAGAGATTTGATTTTGACACAATTTCATCTACAAAAAAAAATGCAAAATGCAAATGAAGGTTTGTCAACTTTTGGAAAAGGTATAGACCCGTATTTTTTGGGTCTCGCCAGCTTTTCGGAAAGTCGCTCAGTGGGGGGGGGGGGGGGGGTTATGGGGTTCCAGTTTCCCTCCATAATTCCCTGACAAGCAAAAAAAAGGGTATTCATTCTAAAGGGGGGGGGGGGGGGGCACACACAATCGAGAAAATGGCGGATCGACTATATGGTCAAAATGCATCCTTTTCTTCCAAAAGGGGTGGCACGGGCCGGAATTGCCCCCCCCCCCCCCCCCGGATCCGCCAATGGGAGCAGGGCTGGGGCTCTCAGCAAACCAGACCAAACTGGTTTTACATAAATTCGGCGAGAGGCCGGCGTGCAGGGGTGGTGAAGCGTCCTCCAAAGTGAGGGGCACCATCAAAAAAGGGCAATTTTTTGGGGAAAGGGTCGTCTATATGGTCAAAATGCATACTTTTCTTCCAGGGGGGGGGGCACGGGCCGGAAGTGCCCCTGGATCCGCCAATTTTTGCAATAATGTGAATAATTAATATTTAATACCCCCCCCCCCCCCCCCGTTTTTGACGACCCGCACTCGATAGAACAAAACTCAAAGCGCATTGATCAAAGTGTTTTGTCTGATAGGTTATGTGCATTATTACGCATCTGCAAACTTCATATAAGAGGTCTTTGCATCAAATTTACAGCCCAACAATTTTTAATTCTCTGTCAATACATCATGTTACTTTATTCTCAAACCCGACAATCATTAAAATAATTGAACCTGACTTGACAAAGTCGTTCAAAGGTTGTAGAGTATTATTGTTACTACAATACCACGCTCTGTTTGAGCATACCTTGACTGACACGGACTATTACATACACACAACGCAACACAACAATTCCCTCACCTCAACGACTCTATTATTCTATTATTTACGAGGGTATCCCCCGGTGCCCAATGTTATGTTTTTCCCGGTTCCATTCTCAATACATGTATTTAGAAAACCCGCGACGACGTTGGCGGCAGCCTAACCCCAAATAATCGATGTGGTGGTTACGCACCATAGCGACTACCCAACAATGAACGTAGCAACGGGCGGGCGACCAATCAGAGCGCACCTTACGAGGCCCATTATCTCGTGCACTTGCTCAGTGTCGATACACTTCAACCTGTCTGTCGAGGGAGAAAACATATCTGACAGCAACTCTCGCCAGGAAACTATCAAACTTCGTCGTATTTCGCAATATAACAGGAACAACATCAGTCCTGTCGACAGTCAGCCATTAGTAATCGTCAACTAATAAACTTGAGAGAGAATTTCATTACCATTTCTGCGAAAAACATTATAATAGTCTTGTGATATACATAATACTTCGCGGTATTTTGTATCACACATCTATACAACCTTCCAATGCATAGCAGCTTATAGTTCTAATAGTCTTCTCTATTCTTCAACAAGTATAAACATATCTCGAAGTCACGATGGGCTGTAACAGTTCAAAGTCAACTCAAGTCATGGAGCTTGGTCCCGATGGCGAGGTCGTCAGTCGCAAATCATCGGCATCGTCGAAGAGGGGCAGGAGCGCCGGCATCGACGGCAAGAACGTACGCGATGTCAACGGCAACGCAAACGATGTCGATGTCTTGAAGGAGAAGATGGGGTCGACGGAATCGCTGGGAAGCCAAATGGATAATAAATCACAGGATCGACTGGTGTCTTCGGCGACCAGCAAGATCTCGAGGAGAACCTTCGACAGTGGTCTTGAGTCTGATTATGGCAATGTCATCACGGAATACTCACATCCAAACATGATTGAGGACAGACCCGAAACACCAGGTAAATAGCGGATTTCGATTTTGTTCCATTTTTGTAGAAATATTTCTTAATCTTGGCTAAACGGGTTGTTTTTATGCTCATTTCAATCTTTATAATATTTTATGCAAGTCTTGTCAGTAATCTGTGGAAGACTATGTTCATCTTTCTTGAAGAACACCACGATTGTGTTCTTAGTAGAAGCGTCAAAGCTGTAAAAAAAAAGTCACAAACATTTTGGTGCAAGGAGAACAGTTAACTTTGATTCCTTTTATCATAGTCGAACTGACATCGAACTGTTTAAAAACATCATAAATTATTTTTTTAATTTCTTATTTCTTCATGATTATGGAATCACACAACCCTTCCCCCACGCCTTGACCATACTCTACGTATCGATCGGCTTGGTGACCCCGATCGTATTTACCCCCAAACAATCACCGAGTCTCCTTTCTTTGTTGTTGATACACGTACCCCGATTGACGAGAAGGGGGCAACAAAAGGCCCCCGACAAATGACACCCCCGGTCCAGTGAACCTATAGTGATATTCTTATCGGCACCGAGCATCGACCCCCTGTGTTGTAGTTTGTGGCGCTGTTATGGAAACGCATTTGGTTAGCGTCTTTTACGACGTGCATAATGGCATTATTAGAAATATACTTTAGTGGTTCTCGTGTTTTATTAATGAAATTGGAATTTGGTAACTGGGCGTTGTGGCGTGCGCCTGTAATCCAGCTACCAGTGGAAGTTATAAACTGATTCAGCGGACCCAGGTTCGAGACTGAGTCACGTCTTTCGGATGGTGACGTTAAAGGTCGGTCCAGACGTAAATAATCATATCTGATTGATACACGTCTGTAAAAACCCAATTACACACACGGTATTCAGGTCACAGTTTGAAGTTAATATTTTGTATTCTGTTCTTTTAAATCTTCCAGAACTTTTTGTCGCTGGGACAAAGTGCGAATCTCGCAAGAGCAGCGGCAACCACAAGGCTCGAAACGCTCAGACCACCGCGCAGATCTTGGGTGAGCTGAAGTCTCAGGGTATCATCAGCACCTCGTCCACCGCTCCTCAGATCGCTCCCAAGAAGGGCGGCACCTCTTTTGATGTCATGATCGCCATTGACTTCGACGAGCTGAAGAAGCCTCCTCCCAGGCTCGCCAAGCTCAAGAAGAAGAAGAAGAAGTCGAAGAAGTTGACCAAGGAGGAGGTCGATGCTAAGCTGAAAGCTGCCGAGGAGAGACGAGAAGCGAAGCGCAGCAAACTCCGTGCCAAGCTCGACACCATGAAAAAGGAGGCTCAGGTACACCAGGTCAGCGAGGCCCAAGAGGAGGCCCAGAAGAAGCAGGTGGCGGAGAAAGTGAACGAAAGCCTGGACCAGGCCGCCAAGAACCGCGAGGCCCACTTCAAGGCCATGAGGGAGAAGTTGGAGCAAAAGAAGCGACACGCAGAGAAGGTCAGGCTAGCCAAGCTGGCCAGGATGGCCGAGAAAGCACAAAATGGTGAAGGAGAGGAGGAGGAAGGACAGGAGAATGGAGAGGATGTGTCTGCTGTCTGAACATCCAATTGGCAGACATCCCTCCATGGGATTTTAACCTCATGAACGATGCACAAATGCAGTCGAGCCGAAGATGAGAGATGGGTGTTATCGCAATAAAAACGATGCCAAATCTATTATGCCACTGGTTTGGTGATTGAATCACGCTTGCTCGACTGCCTGTTCAGTTATACGACTACGGTGCATCTTATATAATATGAACTGACGTCCGTCTGAGCTCGGTCAACGACTGCTTTGCTGACAGAAAGAAACGAGTACCATGTCCATATTTGCGAATAGGATTATTCAAACTGCACGCTTTAACAGCACAGAGTGACACTACTGATATTGCATTTTTGTGTTCAAGTTCAAGATAAAGAATGGTGACGTCACGCTCTTCATGTCGGAAAATAGTACCTACCGAATGTCAAGGAGATCCGCGAACATTACTATTCTGAGCGGTCAAATCAAATGTGGCATCATGATTATATTTCGACAGTTCAAATTCCGTCCTAAATGTCGTTCAGGTATATTTACAAATTAATATCAAAATGCCTTTCCAGTAAAAATCCGTCCATTTTTCTGGTTGATATTTATGAAGAATTGAATTACTCACATATGGAGCAGGGCTCTAGAAGTACATGGCGCTGGATGCCAATGTTTAATGAATGATTTATATGTTTGTGTTTTTTAAGTGATTTCTGAATTATTGCTGCTCCTGGAGAGTTTGCCTGATTTAAAAAAGCAAAAGATTTAACAAGATTTGTCTTTTTCACATTATCTTTCAAAATTACAACGCACGTTCTTCCTCAACAGAGTTTAAGGCGATTCCTTATACCTAAACAAACCAAATGTATTTAGGCATCATTAATTGGAATTCATAAATTCCGTTTCTGTTTATCTCACAACTCGACTTTTTTCAACAATTTTTCCTAACCAGGATGTATTGACTACATGCTGATAAATATTGTTATCTCTACGATTTTTCATGTTATATTCTTTATGCTTTTGCCATATTTCTTATGTTTGAAATATGATATTTATATTCAGTCGTATGATGCACTATGCTGTTTTGAAGTAAATTATAATCAAAATGTTAATAAAAGAATACAAAAACTATATATTATTCAGTTTTGTCAGCTCTTTTTATATAAAAGGATATTATTAGCTTTATATATATAATTTGAACAAGAAGCTGTGGTTCTAACAAAGAGACGAGTGGAATGATTTCGATATATAGAAGATAATGGAAGAGTTGAGAGAGGGAGGGAGAGAGAGAAGGGGATACGGAGAGAGGTGATACAAAAAAGTGGTGACGATGCATGTGACATGCTTTGGTGCTTGAGAAAAATAGCCGTTTTCAAGCGGTCGTTCAGGAAGATTGAATGAGAGAGATATATACATGTATATATTCACAACAACAACATCATATTAACTACGTTTAAGTGATAATAACATAAAGTGCATGTGTGATAGGAATATAGAGGGAAATAAAAAGGAAGTGTTTATGTGACATGCTTGAGTGTGAGAAAAGCCAGTGTCAGGCGGTCGTTAAGTCAAGAAGAGAATTTGATGCAGCGGGAAAGAGAAATAAACGTGATAATTATTGGAAGACCGTGAGAAAAAAGACGGCTGAGAGAACAGGGGAGCGTTTCATCAAGCGTTTTGTCAGTGATTTTTACAGACAAATTTGCTCTCAGCCAATCAGATGCAAGGATTTTAGTAGCTTATAACAGCTGTCGGTAAAAATCACTGACAAAACGCTTGATGAAATGCTCCCCTGGTAATATATGATAATAATAGAGGCATAATAAAGGCATATATACAGTATCATAATCTCAAGCTGTCTGTCATCTGTCTCATCTTCTCTCCTCTTCATCTTCTGCTCGATCCTCCTCCTCCTCCATGTTCTTACTTCATTTTTCTTCCGCGTGAAATAATTTAATTCTTCCCTTTTCTTCTCTTTTTTGTCTCTCTTCTTTTCTTCATCCTCAGTTCTTGATCCTTTTTTTTATTCTTATCTACCCCTTTTTTTCCCCTCCTGGCTCCTTTTAGCTTTTCCC
This sequence comes from Heliocidaris erythrogramma, assembly GCA_025617745.1. Taxonomy (NCBI): domain Eukaryota; kingdom Metazoa; phylum Echinodermata; class Echinoidea; order Camarodonta; family Echinometridae; genus Heliocidaris; species Heliocidaris erythrogramma. Next base: position 22,714,990 of record CM046862.1, read on the forward strand.
CATGCTTCATGTCTCCTTTTATTATAATGAAAGAAACAAGGAGAAGAAAAAAGATGATAAGAATAGGAAAATAAGAATAACAATTCTAATTGTCCTCTTATGATTATCGTTTTTTCTCCTGTTCGACTTCTGCTAATAGTATTGTTTTTTCTCCCATTTCTAAATTTATTTACAAAATGTGTTAATGTTTATGAATGAGTGAGATCTAACAAATATTTCCTCTGGGTAAAGACTCAAATGGAATGAAACTTTCGCCAAAAAGAAACTTTTTCTGTTAACAATCAAAATTACAAGTCAGAGGTGGACTTTGGTGCGGTCGCTTTGACTCGCTGTCTCACGCCTCGATCCGTTTCCATCCTGCATTCATTTTGAGTATTATGCAATTATTATTCAACGAGCATTCGAAAGGTCATTGATGATCGTGCTGTCATTTAGTGAAAGCATGATCGATATGGCCTTACAATCCGATGATAATTATAGCCAGAGCTCGTATACCATCCGCGCTATTTTCATTCGCGCCAATCCACATCCAAAATATAACAGGCTTGAAATTATATTATGTTTGGAAAACCCACTATACAGTGCGTATAAAAAAGTATATCCAACTTTGAGAGCTTCTAATAAAAAAAACTATAACCAATGTGACCTTGAAATCTATCGCATGGTGAAGAGTAACTTGTTTTCTGTCCAATGACACATTATTCATTTTCGGCCAAGGATGACTGAGCACCAGGGATTTTAAAAAGTGTCGTCAAAATCTGTTATAAGTATACCAAGTTTTGGCTGATCCAACGAGTGCCGGTCAAGTCAGACATGAATGTGTTACTTTAATTTAAAACCCTTTAAAATTTGAATTCTTTTTCGTGATTCAATGCTTTGTAATTTAAAGCTATCCAGTCTATCTAAGCTTTCACATGACCTTGTTTCAATCCATATATTATATTTTCAATTTATTCAAACTGCCTTCTATAACTTCTTTTCTCATGATAACTAAAAAATAGATGCATTGCACCATTTCACCTGCATGCGTATAGTGCATAAAATGGTGGGTTTTTTCTCGCATAGAACGTGAACTCAAAGGTTTACCGACTTCAAAGACTAAAAAATGCCAAAGTAATTGATAGTATATAGATTTTCATTTTAAAAAAAGATAGCTTCTCAAATAAAAATGTACGCTGTGAATGACTCAATAAGAAACCGAGATTGTGTCATCATGAAAAGAAATATCATCAATCTTTCTTGCAATAAGCCTTTTCTTGAATTTGAGGTGACATTAACACCTTGTCTATTTAATGCAAAAAATCAATGATAAAACTGTTTTCAAACTGAAATAATTGATTTTGACCCATGCACATTCAATGTTTCAGCCCAAATTGGTACAAGAGGATTATGGCAATACATGTACTTGAAAAGCCTGCTGCTCAGTCACCCCGTTGTAGCATGGTTATGACCCAGTCGAAATAAAATAGTTTAAAATTAGATGGAATATAGAAAGAAAATAGACCCAGAAAATATATTTTCTTACTATTTCTTTGCTTTAAAAAATAGTGAGAAAATATTTAAGGAATATAATGGAAATAGTGATAAAAATAGGTTTAAAATATATTTTTACCCTATATGTTTTGGAACAAAAAATAGACAAAAAATAGAGATGAAAAATAGTTGAAAAATAGACCAAGAAAAATTCTCTCGTCCACAATAGGGACAAAATAGTCCAGAAATATACTAAAAATTGGTGAAAAATAGCAAAAACATATATATTTAACAAATTAACATAGGATAAAAATACATAAAAATAGACAAAAAATAGTTAAAAAATAGACCAAGAAAAATGACATATTTCTTAAATTTTTTGTTTATTTGTTGACTATTTTTATCATTCATACATGTATGTTCTGTCACTAATTTACATATTTTTTTTTTTTGAAATACATTTAATAAACACCTGAGAAGAAACAAAAATACTTTTCCCAAAAGATAAATTGGCTTTGAATAAGATTTGAATGCTATTTTCAAAGAATGATGGGAGCTAGGCTGTAGGCTATGCACATGTGGTCCAGAATACGTACCACACACAAGAACTAGTACATGGGACTGTAACCATAATTAGCTCTCATTTTGCATAGTAAGAAATGCCTCATTTTCACACATTCTTTTCACTTTCACACGCTTCACACTAAAGGAAGATGAATAGAGAACATGAAAGAAAGTGATGTCTGCACACTTACACTAACTTGTAAGAAATTTAGAGTAAAATATCCATAGCTGTCAACAGCATGCACTATCTCTACACAGCCTCCAAATGAATTTGAAATATTCAGCCCTGCAACCTGATTGGCTCATGTATGAATTAGTCCAGCTTCAGACTTTGCTATCCCGTTAATGTCTTTCACATATGGATATTATTCTAGTGTGAGGTTAGACAGGTTGATTCAGTAAGAAATAAACAGATAGGTCATTAAAATAACTTATTCTATCATTTTCACAGGAGGATGATTAAATTCAAAATTTCCCAAGCTTGAATTTGGTATAGTTTCCGAGACTACACAAATTGCGTGAAAATTCATTTTTTCACTAATTTTCTTCTATTTTTTCTCTATTTTTATATCTTCTTCAGCTTCGAATATGGCGAAAAAGAACAAGTTGAAAAAAAATAGAAGGAAAATAGTCTTCTGATTTACGAGTGTGTTAAAAATAGCAGAAAAATAGTCCAAGGGTTTTACTTGTTTGTAGGAAATAGGGGGAAAATAGCTTTCAAGAAAAAATAGAGTAAAAATATTCTATTTTCCCCCTATTTTATCAGGACAAATAGTAAAAAAATAGCCATGTTTTCAAGAAAATAGAAAGAAAATAGGGGGAAAATAGAGATAAAATATATTTTCACTCATTGAAAAATAAAGGTATCATTGGACAGAATATAAGTTGCCCTTTGTTATAAAATAGATTTTTAACCCACAATTCTGGCGGTTTTAACTTTTAATTCAAAATGACCAGAGTTGGGTATACATTTTTTTTTATATACGCACTGTATATGGTATTCATAAAGTGCTTTTAACAAAGGCGCGGTGCTATCGTACCATGAGGGACACTTCCTAAAATACATACTAGTAAACGATCAGTTTTATAAACATATTCAAATCCATATTAACAAGTGTGAACAAACTTTACCTTTCATATCTTAAAAATTGACAGATTTCACCTTAACGTGAATAAAATACAATTAAACATTTCCCAAACAATCATTGGTGCAGAGGGGTGACACACCATTTTCAACGTTTCTGTCGGCAAAATATTTTGTTTTTCTTGTTGGAAATCCCATATCTCAAAAAACCTACTCCTGGCTTCATGAAATGATAATAGTGAATGTGAACAAAGTAAGACAACACGGTATAATTTTTGAATGCAACAACGGTTTTTATTAAATAACAGTTTGCGCTGTGGTTGATCTTAACCATAATGATTGAAGAGAGGACTTTGCTTACTGTTGCCAGGTAACCGCTTCCGGCCATTCAATAAACCTTGCAGTCCTACAGCCACGGCGGAGACAGATGACATGACGTCGACTCGTATGCCATCAAAATATAGGAAGAGCGTAATGAAATAAGTGACATTTAAAGTGAGTGGTGTGAGGAGGTTTTAGGAAAATGCATGGTTTCTCGGTAAATGATGCATGCTTTGCTTATTAATTACATAGCTTATGCTTTTACGTCATCGTGTTCTGCACTGCCTTGATTTTTTAGAAATATATAGAGTGTGGGCAGTGATATGGGTTTTTCAGGGGGTGGGGGCTGAGCTCAGTGAGCCGGACAAAAATGTTGAATGAAGAAAGAAATGTGGGCGAGGCAGACGAGGCACGTGTTACTTTAATTGTGTGAGGGAGCAGAGTTGAATGAAAAATCCTTTCCTTTATAATTACTAGTAATCATGTACACATTTTCTCAATTTGCTTACTAAGTCACCTACTAGTTTCCTATAATATCAAGCAATAAGCGAGAATGGGCGGCGGATAAGCAGTGGCGTAGATACTAGCAGGGGCCACGGGGGCATGTGCCCCCACTTTTCCAACTACCCCAAAAGTGCCCATTTTATTTCTGCAAAATGCCCCCTTTCTCTCGGATAAGTGCCCCTTTTTACCACTAAAAGTGCCCCTTTTCCTTTCTAATAAGTGCCCTTTCCCCTTCTGGGTGCTCTTTTTGCTCCTTCTGATAAGCTTTTCAAATCTGATAATTGGCTCCTTATTTCTAATAAATGTCGGATAGGTGCCTATATTTATTTCTTATAAGTGCCCTTTTCTCCTTCTGATAAGTGCCCCTTTTCAAATATAATGACTGATCTCCCTTTTCCCTAATATGTGCACTTTTCTCACTTGATAAGTGCATTTTAATTTCTGATAAGTGCCCCTTGCCCTTCAATAGGTACCATTTCCCCCTTCTGATAAGTGCCTATTTTCAAATCTGATAACGCCCCTATTTACTTCTGATAAGTGCCCTTTTCCTATCTAATATGAGACATTTCCCTCTTCTCGTAAATGCCCCTTTTCATTTGGTATAAGTACCCCTTTCCACCTCTGATAAGCGCCCTTTCCTCATCTGATAAATGCCCCCTTTTACCTAGTATTTTCCCACTGTTTCTAGCAAAAAGAGGCATATTCGGCTTCAAAGAATGGGTGCAGCTTTATGTATATAGTAACAGGTATACCCATATTACTACAACTACAATAAAGGCATTGGAGCTGGAGGCAAGAGGGGCACAGTGCCCCTCATTCGAATCACTGTGCCCATAATTTACATCAAGTATATCATCTGGCAATATTTTCTGAAAATTAAAGTTCCCCAAACTCGCTCGCTACGCTCCCTCGCTCTTATAGTATATAATGAAATCAAGCAGATTGCATAAAATACGTTGATATCGGTAATCCTAAAGAAAAACGACAGGGATAATGTGCAAATTAAAAGATCATTAGACATTCCCCCAAAATTTAATTTGCTATTTTCATTTTCAATATATCGCTGAAAATAATGCACAGCCCAAGGACTTCAGCATTAGAAAAAGTTTGAACATTTTAGCTGGCTTGCTTCGCTCGCTCGCACGTGAATCATTAGACCATTACACGCAACTGCTAACTGGGGAAGTTGAAGAAATGTCTTTAACCACAATGAAAATGAAGTTGATTACGTAACAATTAGACTGTATAGGGTAATAACAATGTCACAAAAGGGTCCCTGCGTTTGCTTTATGTTCACCCTTAGTAGGTGCCCTCTTTGGCTACTTGCCCCCCACTTTGAAAGACGTTCCGTCGCCCCTGTATTTAAGGTAGGCCTAATTATGATTGTGTTTTAAGGGGCGGGGTGGTAATGAGAAGAAAACAGGAGAGGAGTGCTATCTGTCACCGCGGTGACCCATACAGTGAAGGATTTAGGGGGCACAGGCGATCCGTGCCCCCTTTTGAAAGCCACTTTGCAGGCTTAATTAAGCACACACACACATAAATGTCCTTGTCACTGCAGCAGTCTGCAGTGAGAACTTAGTAGCCATAATTTATACAGTGGCGTATCCAGGGGTGGTGCAACAGGCGCCCCCCCTATTGGCCGTCTTAAAAAAAAACTAGCAAAAAAAAATTGTTCATTAAATAGGCTTCAAAATTGGTCACATATAGGATTATTTTGCATCTCAGCCCTTCTTCAGAAGCAAAAAAATTCCAAAGGCGATCAATAATGCCTGGCGCCCCTATTGGGAAATCCTGGATACGCCCCTGATTCATACACTTTCCATAGTTTGTAGATTTTCTGTGTATATTTCATATCATGGACTCTTGTTCATTTTATAAATATGTCTTAATCTTTTTGTACATGAAGTCCCATAGAAGGTGTCATGTGCTATTTGTATATGATGGGAAGATATATAGGTACATGAAGTGGTAAAGCACGCAGTATAAACACCCTTTATTGATTAAGATTGAATAGATTGGTCAAGTATATTGTCCACTAATAGTTAGTACCCAGCCAGTACCAGCACCTTTTAAGAAGAAAAACAATAATCAATGTAAGAATGCTTTAGAAGAGTAAACTCAGTGGTCCAGCTTAATTTCTATGTGCTTTATAAAGAGAGAAAAGGCTATAGAAGGGGTTCTGTTGAAGTTTCCAGAGAAAGAGTAAGAGTCAGAGACAGACCTCCTACGTTGGACGTCAGGGAAGTTTCTTTTATAGTTTGCACGGGTACTAGTGTGCATAAGGTGTAGACTGATATAAAGCCTCCAATTGTATTTTATCTTAGAACTTAAAACTTAGAACTAACTTGGAACTTGGGAATTGGAATGACGAATAAAGGTTATTCCGCATACGCGCACAAGCCAACACCGGTTCTACGAATATATTTCTCTTGGAGTGTATATGAGTTTGAAACTCCGGCCTGCTTACCGAATGGTGCAGGGCGGCAGTCACAGTCCTCTTGTAAGTTGTGTAAATTTTCGGAAAATGTGCCCCCTCTCTTTACAAAATCCTGGATTTCCCTTCGATGTGCAATGCTGAAATGCTATATATTTTATTTCAAGATTTAGCTCTAAAACTAATTCAACATTATAACAGAAAATGTTTTATTTCAAGATTAGCTTTAAAACTAACTCAACATTATAACAAAAAAATTTAATTTCAAGATTAGCTCTAAAACTAACTCAACATTATAACAAAAAATGAAATGAATTAAAATGATTCACCAGCAGAATAATCGTCATAAATTATTATCCTTTCCTTTTTTTTTTTTTTTTACTATTATCACTTAGAAGATACCGTCACTTTATTACTTTTTGAACTTTTTGAACGTCGGCGGTAAACGTGTGCTGTGCGTTGTCTTCGTCGGAAAAGAACGGAAGTTAAATCTGATTACAAAGGTCAGTTTCTGTTTCAATTTTACTTTTGTTGATTTAAATAAAAAGAATGTAGAAATTTTAGTTAGGAAAGGAATCGGTTTGGAACCGAATTTTGTATTCAAGTTTGTCATTATCCCGAATAAACTGAACGAAATTTCAAGCATAACGCAGCACAAAAGTGAATATGTGGGCACAGCGCGTAGCACGTTGAACGGTTAATTCAGTGCATTTCCATGGATCCCAGGTAATCACAGCGGTACCGGTGCAGTACTATACGCACAGAACTCCAAAAGACGTAGAAGGCTTGTGCGGGTGCGAAACTATCGCCGTCGCTCGTACGTGGTCACGTGATATCCGCCATCTTGGTTAGTCCTTCAGATAGCGGATCGTCAAGCGCAATAATTCATTTAACATGTAGATTCTATTCATGAACTTTTGAGTAATTTTCATCGCCATGCCGTTTTGCACGGCATATAACTGTACTAACCGTCAGAAGAAAGGATGCGGGAAAACTTTCCACAGGTTAGTTGATCTGATTAATTCAGTAATAAGTTATAATTTATGATGTTTTGACAATGTCGACTCTCTTCGTGATACTTGACTTTTTGTAGTACGTAGTCCCATCTGTTCATTTTACCGTTTTATTTTAATTACTCGCTGCAGTTTTCATGATGTGGTCTTATGAAAATCTTATGATAAATAACTTGTTTAATTAAATTAATGAATATTACCATTTCATACCTTTCTGACATTCCTAAAGAATAGTTAAAGAGATCTAAGCAGCTAATTTAACCATTTTAAGAACAGTAAAAATTGTGACACTGACATGACTGACACTCAGTCATCAGGTCATGACAGTGAAACTTTGTGACAGTTATTTATTGACAGTAAAGTTAGACTTAGACTTTAGAGAGAAATTCTAACTCGGTCATGACATGTAACTCTAAGGCCTAATAGGTAAATCTAAGTTAGTAATTAATACTCACAGTGAAGACAGAGTGAGCTGTGTCTGTGATTGTGAAGACTTCGCTTCAGAAGTTCAGTCTACGTCTTCACTCTTCTTCACTTCCATGGCATGACTTCCCTGAACTGACATGACTGAAGATGCGATGGTCATGAGATGAGTGACACTGTCATGGCTGTCGTTAACGCGTTAATTGTCGATTTTCTTAGAAGTATGAGTAATATGTGGTGTAATTGTGTTAGTGAGGTTGACCTGAATTCTGATGTTAAAGGGAAATCCAACCTTAATTAATAGCAAGTTGCTTTAAAAGAAAGAGGAAAAATCAGAGAAGCAGATTGGTGAAAGTTTGAACGAAATCGGACAAGCAATAATGAATAACAAAATGTATTAGGGCCTACTCAGTAGGATCTTTTTCTTTTATGAGGACCTACATTAACAATATGCTATCTCCAATATATTACTGGCCCGAGGGTAAAAGCGCCTCAAATAAAACTGCAAATTAATGATATTTTTGTGTACGACAAACGGGAGAGTTGTCCACAAAAATGTCACAATTTGAGATTTGCATAGATGTAGTGATCTCATTTTTCAAACATCCATAACTTTCTTAGTCCTTGTCCGATTTCTTTCAAACTTTCACCATCCTATTTTTCTTATTTTTCTGCGTTCACACAAATCATCTCATTACCAAGGTTGGATTGCCCTTTAACTTAAAAAGTAATGTATTGATTAAATTATTAAACAATTCTTTTATTTCTTTATCAAACATTTCTGATTTTTCTTACAATGTAGTTTGTATTTCCAAAGAGATTCTTTTCAATTAGGATTAATTCCTAGAAATTAATTGTGATCTTATGTTTTTATTTTTCCACTTTCAGATTTCCAAGAGGTGATAGTTCTCTCCTAAAGAGATGGATCGTGAACATGAGAAGAGACAACTGGACACCTGGTCAGTATTCGTCCATATGCTGCGACCACTTTGCAGAGGAATGCTTCGATCGTACTGGTCCGACAACTCGGCTCCGCTCAGATGCTGTGCCAACACTGTTCAACTTTCCCCAACATCTTATAAAGGTAACTAATGTTCATGCAACATTATGGCACCAACAACATGCAGGGTTTAGATACAAATAATACATTATATTATATGCATTTATAGCTGTTTTTTTTTAATTTTATTTATTTTTATTTGAATCTTGTTTATATTTACGTGAATGGTACAGGCAATTCTCATTTTATGCATTTTTTTTTGATGTCTCCTAATATCAAAGCTAAATTTGTTGGGCCGAAATTATATTCTTAACTTTTATGATTGTGAACTAAGGTAACAAAGAATGATTGAACCAATGTTGATCTAATGATTAGCAGTCAACTGCTTTGCAAAATCTGTGCAAATGTAAGATTAATTTGATATATATATATATATATATATATATATAAAGAAACAGAGTTGAAAACTTTTCATGCATTTTCCATCATCAGACTCTGTTACTTGATATTTATTTTTTTATTGTAACTGTCTACTTTTGATTAACTTTTCCCCTCCCTTCTCATTTCAGAATGTCAAACAGTGCAAGCCCCCAATACCACGAGATACTGCTCAACCACACTCTGCCCTTAAACAGGTTGATGACTCCAATCTTCACATTGCCGAGTGTTCAAATGAGGATCCAGCACGTGATACCTACAGACAAGAACTCAGTACCCCGATCAAACCCAAGCCCCTTGCAGACAACACTGAATCCATGTATTTACATCCATATGCCAAAGTTACTCGTGCAATTTTATTTTCATTAATTAAAGATACTTGGTGGAGATACAGTTACATGCATCTGTGATAATCATAAAACAAACAACATAGTGATGGGTACAATGACTTCGTTTTCTCTCCTTATTATGGGTTACTTTGCAGACATTGTCAAATATTATTCAGTGGAGTGAAAGGATCATTTGTGATTGAAATGAGCAAGTCCATCATCATATTCATCTGTTTCTTAAATGATATTGATTAGACTCATAAAATTTGCTTACTTATCAAGAATCTCATATTGGACCAGCATTAAAAAAAAAAGGAACACAGAGAAAGGAGCATTTGAGTCTGGTGGGAAAAATATTGTTTATGATAAAACTGTCTTATACATGTAATAGAGTTCTTAAATTTATAATGAGAGTTTACTGTCTGTAGCATTTTGCCGGGCTATGGGGGCTTATGTAGCAATGTGACCACTGGCAATATGCACTTGCATATAGTAACTATCACATTCATTGCTACTGGTACTAATACATGTATTTTGTGTGAAAAATTTGTAACTTGCCAATGCTTTGTCAGTTTCTGCAATAAAACATAGTTTTATTGTTCAAAGATTTTGTGAACTTTTGAATTATTTTTGGAAAATAAATGTTGAACTTAACTATAAAATTTTGTTTTTTTCGATTCCATAAAATTTAATATAAGATTTGCCTGTAACAGTTGATAAATCTCCCTACTCCTCTCCTCTTTCTTTTCTCTTTTTTTTCCAGTTGTGATGTATGTGTACAATGTAAATTTATTTACAAATGTAGTAAGCTTCTCTTTGAGTTTGTGTAATGCTATGACGAGTGACATGTGCATTGTGTGGGGGGGGGGGGGGGTGTACTGTGACAAGCTTGTGCTTCATTGTTGAGCTACTAGCCTACATGTACATGAGGAAAAATGTCAGTGTGTATTAAGAAAGAGAAGATAAGGTGAATAATATTGATTCGAGGGGCCGTTAAGCATTTGTTAAACTGGTGGGGGGGGGGGGGGGTGCTAAGCATGTGAACTAGCATATTATTGCAAAGCTGCAGTATTGTGAAATGTATCCACTAAAACAAGTTTATATAAGAATTATCATCAAAGACAGAGCAGGACATAAACATAACACAGTAGTAGCATGGTATTGAATTAATCCGTCGGGTGATATAATGTCATAAATAAATTTATTCAATTTGTCTCCAACGGCCCACAAGGGGGTGGACACACACTACTGCTGTGTGATAGGTTGCCCGGGTGCTGTGAAAAAAATCACAGGCGGAACCGGGCGGGATTCGAACCCACGACCTCTGGATTACTAGACCAGTGTCATAACCACTAGACCACCGGAGTGCCCTGAGTGACATTATATCACCCGACGGATTAATTCAATACCTTTGACTTGATAGTCCCCATATTGGGATAGTTTGAACCTGATCACTCAGGGCACTCCGGTGGTCTAGTGGTTATGACACTGGTCTAGTAATCCAGAGGTCGTGGGTTCGAATCCCGCCCGGTTCCGCCTGTGATTTTTTTCACAGCACCCGGGCAACCTATCACACAGCAGTAGCGTGTGTCACCCCCTTGTGGGCCGTTGGAGACAAATTGAATAAATTTATTTATGACACAGTAGTAGCATGTTGAACAAAACTAAAACTTTGCAAAAAAGCAAATTAAATCAAAAGGAAAATTGTCCAATGTTTAAAGGCAAATAATATACAGTACTTGAAAAAATACCTTTATATAAATTTATATCGATAACACATTGGACAAAAAATGACAGGTTGTACAACCATATAAGTAATATCTTTATTTTTAAATGTTTCGTTTTTGTTTTTGTTTTTGTTTTGTATGTGATTTGTTTTTGTTTTTTCCAAGGGGGGGGGGGGGGGGGGGTGTCAAGAAGGATGATTGCGAACAAATGAACTCGGGCTCCGATGTACCTTGAAGGAGAACTACAAAACTTAGTATCTTGGAAACGAAGTGAAATTTAACTCTTGTCTCCTGAAAGAGAACTAAAATTAAACTGTTACATGTGTAATACAAATTCAGTTGATGTCATTTATGTAAGGAAAATCAGACTTAAAAATTTTCAAATGATAGACAGATGGCCCTTTTGAGAAGATCGAATATAATAGGCATTGTGACGTGCACGATCGGTAAGCTCACTGAAAAGAACGAGGACTAAGCAATATGGCGGCGTGTGCACTCGAGCGAATCTTCCAGCGGGTATTTCGAGGATACCGCGATCTGTGCGTTGTGAATGGGTATGAGCCTTCTACGTCTTTTGGAGTTCTGTGTGTATACGGCAGTGGCGCTGCTGTTGAATGAATGGAAGTTGTAGTGAGAGACTAGCATGACTAGGCTGGGTGTGTGTGTGTTCGTCTGTCTTGTGTGTGAGTGATAACTGATATTGTTTAATTCTATCAGTAATTTTTGAAGTAAACTAAATGCTGCACGCAGAAAACGTGGCAATCGTGGGCCAACTTCGTTATTATGCCCAGCCACCAATCCATTAAATCCGCCTGACCAAGTGAATATTTAGTCAAGTTTCTTGTGTTTTTATTATTTGAAATTCTGATCATTTTCAACGGAATAAACGCTATTGTTAATTCATAACTGAAAAAAATATCAGTCTAGAAGAAGAGCGGGATTCGAACCAGCAACATTGTAGAACATGCGGTGTTGAATAAGGATACGTCGACCATTCTGAAAATTCTGATCATTTTCAACGGAATAAACGCTATTGTCAATTCGTAACTGAAAAAAATATCAGTCAGGAAGAAGAGCGGGATTCGAACCAGCATCATTGTAGAACATGTGGTGTAGAATAAGGATACTTCAACCATGGCCCATGCAGATTTCTTTACCTAAGCATTCACTGACAACACTTAACACTATTCAAGCCAGAACAATGGGATTAAGGGACCAAATCTATTGTTCTGGGCTGAAGAGTGTAATACTAGCGTAGTCAATGAATGCTGACTGGTACTGTACCACTACACTAGACCAAGAGCAGTTGACAGTACAGCTCGTTGCTCTTAAGGCTTTATACCTCCACTCTATAGAAATTCAGTACCTCTGACTGTTCTGCTCACTGTTTTTTCGATATCCTAGGTAGGATTTTTGCCAAATTGAGGATTACTGGGCATATTAGCTAATATAGCCCAAACTTGTAAGTTGTTTACTCACTGTTTAGTCATTACATTACTGTTTTTTAATTTTTGTCAATCTCAGAACTCTAGTATGTGGATAATTTTCATAATTAACCAGGAAAAACAAAAGTCAAAGAAAAAAAAATTAAGGCCAAATAAATTGTTTCTTTCTTTTCTCATCATAATTAAGTTTTTGAGGGGAAAACAGGGATGCCTGCACTTTTTCTTTTTCTTTTAAGTTATTTAATTAGTCCAGTGCCACATAATTAACTTAGATATCTCTATCAAGATTACATCATAGGTGCGAGGTCAGCTGTTATTAAAACAAATGAAAGAAAGAAAAGAACAATTGAATTAGGTCTAGAATGTACAAAGCATGGATTGTATGGATTTTTTCCCACAGAATTATAAGCTTATTTAATGTAGTGTGTCAATACATGTATATCACCAATTCGAACCTCATGGATGTTGAATCCATCCTCAAAAGATCAATGTCAAAATTTTTCTGACGCATTGTGTAAAAAAAAAAAAAAAAAATAGCTGAAAGATCTTCATTGTCTTTTTTTTTTGAGGGGGGGTATTGGTTTAGAAAAAAATATGAATTCACCTTTGTGACAATGATGTTTTGTTGTTGCTTTTGAGTAAGAAATGAAAATATTGACAAAAGATATTCAATTTTATCTCTTTTTTGTATTTATTTTTCTTTTGGGGGGGATATGTTCAGAAAAAATATGAATCCTTGTGACATTTTTCTTTTTTCCATTGTGTAAAAAATGAAAATATTGACAAACAATATTCAGTTTTGTTGTAATTATTAGGGCAGGGGTATCTGTTCAGAAAAAAATATTAATTTACCAACAGGGATTAGAAAATACATCTGAAGAAAATGGCATAAAAATTGTTGATACAAAAATTGCCTCGCCATTGATGACATTATCTTACGTTTGATGGATCATTTATGTCTACAAAGTTTGGCCTCGCTGCCATTTTGACCATTTTTCAGTTGTAGAGCATTCTGATCCACCATTGAATTTTGAGTTCGCAATAAAAGTTGAAATCCTTAGTGGATGGATATTCTAGATGCTCCATTTTGTAGGCTAAAACTTTGCTTTCAATTTGGTATAATTTGACCTGCATAAAGTTACGATATGTAGAATATTAGATCAAATATGAAATTCCTTAAAAATCATATATGTGACCAGGCACCACAAAACCACCAAAAAGTCGCACTGTGATTTTCAGTTAGAGCTCAATCAATGTGTTTTGGTTGGCATGGTCAAATTTTAGTTTTGGGTATTTCCTGAAAGAGTATACTTTTTTCTAAGTAATCAAAAAATTTGGAGGCACCAAACAATCTAAAAATGGTATTTTGGACAGTTGTTTTACTTTTCTTTTTTTATGACCCTTAATGCTTGTCTCATTTTGATCTTCCATAAATTTTAAACAGAGTAAGTTCTTGCATTGATACTTGTGCACTATGATGAACAGGATATGACTAATTAGTATGCCAAGTTTTAGGACAATCTGATAATCCCTTCATTAAAATTTTCATTGAGTTATAATCCTCCTTTTGCCACCTCAGCCCAACACCTTGCAAGTCAGATTGCTTCAATAGACTGCAAGCTTTAAACCCTTATTTCACGAAAGTAACGTTATGAGGGACTGTGCATTTTTCTCTTTTTACATTGAGTTAGAAACATCCAATTCTAATGAGTTATATATCATTTTAAAGCTGAGCATCTGCTCTTCCAGAATCAGACCGTAACTAAAAATTCATATCTGGCGACTTTTTGGTGGTTTTGTGGTGCCTGGTCACATATGATAAAATGTTAGACTCAACAATTGCATACAATACTCAGAAGAAAGTGGAGATATACATGTTTGCCAAAGCAGCCGATTTGGGGCAATAATTTTTTTTTTTCATCTACATAGTACCCTGATAATGAAATTCTAAACTGAAGGATTGAAGATTTGTTGGTTTGTTAGTTCATGCTGGATCCACATCAAACACTGGCCTAGTTCTGAAATTTTGTCATCGCTGGTTGTTCTAACATTCAGATAAACTGCTGTTTAATGGAGGTTAATTGTTTTTCAACTCTGATGCCTTCTTGCTCTGTCCAGTCAATTACACTCGGATATCTGTCTTGTACATTTCTCTCTTTTTAGGATCATCTAACTATCTCGCAATGCCACCAAAGAGAAAAGGTCAACAAACGGCCAAAGTAAACAGTCAACAAACGGCCAAAGTAAATGGCACCAATGAAGGGGTTCCTGCAAAGAAGGTTAAAAGTAAGTATGAATCCATCTTGTTGTAAATGACTGTAGACCTGTCACTGCAAAAGTAAATGGCACCAATGAAGGGGTTCCTGCAAAGAAGATTAAAAGTAAGTATGAATCCATCTTGTTGTAAATAACTGTAGACCTGTCACTGCAAAAGTAAATGGCGCCAATGAAGGGGTTCCTGCAAAGAAAGTTAAAAGTAAGTATGAATCCATCTTGTTGTAAATAACTGTAGACCTGTCACTGCAAAAGTAAATGGCACCAATGAAGGGGTTACGGCAAAGAAGATTAAAAGTAAGTATGAATCCATCTTGTTGTAAATAACTGTAGACCCGTCACTGCAAAAGTAAATGGCACCAATGAAGGGGTTCCTGCAAAGAAGATTAAAAGTAAGTATGAATTCATCTTGTTGTAAATGACTGTAGACCCGTCAATGCAAAAGTAAATGGCACCAATGAAGGGGTTCCTGCAAAGAAGATTAAAAGTAAGTATGAATTCATCTTGTAAATGACTGTAGGCCTGTGAATGAAAGGGAGAATATGACAATAATGACCTTATTGCTGGCCTTACGTGTTGGTCAAGCAATTGATATAGAAGACTGTTACTCTGGCTCAGTGGTAGAGCAATGGTCTCGTAAAAAACCGGGTTCAAAACCAAGTGGATGCGCTAGTGCCCTTTGGTAAGGCATTAATCCCCATTACCAAGTCCCTCTGAGACAACTTAAATCTGTTAATTCCCTGGTTGTTTACCATCATGCTTTCTTAGCAGTCGGGTAAAATAAACCATCTTCTACATCAAAACACTGATGTCAAACCATCCTGAATCTGTATCAAACTTTATTCTTCCACCAGTTGAGAAATACAAATACTCAAACAACGATGCAGGATCAAATTCCAACAAATGAAAATATACAAAACAGAGAGCAATTTTGTGAATGTGTAAAGAAATTAATAACCACATACATGTACAGCATATACAATAACTCTGTGTCTAACTTTAGAGATTTAATAAGTACTAAAGAATTGCGTAGTTGATTCCTTTTAATATGTGTCATATTCCATGTATTCTCTTTTTCTCTTTTATATGACATGTAATATTCTATTCCTATTTATTTTGCTCTTGTGCTCTTTTGCATTCTTCTCAAAATCCATGTACAACATTTAATCTTCTCTCTTTCTCTATCTCTCCCTCTGTGTTCTAGTTTGTCACTGGTCACACCAGACTAAGCCAGGCTTTGTGCTAGCCTTTGGCCAGGGCGACGTTGGTCAGCTCGGTCTTGGTGATGATGTCATGGAGAGGAAGAAGCCAGCAATGATCAGCTTTGATGGAGCGAAGAAGATGGTGGATGTCGTCGCTGGCGGAATGCACACCGCTTGTGTTACGGAGGACGGAGAGGTTAGAAATACTTACGTAGCTTTGCGAAACGTTGTGGCGCGTAAGAACGAGGGGAAATACGTATATATGACAAAATTATCCAAGATCAAAATTTCATTCTATAGAGGCAGAACCAAAATATTAGGATGTAGAATTGGTATTTAACGCTTCAAACAATTTGAAGCGAAATAATATGAAAACTTTTATTCAGATTTGTCTGATTTTGATTTTAGAAGTACAGACAAAACAAGCAATTTTCCTCCTTGAGTCTTTCCAACGTCTTTATGCATCACTGCGTAGCTACCTTACACTGTGTTAATCACGGATATAATTAGAAAACATTTAAAGGTTGACTAAATTAGAGAGAAAAATGGGTGCTGTTTCCATGTATTTTTGCCTTCTAATCACGAATCTGGCAATCGATTGTCCAAATTATGTCTCGTTTTGGCGAAAAATGGGGGAAAAGGAGAGGTTTTGGGACCGTTCCTTAAAACTTGTGAGCTGATTGGCTAATTGACGTCACACCCCTCAAGTGACGTATGACGAGTAAGAGGCACAAGATCTGCAGGCTGCAGCATATAACATTATACACACAATGCGGTATTTGACCCCTCTGTTCAACGGACAATTTTATGAAAAAAGGAAATGAATCAATATAGTCTTAGGAGTGAATAATCATTATCAATATATTTTCTACAAGGTCAGCGAACACTTTGCCCAAATATACAGCTCTTGTTTTGTTTTTTAACTTTTTTTTGAACAATGTTCTCATCCATCTGAGCTATTTTAGTCACCCTATAAGGTCATAGGGAGAGGTGATTTTATTTTCAAACTTATGTATTCACAACATGTTTTGTTGTTATTGTTGTTACACATTGCCCTCGTAGTTCCTGCATCATTGCGATGGATGTATATTGTTGTTTACCCCACAATATCTCTGCTTTGAATTTCAGTATGAAAAGCCTTTCTTTACAACCTTTGTGACTATGAAATAAGGATTATTATCATTGCACTTATACCTTTTAGGTTTTGCCAAGAACTCATTGTCCTCTTCATTTAGTTCTCATTTAGTTTTAAATTGTGAAGCATCTCTCCTTTTTCACCTTGCCTCACAGGTCTACACATTTGGCTGCAATGACGAGGGTGCTCTAGGTCGTGACACCAGCGAGGAAGGGTCAGAGTTCACATCAGGAAAGGTCAAGCTCGATACCAAGATCATCCAGGTTTCGGCGGGTGACTCCCACACTGCTGCTCTGACAGAGGAAGGCAAAGTGTATGCCTGGGGTACATTTAGGGTAAGCCTAACTCTCTCGTTACCACAAGACTAAAATACTATTCACTTTGTACATATTGTTGTTGACTTTGGTCCTTATAGGGTTAATGTTAGTCTGGCTTAGTTCCCATTTGCAGAGTAAAGTCTACTTCAGTAATCTATAATACTGTAAACGTGGAATATTTCGCGGTGTGGAAATTTTCGCGCATTTTGCGCAGCATGAAATGTGCCCGAAAATATAAACACGCAAATATTTTTGTTTGTATTCTTTAGGCCATGAGCCTAGCACGTCAGCGAAATTAAAAACACGCGAAATTCACTTTAGCCAAGCCGAGCGCGAAAAACTAATCGCGCAAAAATTTCCACTTTTATAGTATCTATTAATGGTTAGAGACCTAATTGGTGTCAAATTCAACTCAAAGAGACCTCACAAATTTTTTTTTTTTTTTTTTTTTTTTTTCCTTTTGCCATTACTCATCTTTGTCATTTGAATTAGGACTGGCATTTAGCCTTTGTTTTGTTGTAACAGTACAAAACATATAGAAATACAGATTTTCTTTTCCCTCAAGTACTGGTGCAATGGTATATCTAATACAATGCGCATTTGTCATTGAGGCCATAATTTATGCTTATCGTATCCAAAATATATTCTTCTTTTTCCAGGATGGCAATGTCCCCATTGGTATGAATGTCAATGCATATTTCAACTTGAGTGTTATTTTGTCTCCCAGGATGGAAATAGTCCACGAGTATCAATTCAGTGGCGGATACAGGATTGAGTAAGCGGGTGGGGGGGCACACCACAAAAAAAGAAGGCTTTTTTCCTACGGGGCCGGGGGGGGGGGATCCGCCACTGCAATGCGTATTTCAAATTTATTACTGATAGATGGGTTTTTTTTCTCTCCAAGGATGGCATTGGTCCTATTGATATGAATGTTGATAGATATAAAATACCAACCGATATTAAATTAAAATCATCCAGAAGCAGTATTAGGAAATCGTTAAAAGGACATCTTTTAAGTCATTAAGTATTATATTTTGCTCTATTATGTTGTTATTGTTTGTAATGGAATTAATAATCATCTATACTATGTGAATTTTGTAGAGGGGCCAGACTCGACTATTTTCTGGTCCCTTTTACCAGCTATTATCATATGTTTTCAATCTTGTAAAAATGTTACTGTATGACAAAATCTTGTACCCATGATGTTATTGTTGGTGAATAAAGTCATTCAATTCAATTCAATTGAGTACAGTATGTATTTTAACTCCAGTGATATTTTTCTTCCTAGGATGGCAATGGTCCCATCGGTTTGACTGTTGAGGGTTTGAAGAAGACCCCCTACCTGATCCCCCTTGGCGAGACAGTCGTCCAGATAGCGTCCGGTAACGACCATCTATGTATGCTGACCAACCAGGGTGAGATCTATACCATGGGATGTGGTGAGCAGGGCCAGCTGGGTAGGATAGCCGAGTGCTTCTCGATACGTGGTGGAAGGAAGGGAATGAGTAAGTAGTTATCTTCTTATTCTGTTGAAGGTTTGCATGGTGGTGTAGATAACATGGAGGAGGTTTACGGTTCACCATGCGTTAGTCCTGATAAGGACTGTTGGGATATTGAAACGAGGGTAGAGAATGATGAGAGAAGGGGAAAAAAATGAGAAACTGATAGTCGAGAAAGAAACAAGGTATAAGAAGTTATCTTTCGTGAGAGTGAAGTCCTTAGAAGGACTGTAAACCAGATGAGAAAGGTGGCTGGAAGAGGAAGAGTAGATGAGATGACGAGTCTCAGCGGTGGAGAATAGATCCGGTGAGAAGTCTCGGCGATGAAGAGTTGGAGAGATGAGGCGTCTCGACGGAGTGAGTGAGAGCTGGCGGCGGCAGGGTATATGTGCATGGGTTGCGGACCTGGGGGAACAATGGGTGATCGGCGGGGCGGCAGAAGGCTGACGGTGGTGGCGCTGCTGTGCGTAGTGAGCGGAGAGAGGTCGGGGATGGCGCTGTGATTCCTTCACTCCTGAAAATTCTTGCCGATGAATTGGGGAGGGGGGGTTGTGTGTGTGTGTGTGTGTGTGTGTCACAAACGAAAATAAGCGCTGGGTGTCTTACATACTCACATTACATACATGCAAGTAAAAATCGTCCAATCTGGTTTCGGTCTAGCCACTGCATTTTGTCAGTCGTTGACAAAATGTGTCTTCTTGGTCATGTTAACAATAGTTGGTAATTTTTTGCTATCATAATTTTTTTTTTAAATATCCCATTGCTTGTGTTGTACAAATATAACTGTTCACGAATGCTACAAATCTCAAATGTGAAAGTTTCTAGGGAAAATCTGAAGGTTTTATGTGTCAGAGAGAGAAAATCTTTTGTATTTCAACAGTATCCAGGACAAAGTACAACACAAGCCCTAAGTAGATCGATTTGAAACCAACAGGAGCATCACATAGTGTGAGCCCTTGCTCTAGCTCAGGGGTAGCTGCATTAGTTCCCAGTTGGTGCTTCTCCAGAGCATCGATTCGTACGCAATCTGTTCTGGAGCCTGCAAGACATTACCGTTGTAATTACATTTGTAATTATGAATTACGCAGTCGCTTTGGGTCACAGTACTGATTCAGAATGTTCGCTTGGGTCATGGAGCCAGGAAGAACTGAGAACTACTGCAATGGATGCAGGAAAACTTGTGTTCCTTCCAAGTGTTTTAAAGATAAAGTTGAGTTCTGGTCATGAGATTGAATTGTGAAAGAAACTGTCTTATAGCAAATGGGGATAAGAATTGGTGTATGCTGTAAGGTTTTGGAATCACCAAAATCATCGGAAATTGACTCAATCCTGCTTAGAGTCGCATGCACTGCACTTATTTCAGCTTTTTTCTTGTCAGGGGACATTTTTACTGTGATAATCTTCCAAACTTGCATAAAAAGAATGATAAAGCTCACAAATTATTTTTTACCTTTCCCAGAACTCAACCTTCTTTTTAAAACTAGACAGAACAATATTTGCATAAGTAAGAAAAGAACTTGCTTTGGGGCTATGTAGAATTTGGTACTAACTTTCTTATATCAAAATATCCCTTGTAATATCTCTTTTCTTTATAATTATGATTATGATTTTAATTTGTTTCTTTAGGTATTCTATTAGAGCCCTCTGTTGTGATCTGTAAGAGAGTGCGAGGAAAAGGCAAGGTGCTTTTTGATGGTGTGTGGTGTTCTAATTACTGTACATTCGCTAGAGTGAGAGGTGGAGGTTTCTATGCATGGGGACTCAACAACTACCATCATTTAGGTAAGTATGCCTGCGACGATGGCAGTTTTACCTTCCGAATTGACCTTCATTTATGCAAGACATGTCTGTAAATGATTTGTTTATAATACCCTTCTACAGTGCTTCGTATTGACACATTTATAGAGAAGAATCTGGTTATAAAAACCACTTGCTCTTTATAAAGATCTTCCTCTTTTTCGAGGGCAGTCTCTACACTTTTCAGGCAAAAAAGCAAAACCCATTTCTGGTTATGGGGAATTACTATTTGTGAGTATGTATGTATTACAATATTTAATTTCTCTCACTTTACTAGACTCTGTCCCTTTGTTTGTTTGTCTGTCTGTCTTTTTCTTTCCCTCTCTCTGTTTCTCTGTCTCTCTTGTTCTTTCTCCCTTTTATCTATATCTTTGTCAATGTTTGTCTCTTTCTCTGTTTCTCTGTCTCTCTTGGTCTTTCTCCCTTTTATCTATATCTTTGTCAATGTTTGTCTCTTTCTCTGTTTCTCTGTCTCTCTTGGTCTTTCTCCCTTTTATCTATATCTTTGTCAATGTTTGTCTCTTTCTCTGTTTCTCTGTCTCTCTGGGTCTTTCTCCCTTTTATCTATATCTTTGTCAATGTTTGTCTCTTTCTCTGTTTCTCTGTCTCTCTTGGTCTTTCTCCCTTTAATCTATATCTTTGTCAATGTTTGTCTCTTTCTCTGTTTCTCTGTCTCTCTTGGTCTTTCTCCCTTTAATCTATATCTTTGTCAATGTTTGTCTCTTTCTCTGTTTCTCTGTCTCTCTTGGTCTTTCTCCCTTTTATCTATATCTTTGTCAATGTTTGTCTCTTTCTCTGTTTCTCTGTCTCTCTTGGTCTTTCTCCCTTTTATCTATATCTTTGTCAATGTTTGTCTCTTTCTCTGTTTCTCTGTCTCTCTTGGTCTTTCTCCCTTTAATCTATATCTTTGTCAATGTTTGTCTCTTTCTCTGTTTCTCTGTCTCTCTTGGTCTTTCTCCCTTTTATCTATATCTTTGTCAATGTTTGTCTCTTTCTCTGTTTCTCTGTCTCTCTTGGTCTTTCTCCCTTTTATCTATATCTTTGTCAATGTTTGTCTCTTTCTCTGTTTCTCTGTCTCTCTGGGTCTTTCTCCCTTTTATCTATATCTTTGTCAATGTTTGTCTCTTTCTCTGTTTCTCTGGGTCTTTCTCCCTTTTATCTATATCTTTGTCAATGTTTGTCTCTTTCTCTGTTTCTCTGACTCTCTTGGTCTTTCTCCCTTTTACGAGTTGTGTCTCTCTTAATTTTACTTTGTCTCTATATTCGCCTCTGGCATATAGGTTTAGAAGATGTGAAGTCTTGGTTCACCCCTCAACCCATCCCCTCCTTCAATGATCACAAGCTGGAATCCGTATCAGGCGGACAGCATCACACCATTCTACTAGATGCTGATGGTAATACCGCAGTCGTTCCTAAACCTTGTTCAGATATTACACGGTCAAGTGCTTAAAACAACAACAAACCAAAACAGTTATGCTGTGGCATAATTAATCCATTTTAATGTAAATGAATGCCACATAGGGGGGGGGGGGGTTAAAAATAGCTGTACGTAAGACAGGCCCCATATGTAGTCTGTGATCTATGTGCTGTAATACAAAGATTTGTGTTGTGTCTTGTCATCTTGCACATCAGTTGTTGTGAGGCAGGGCATTTGAAATGTGGAATATTCCGCGGTGTGGAAATTTTCATGCATTTTGCACAGCATGAAACTGGCGTTAAAAAATAGAAATGTAGAATATTTCTTGTAAATGTAATTCATTTTCTCATAAGCATAGCGCGTCAGCAAAAGTATAAAACCGTGAAATTCACTTAACTCGGCTGCGTGCGAAAAAATTAATGGTGCAAAAATGTCCACTTTTACAGTTCACGTTGTGTCTAAACAAGGCTTTACTATGCATCCAGGGTTATAGCCAGTCCGTAACACCCTTCATACGAATATCAAGTGGGTAGGACTTGAGATATGGTTGGAAAATACCAAGGGCAAATTCTCCCCGTCAAGTGTACCGATGAGGGTAATAAATTATATGCCACTGCATACTTCCAATTTGCGAAATTGGTATGGTCCTCCCAAATCATCCGTGTGGGATGCCGAAAGTCCATATTTTACTTAATTTTTATCGAAAGTAAACAATTTCCTGTTGAGAAGCCCGTGTGCACTTAACTTAGGGTGTTCTTCTTCAGGTTTTTGCGAGAAAATTGAAATAGGAGACAGACAGGTGGGTAAATTGTGTTTATTGTAAAACTGGACGTGTTCTCGTGCATGAAACTTTCGCGAATTTCGCGAGAGGTCAAAGTTGCGGGAAAGTTTTATGTCGCGAAAGCTTCTGTTTTTACACTACTTTGTCTCCCTCTCTTCACTTCTCAATAACCTCACAATCACTAATCACTGGAATATATATATATATATATAATTACTCGATTTGCAGCCATAGGGGGAATCCTTTTATCTCAGCCTATTGTTATAATTCCCCGTAACGCCCGTCGAATTTCCCCTTAACGCCCAATTTTTATTGTGACGGAATAAACCGCATTGTTAGGATTCCCCCTATGATCGGAAATAGGGATATATATAATATAGTGGTAGATCATTTTTACAAAGTATCCTTATTTTGTAGGGAAGAAATATCAAAATACCAGGGGTAAACAACCAAGGAGATATTGTATTTTTTTAGTATGATTATCACACATCTTCTGTCAAAAAAAAAAATCTTAGTCCCGTAGATAGCAAGAACGAAAGTTGGGCATCATCATGTCAGGCTTGGGTGTTGTTTTACTGTGCTAGTTGACAATGCTAAGTGCATCAACAGTTAACCTCTGGTTGCTTTACATGTGGTATTTTTACATCTGACATTTTCTCCCTCTCACTTTTTCACCACCGACCATTTTGTATGTCTCACAGTTTCATTTCTGACATTTTTACCTCTGACATTTTTACTTCTTGCAGTTTTGTCTCTGACATCTTAACACCAAACACATTTTAAGATAAGACACAAAATACAAACCAACACAGATGAGGTAGAGTATAGCAAGTTTATCAGTTTTATTAAACTGTTAATAGCAAAACTATTTACCATTATACATGTATGTACACAATTCTCTAACCAAATTGTTGTAGCTCTATGAAAATTTGCTGTTTATTGCTTTCAAGATTTTGTACTTGGATAAACAGCAGTTCATGATTCAAACTAAATTAGAGATATTACAAGTACATGTAACTCTTAACCCTGCCCAAGAACTTGAGTGTTGTACAATGTTTGTGGACTAAGAAAGGCTTTGTTTTTTCTTCCTGAAACATAAACAAATATCATCATAGTGAAGTTTATTCCCATGGAGGATATTTTTTGCCTAACTCAACAATGAAACAAAACATTCTAACTCAAAATTTAACTCTTTAAATATGATTATGATAACTGTTCAAAAACTTGATGGCATGGAAGAAGTTTAAGCTGTAACATTCTTATAGAGATTAAAGACAGCCGGGCCCTCCTGCATAAAAAGTTGTACGCAACTAAAAAAAACGCAAGTCCCAAATATGCGATCCTGATTGGTTGAAAATCTAGTTGGGTTTAATTTTTTAAGTTGCGTTTAATCACAACTTTTTATGCGAGAGGGCCCAGGACATCCATTATCCATCCTTGTATGGCCTCCTTCCTGTTTATGCTTATGCATGCAGGTAGGAATAATTTGATGTAATTTGAATTTATGCAGGATCTTAAAAGATCATTATACCAAACCGAAACCTTCCAAGGCAAAAAACTGGAAATGCATTCATTAAAATCATATAATCATTTTTCATATACAACTATGTACAGGGATGCCACTTTTCAGACAAAAGTAGGAATTCCTACTTTTTCAACATATTTTTAGCCATAGAAAACCACTTTTTATGTACACAAGGGCCCATTCTAGATGATTTTTCCTACTTTTTTATCAATTCTAAGTGGCATCCCTGTATGTATCAATGGTGCATTCACTGCTATACATACATGTGTAGTATCACATCAGCAGGAAGACATGATTATGGAGCACCAAAGTCAAGGAGAAATTCTTTTGAAAAATACTTTCTTATAAAACTGGCACTTGTTCAGCGATACCACAGTTGTGAACCAAAGAGAAATACATGTATATGACATGTACAGCCCTGAAAAAAAATTATTAGACCAAGCTTCTGTAATAAAGGTACACAACATGTACTATAATATGCATTCAAACTAATCAAAATGATTTGTCTTTGTATTTCATTGAATGAATAACAAATTCCAGCAATTGTACCTTGCTTTTATGATATTTCATTTCCTTCTTACCACAAATATAACACTTTCAGTAACCATTCTTGGTCTTAATAATTTTTTCCATGGCTGTATACACATTTTCAATTTGAAGAAACTTGTAACATTGAAAATGCATTTACTGTAAAGGTTCAAAATGAACTTTTTATGATGAAAGGGTCATTATTTGGTGTATTTTTTTTACATGAAAACCATAATATTTAGATTAAATAAGCTTATCTATATACACTTATATACACTAATATTGTCTGTTAAGAACCAGAAGGCTTTAACTCTGTCGCAGTATATGAGTTTATAACAACCTTCTGGCTCCAAAAAGAGCAAGCAACATTTTTTGCTGAATGAAAGCTGCCTTTACAGCCGGTATTTAGCGAAGTATCAGCGATACTTTTCATGGTGGAGAAAAACAAAATGGTGCTTGCTCTTTATTCAGAGGAAACAGTAGCACTGCCCAGTGCTTTCTCTATTTAGAAGAATTATAGCGCCACCAGTGACCAGAATGAGAATGCAGCCGTGAATAAAAATTTTTGGCATTTCCGATTGGCGCTAATCAGAAATGAGCAGGCTGTGAATCGGATCCCTTCATAGGCAGTAAATAGCCTCCACTGGGCAGTCTTCTCGTCATTCTCCTGATGACGATCAGAGCATACTGATCGAAACGTCAAGAACCACAGAGCTCTTAGCGGAGCTCACCAGCCCTTTTCAGGGCTCTTATTCCTTGAAAGATTACATGGTGTAACCCTGAAAAACTAAACCTATAACAAGGTATTACATATGAATTACAGCATGTAATTTAATCCTCACTTGAGACAAATGCCTTCAATTTATAACTTGGGGGGGGGGGGGGCGGGGGAGCAGTGTCTACAAATTTCCTAATGCAAATTGACTTCCAACTGAAATTGTATTTATTTCTTTCTTTTTTTTCATCCCAACAAATTTTTATAAGAGAGCATATATACATGCATAAAATTAGGTTAGAATTTCAGGGTGTAATCTGAACTTTGTAATACAAACCAGTCACTGATAAAAGATCTACTTTTAATTCTTCATTACCCTGTCATAATAAGAATAATGATAGTAATAGTAAACGTTTGCATCTACTTTGAAAATATACATAATTACCTCATTTACATGAGTGCAAAATGCACTACTATTGATGTTGGTGTATTCTCTTGTACCACAAATCATTCATTTTTTTTTCAAGTTTGATTGTTGCACTCGGTATCATTTGAAAGCCTGCAATTTTTTTTGTCTTAGCACAGTCAAACCTGCTTTAGCGACCACCTGTATAGAAAGACCACCTGTCTATAAAGTTGCATCCATTCTTCATGGTCCTTAACAATAGAGTGGGATAGTAACTTATCTTAGATGTGAGGCTCAAAGAAGTTTTATTAAATTTTATTCACTGTAAAGAAAATTCAGTCCTCCCTTTCTAAACAACAAAATGAACAAGTCGTCAGGAATAGCAACAAGCAAGGCTTGAAGATAATGTTATGATTTAAGCAGGGGCCTGAATAGCGAGATAAATTTGCCAGACTCCAGTCACAACAACCTGGCATCTATCTCCTCATGTTGGTCACAAACAGACAATAGACCGGTTCTGTAATGTATTTTAAATTTATGCATGTTTCTTCTCTGAGCACCTAGTGATGAGCTATTCCATTAACCTGCTTTTTATAAATGAGCCTCAATACTTGAAATCCAGTTTGCATACATGTTGCTATGTCCGGCAAGCCTCGGGTAAGCTTTGGGCAAGCTTTCAGGTTTTCAAGAACAACCTTTGTTTAAATGGTATGTATAAAATTTGAATACATTACCGAACCGGTCTATTGATAGCAACACACTTTGTAGAAATTCACTTTGGTCCCACCCTCCCATTTACATGTGGTTGCAGCTGCAGTGTGTACATGTATCTGTAAGTTACATATCAAGACATTGTAGCATCACTGCAAAGGGAAATTAACAGGCTGACAAATGATAACAGAATGAACGATCATTATCTAGTAATATGAGAGATACACCTTTACATGTATCATAAATGTAGGGTATAGATCAAATTTTAGTTTCCACTTTTTTGGAAACAATGTGTCCTGTCTACAGTATGTGTCCACACATTACATCATCATAACAAGCAGTGCATTATTACAAAGCAAATTGTGCTTTTCTTCTTTGCAAATTGGCAACAAGACACTTCTGCTGATCTCCATCTCGATCAGTCCCACAACATGCTTCCGTTTGAAGTTTTGTTAAGCTGTTCAAATCAGCATCGAGGCACTTCTAGTGATGATAAGTTTCATGATATCCTTCAATGTATTTGACAAATTTTTTGAGCTATTAGAATCTCAGTCACAATGTTGATTCAAATTATCAAATATAAATATGACATGTTCTCTGACACATGGAAGACAGTTTCAGACAAATTGTTTAGAGAAAAGATTTAAAAAGTCGAACTTTTTTCATCAATTAACCTTGAAAGGCTTTGAATATTACAAACTCTCATTCATCTTGTTCAACAAGTTTTTTAATTAAGTGTTGTTTAATTATTACAAAAATATTTGGGAGAATCAAATATGTACCCTGATGGAATTACAAGTGTGACAGTACCCTGTGAGGGTTACTCAAAACTGCATGTACCAGGGACCGCGAAACCGGGGGGCTGGGGGGGGGGGGGGGGCTGGGGGCTGCAGCCACTTTTTTCAGTAAACACGTGCAAACATATGGCAATGCAAAAATATGGTATACAAGCAGCCCCCCCCTCCCCCCCCCTCCACTAAGCCCCTCCACTTTCCAAGACGTTCCGCGGCGCCTGTGTACATGTACGCACATGCATACCCCATGTCTTTGTCATATTACTGTATGACTGCCCATACAAATTACATGTTAGATAGAACATGTACGTGTCTTTGTCGTATTACTGTATAACAGCCCATACAAATTACATGCTAGATAGTACATGCATATGTCTTTGTCGTATTACTGTATAACAGCCCATACATATTACATGTTAGATAGTACATGTATATGTCTTTGTCGTATTACTGTATGACTGCCCATACAAATTACATGTTAGATAGTACATGGACATGTCGTTGTCGTATTACTGTATGACTGCCCATACAAATTACATGTTAGATAGTACATGGACATGTCTTTGTCGTATTACTGTATGACTGCCCATACAAATTACATGTTAGATAGTACATGTACGTGTCTTTGTCGTATTACTGTATGAGTACTGCCCATACAAATTACATGCTAGATAGTACATGCATATGTCTTTGTCATATTACTGTATGACTGCCCATACATATTACATGCTAGATAGTACATGCATATGTCTTTGTCATATTACTGTATGACTGCCCATACAAATTACATGCTAGATAGTACATGCATATGTCTTTGTCGTATTACTGTATGACTGCCCATACATATTACATGTTAGATAGTACATGTACATGTCTTTGTCGTATTACTGTATGACTGCCCATACAAATTACATGTTAGATAGTACATGCATGTCTTTGTCGTATTACTGTATGACTGCCCATACAAATTACATGTTAGATAGTACAAAGACATGTCTTTGTCGTATTACTGTATGACTGCCCAAACATATTACATGCTAGATAGTACATGCATGTCTTTGTCATATTACTGTATGACTGCCCATACATATTACATGCTAGATAGTACATGTACGTGTCTTTGTCGTATTACTGTATGACTGCCCATACAAATTACATGTTAGATAGTACATGTACGTGTCTTTGTCGTATTACTGTATGACTGCCCATACAAATTACATGTTAGATAGTACATGCATATGTCTTTGTCGTATTACTGTATGACAGCCCATACAAATTACATGTTAGATAGTACATGCATGTCTTTGTCGTATTACTGTATGACAGCCCAAACAAATTACATGTTAGATAGTACATGCATGTCTTTGTCGTATTACTGTTTGACAGCCCAAACAAATTACATGCTAGATAGTACATGCATGTCTTTGTCGTATTACTGTATGACTGCCCATACAAATTACATGTTAGATAGTACATGCATGTCTTTGTCGTATTACTGTATGACTGCCCATACAAATTACATGTTAGATAGTACATGCATGTCTTTGTCGTATTACTGTATGACTGCCCATACAAATTACATGTTAGATAGTACATGCATGTCTTTGTCGTATTACTGTATGACTGCCCATACATATTACATGTTGGATAGTACATGTACATGAGACTGAGGGAATGTGTTGTGCCCATGCGATTGTCATAACAAAGTGAAATTGCGCGCAATAAACGCTAATCATTGGTGCTTGCGCAGATGTCTCTGTTAACTTTATGCGGGCACAGCCATCTTTGCGCAATCATTAACCAATGACTTGTCCTGATTTCGATTTGTTATGACATTTAACATTGTTGTGCTAACATAAGATTACACCATCGCGCTAGAATCCAATAGTAGAGAAGTATCCAGTTGTCTCGCGAAGCAGGTGAAACTTGGTAGAGGCTGCTGCTCAACTTTGTCAAGTGATGGAGACGTCGGTGCGGGGAGGCAGGTTATAGCGTGGTTGCGGACTTGGGTGGCGACACTCCGGGGCAATTCAATGCCTGGGAGCGGGCGGTGGGTGTCGGCCGGCTGCTGGGCTGTGTTCCGCTGGGCAAGATTACATCTCTTTCAGAACACGGCCCCAGGTGTACACAATAAATTTTGTAAGCTGCATGGATATACAATTTGTTGTACTTCAGAGTAGTTACATGTTGTATTCTTCCGTTTTGGGTCTCCAGTAGAAACATGCCATTTGATTGAAACTGATCCTTGAAATGCTGATGAACTGGCTTGGATCTCCAATTTTCCTGTATTCATGTAGTCCAATACCAGTATTATATCTGAAAAAGAGAATCAGAAAGTGCCATTCATTCTTTTATCCCTGAGTAGTAAACAGCAGTAAATAGTCATTAGTGTTGTTTTACACAATCAAAGGTCTACGATCTCCAAAATGTTGTATGGTAGTATTGTCTAGCCAGAAATATTTGATTTCATCTTAATTTGAAGGACGATAGAGAGGTTTGCAAATTTCTATAAGTGTGTAGGTGTACAGTCAATTCAATTCATTCACCAGCTGTATAATTCTTGCGCTATATTTTGTTTTCCAAATTATTATTGGAATTGTATGGTCATAGGCTACAACTGCACATGTACATTCTTGTAATTTTGTTTGTACATGTACATGCCCTTATAAGAGATCTTTAAAAAAAAAAACTATTGAATCCATACATGTACATGTATACGAAAAGATAACTGGGTATATGGGACTGCACACGCATGTGGCCGGAATGTTCGGCTTGAACACTTCAGCCATTTCTAACCACATTTTGAATACGGGGGCATTGTAAGAGCAATCCTATTCGGGAGAGATTTCTACCATGATGCTCTTCTGAAATGACATACCGGTAAAAGGAATGAGAAAGCTTACAAATCATTTTTTAACCTTTCCCTTTAAACATGCATTAAATGGACATAGGCGATTGGATTTAGATGTTTTTAAATATCTAAGTCAAAAAAAGGATGCAAATGTGCAATAACTCCTTACTTTTGCGAGGTTTATACAGCACATGAATTCCTGTCGGTTGTAATCGCATGCACCCCATTAGGCTTATCTGATTGATCGTCCAGTTCCATAACTTCTACTTGGGTTTGGCCTACCGGTAATTGTATAACATTTGTTATTTTGGTTAAGCGAATGGGACTTACAAGGTCATAGTCATTCCTTCTTTTCCTGTACATGTATATGAGCATGGGCAAAAGTACTGAAGGAATCATCAAGAAAGCACCAAAGCTGAAGGCCAATATAACCCACAGTATTGGAGTAATCACAGAAGGAGATTCTTTGGCACCAAATGACTCCAAACTGAGAAGTAGATCCTCGCGTAATTTGTTCTGGTTTTGGATCACACTGCTATTCAGCTTAGCAAAAATATCTTGCAAGTTTTCTATGCCTTGCTGGTCGTTAATGATGATCTCCTGCTCTGCCATTGGAGCTTTGACATTTACGTCTCCTCCTGTCACATTTTGCTGTTGTCCTGAGTTAACGTAAATAGTTAGTGGCTGGTCTCTGGTTGTATATATTCTGTCCTCAAGTGTCAGCTCCAAATGGTATTTTCCGTCATCGTTAAATATTGCATTACGCACACTCAGTCTAAACGTTAAAAGTTCACAACCAGTAACTGATGGCTCAAACCTGTAGTTTGCGGTCCATCTTCCAAGGTATTTATTGTTGATCCAGTAACCACTGCTTACAGGTTCTTTATATCTGACAAAAGCAATGTTACTTTTGTTCTGATATAATCCATCCATCTGAGGTTTTTGAAGTTTTAAAGAAATGTCTCTTGTGATATTACCACCTGGATAAACTTCTGCAGGGCCAGTAGCGTTCAACAGGCAATTGCATGAGTCTGACGTACAATTTTGCAAATTCAATACTGGTAGTGAAAATGCATTGTAATTCACGAAAAAAAGGATTGAACACAAAAACCATACAAAAACCTTCATGATGGACCTTAGTATTCCTCAATTGATAAAAATGTGATGAATTCAGCTTTGACAATACAAGGAATCTCTGTTTAACAATCACCGAGCGTGGACATATTGAACGATCAAGGTGATCGATCACTGTAATTTGGATTCTAGTCTGGTAGCGAAGACACACTGTCCATTTTGTGTATAATGAAAAATGAGATTGCAGGTGTACATAGTAATTATTTGAAGTCCTAATTTACATATAACATGTACATAGCATATTAGGCAGAAAAAATTCACATTGGCCAAAAGAGGAGAGAAATGGAGGGAGAGAAAAAGAAAATCCTGTCTGTCAAAGGTTATAGATGAAGACTACATATATGAGGTAATTGCACTTTAACTATATCAAATGAGCAGGTTGATCTATGAGATACATTGGAGAGGTAGACATATTGACTATTGTAGGTCATAGGCTCACATTTGTTCTGACTCAGTTTACTATTGAAATAGAGTTAGTATGGAGATGTACATGTAATTACGGTGATATAAAGATAGTTTCTGAAGTTCGGACGAGACAAAGAAAAGACATCTTTGCGTATTTGGATGTGTGCATATGAAGAGCTTACTTGCAAAAGGCCCTAAATCCATTTTTTATCATATGGCACTTTTTTATATGCCTTAATAGAGATTCACCATGTGCATCAAACTGGCTATATTTCAACTTCTAAAAGTTTCAGGAAGTTTGTTAAAAAATGAGATGAAAATTATGTTTTCTTTCAAAAGGCCCTAAATCCAAAACACTTTTCTTGCAAAAAGCCCTATATCCATTCATCTATCCTGCATCCTGATTGGCCAAGAGAACAGGTTTTTGGCATGAATGACCAATCACGCGCCTCCACACAACACACAACCATCTATCCAGAGACTCTGTGTGAGAATCTTTCCAGCTTTTTGACATTTTTTATGGGAATTAAATACACAAAATTCCTTAGTTTATCAAGATCTTGAAAATTATTACAACAATGGAGCTTGCAGATATAACCAACAATCCCAGAAAAAAAAATGAAATGAAATGAAATCTTATTGGATGTACATGAGTAGGTGATATGAGGATGGTGTGATATTGAAAAAGGTTCAGCAGGTGCTGTTAACTGTAATGACATGAATAATACAGCCATGACAAAGATGATGGTGATGATGCTACTGTTAGTGATGGTGATGTTGATGATGACAGTGATAAATGTGATGATGGTAGAAATGGTGATAGAGATAATGATAATAGTGGTGGCAACGATAATGGCGATAAAGGTATTTACGATCTCCATAATGACGATGATGATGGTGATGGTTATGATGGTGACGATAATGGCAATAATGATGATAACAACAATGATGATGTTGGTTATGATGATGTTGATGCTGATTTCATTCATGTGTATGATGGTGTGATGCTGAATGTTCTGATGATGGTAATGGTGTGATGACGATGGCAATTATATGGGTGATAATGATGGTATTGGTTACGTGATGTGATGTTGATTATGATGATGCATTCTACTCTGGATACAGTAGATATTGTTTTTATTTTGAGCAAATCTGCTTTATTAAGGGCAGATAATGACTGGCTACTGTCAGTAGACAATACAAATTATCTTTGGAATTGACTTAAAAATGTTGCTATATCAGGCAAGGTTTATCCGAGCACAGCAAATATTTTATGCAGTTATCTAGAGCAAGTCTGCTTTATTTTTAAGGTCAGATGATGATTTTCGATAAGTCACCCCAATTATCTTTCGAAGTTTAAATTTTGATTGATTTTATAATGTTGCTATATCAGGCAAGGTTTATTATAACCCATTGAACACTTTAGGCAGATGGAGCAGCACAAGAGGTTAGGGGAACAAGGGCGGTGGATTTTTGGTTCATTAGAAAGATTTTTAATGCGTAAATTACTATTATCATTCAAGACTTTTCTTGCAAAAGGCCCTAAATCCCACTTTTCTTGCAAAAGGCCCTAAATCCAAAAAAATAATAAATATAAAAAATCATATAAAATATTTGACGGCCGCAGGATTTTTAAAATTGTGATTATTGTTACTTGTGGTGATGTCTCTTAAACATACATGAAGATCTTCTTGAATGAAATCATAGAACTGTGTGAAACAAAAAATCTCAATTTACTAAGAAGTAGGTAAAGTGGATTTAGGGCCTTTTGCAAGAAAACTCTTCATATATGTACATGTGTAGTGAATGTGTGATGCTTATAATACTGCAGATAGGTAGGTTAGTCTGATAGCACAGACTCCAGTCTGTCACTTCAGGTACCAATCTTTTGTCAGTCCAAATAGTTTACATGTACATGTAAACTATTCAATATGATGTAAACTTTTAGCTTCCTCTGTATGAGTCCCCATATTTAGGCTACAGCCAGGGTGGTTCAGACTTTAATACATGTAGTCTTTGTTTTACAATTTCTTAAAATTTCCATTGATGAAACTTAATCGTTGTAATCCTTAGGACAAACTTTATTTTCCTTCAGATTTCATACGTCAACTTGAAGTTCTTATTAGGGTCTCTATTAGAGGCTGTGATTGAATAGACTTCAAATTTTGATTTTCATGTTACATTTGATGAATTTATGCTTAGGTACTGGATTATGACACGTAAATAATTTTGAGTTCCAATTTCGTCATTCGAATTTGCACGAAATTTTGTGCACATACCGGTACATTGATATGGTCATGTTGTAGTGAATGATGGTTGGTGCTGATGTCCAGTGGTCAGTTGCTTGATCTGTTTTGAGGCAGGTTTAGTCCTGTTTGGCCGTTTGCTACCAAACTTACCACGAATCATCAGTATGTGATATTTTCATCCTAAAATGCTAATTGTGGGGCATAAGCGGGACAACAAATGTTGTTAGAGGTGTCTCCATTGTGTGATAAAAAAAAATGATGTGAAAAAATTGCAGCAAAATATCAAGATATTAGGGGTAAATAAGGAGTTTGACTCTATAATTATTACTTATGAAATTGAAATACATGTTGCAGACAAATATTAAAGACAACCTAAGTTTTGGTAATGATCAAAAATAAATTCGAACAATTCCCCCCCCCCCCCCAACCTAACCTGGAAAATTTGATTCATGAGTGACTTAACAAACTCCAATGAAAAGTCAGGACTGTGTCCGGGGCCCTGTTTCATAAAACTTTATCTCAATATAACAAGTCATAATAACAGTTATAAGCTACTGAAATACTTGCATCTGATTGGCTGAGAGCAAATTTGTCATAGATTTGTGGAAGTTGTTATTGATAAGAAGTTTTATGAAACGGGGCCCAGATTAAGTATACATATCAGTATAGGCAAATTTCAGGTTATGTGATATTCAGGAATTTTTTTCTATTTTATTTACAAATTGGCTGGAGTAATCTTATTCACAACATACTGTATCAATATTATATGATAACTGTTAACAATTAACTTGAATACATTTTCTCAAAATGAAGCTTTGGTGTAAGTACTCAAAGTTGGCTTTGAAATACATTTACTGGAGATTAGTAAGGAGATAAATGTTATGTTAAGGTATGATTACTGCGTATTTTTGTCTTTTTCCTTTCAACCTACATGTATGTAAGGATTATTGGCTCTGCCCTTCTGTTTTTCTCCAGTTTGTAAAAGCCTGTAATAAATGTTATATCCCTCTCCTCTGATTATGCTAGGTCACATGCATGCTATCGGAAGAACAAACTACGGCAGACTGGGACTCGGGGAAGACTGTGAGGAATCGCACCTACCTGTGCTTATCTCCTCGGTCAAGATGGAAAAGTTCACAAATATCGGGTGCGGTGCTAGCGTCAGTTTAGGATGTACAGATACAGGTAAGCATATAATTGGCACCAATACCAAGCAAAAGGGGGGGGGGGTCAGAAAAATAATAGCATGGGCAAATACTCCCTGCCAAGGGTATTGGATATGCCTGTAGCACCTACATGTAGGCATAGGCATACGTTAATCATATCTCATGGATTAGTTCTTTGCATTAAAAAAAAAGAAAGAAAGAGATGTTTATTTACACAAAGTGAAAGCAGAAGCAGAAAGGAGGAATCAGAAAGATGAAGGGGTGCCCTAATGTTGACCAACAATATATCAAGTCTTCGAAAAGAATAGTAAATAAAGTACAATACATAAAATATTGATTAAAACGTAAACATCAATGAAAGCATCCTTTGAGATTATGTCTATGCACATAGTTTTGTCATAAGGATGGAGCAATACAGACAGGTTATATTATCACTGTGCTTCTATGACCATGCTCCGGCAGCAGTTGCTCAGTGATCAGTTACCGACACAAACAAAATTCATAACTTTAACCATGGCCCAAGAAACACTATACTTAACATTAACCTTAACCTGAACCCTACATCTTACATAACACCCAGTTACAACCCGAATCCTAAGGCCCATATTCTCGAAAGCCACCTAACTGTAAGCTCCCGCCTAAGTCTGCAGATTTAGGCCACTGAATTATGGAGTGCCAAATGTCACCCTCTTAATCCTACACAAATCACTACAGTTACTACTGTAACAAAATGCAAATTAACAATACTTGTCTTGATGAAATTGATTTCTAATGTTCATTGCACATCCAAATATATATATATATATATACACATATATATACAGTCAAACCGTCTTTAGCGAACACCTGTCTATAAAGACCACAATTTTTGTTTCCCTTGAAAAGTGTTTCTCATTGAAACGTGTATTAAAGGAAGCTGTACATAAAGACCACCTGCTCATAAAGACCGCTTTTCTTGTCTCCCTTGAGCGGTCTGTATAGACAGGTTTCACTGTATATATATATATTTCAATTTTGTTACATAAATGTAGTAATTTATACAGAACTATGGGGTTGACAAATGGCCTTCCATGTATCAACGTCCCAAGATAATTCAGGCTTAAAGGGGTACTCTGGCCTGAAATTAATATGAATTGAATAAATAGAGTAAAATTAAACGAACAAATCACTGATCAGATTTCATCGAAATCGGATGAAAAATAATAAAGTTATGGAATTTTTAAGTTTTGCATTATTTTGGTAAAACAGTGATATGCACGTCATCATGAATATGCAGTGAGTGAGCTGATGATGTCATATCCCCACTTTTTCTTTTGTATTTTATTATATGAAATTGCAATTATTCAAATTTTCTGCTCCAAGCCTATAACTAAAAGGGCCAACTCCTTATTTAATGTTTAAGTTCATCATTGCTGTAACTTATTTTGTTACAAGGGAGATATTATTTACAGACATGTATGAAAAAATGAAATAATGAAGATTTCATATAATATAGTTAAAAAAGGAAAAGTGGGGACGTGACATCATCAGCTCACTCATTACATATTCATGATGACATGCATAGAACTGTTTCCCAAAATAATGCAAAACTTAAAAATTCAATAACTTTATTTTTTATCGGATTTCTATGAAATTTTCAGTGTTTTGCTTGTTTAATTTTACTCTATTCATTCAATTAATATTATTTTCAGGCCGGAGTACTCCTTTAACTTAGGCGGCTTTCGAAAATACGGGCCTATATCTTTGATGAATAGACCTCGAGCAATTGTTGGGTCACCATTAAAGTATTCAAATATTGAAATCTAAACCATATTTTTTCTATCGATAAACATTACAGGAGACGTGTATGCCTGGGGCATGGGCAGTAATCTCCAGCTAGGGAACGGTGACGAAGACGAAGATCTCCATGTACCCACCAAGATCACCAGCAAGCAACTAGAAACTAAGAGAGCAATCAAGGTCGACGCCGGCGGACAGCATACGGTCATTTTAGCTGTAGAAAAGTAACGATAGCTTGTAGAGACGGTACAATAGTATGATTATATTAGGGTCCAACATTATATCTTAGGGTCAAAACATATGTCACAAATGTAATTGTTTCTACCCTTGCTGTATCGACTGTTGAAAGTGTCATGTTTGTGCAATGAAAGCATTCAAATTTTTTGGCAGGACCTGGTGTTGCTGCACAAGTGCTTGTTCCCTGCATACTGTATCCAGCTAAATTGCATAAACGTCTTCACAATCCCTTTTACCTGGTCTTTACGTCAAACTAGTCACAAGTAGCGCGGCACTCACAAGAATTTTACACTTCTATATATTCTTCTCACCATGATATCGTCCGTTGAGAGCCAGAAGGGCATTAACTCTGAGTCAAATGGTATGAGCTAACGCCCTTTTAGCTCTGAGCAGATGATATTTTTCTTTCACCTAAATATAACTGGCCATTTCCGTCATCACCTCCAAAGCAAACGGATAAATGTTGGATCCTGACAAGCGATGTAATTTTTAAAATGTGTACAGTTTAAATTTTCATGTCCACTGATTTTTTGTGACCTGTTCCCTGTGTGTATGTTGTCTGTATTTTTTAAAATTCAATCATAAAGCATGAAACATTGTGTTTCTTATATTCGGATTTTAAACGTGAAAATATCAGGCCAGCATCCATACCTTCTTTTCTAATTACCGGCGACCCGTTGCCTACGGTAGCCGGGTTGTCCCTGTATAAAGTCTATGGGAATAACAGAATTCAGTTCTGAATGGGTTAAATATTTCTCTCATTGATATTGTTGTGCAAATGAAGGAAAATTGAGATATGTAGCCGCAGTCGCAGCTGCCAAATCTTCCCATGTCTTCCCACACAAGTAACAAGTTTTATTGTCCTCAGTTAATTCTGTTAACACACATTTTAACGATGATGAAAAAATGTTGGCTAATGTAACTGAAGTATTTTTGTATAAAAGTGACTTAAAATCTTTTAAAATTAAATGATCAGATTTGTCCCCAGAAATCATTAAACACAGATGACAGATATAAAATATAGTTTAAACTTAAAGAAAATATATAAAGGTAGATAGCGGGTACTAGAGTGTATTATCGGTATTATAAGTCATGAAAATCACACATTGTGTTCGCTGTACTAAAGCTGTGGAGAACTGTCACTCATTTGAGCTGCACTGTTAGAAGTATTGGTAATATTTGATTGAGGTATTGGTTTATGTTTTACACTGGTTCCTCCAAAATTTTATATGGTCGTAACGGATAAAAGTTAGCAGGTTGTAAATTGTGTAAAGCTACTTAGAAACTGCAATTAAACGAAGGTTCGATCTTCTAATCTGAAAGGTGTAGTGTAGTATCAAGACCATGATGATAAACTGTAAATGTTACGATTCAACATAACAAATACTTCTACAGCCACCATAAAGCGGTGAATAGGGACACTGGGGCGAATAGGGATGATAATTGAAAATATGTTTTTGACGTAACTGATTACGCAGTAAGGACAACAAAAAAAAAACCCTGCTCATTTTCCATTTATCATGATTATGAAAAATATTGTTAAGGCACTCTTCCGATTGTCGTCCATATTCACCATGTTGATACCTTTACCACTATTCCTCAAAGAGTGTGCATCACATATGAAAGAAATAACTTGCTATGCCATTCTACTACTAACTGTAATATACATGTAGCTTATTATGCCTCCGCCCACCGTAGGTGGTAGCCGGAGGCATTATGTTTTCCGGTTGTCCGTCCGTCCGTCCGTACGTACGTCCCCTTTTCGTTCTCGCGATAACTTCAAAACCGTTTTTTTTATCAGTTTGTAACTTGGCCCATGTATGCATATGGGAGGAACGATGAACTGATTAGATTTTGGGGTCTCAAGGTCAAAGGTCATAGAGGTCATTATATACATAAAAATGGTTCGTTCTCGCAATAATTGAACTGTTTGACAGATAAGCTTCTAACCTGGCCCATGTTTGCATATGAGAGGGACGATGAACTGATTAGATTTTACGGTCTCAAGGTCAAAGTTCAAAGGTCATAGAGGTCATTATATACATAAAAATGGTTCGTTCTTGTGATAACTTAGGAACCGTTTGGCGGATCAGCTTCTAACTTGGCCCATGTATTCATATGGGAGGGACGATGAACTGATTAGATTTTGGGGTCTCAAGGTCAAAGGTCACAGAGGTAATTATGTTTTTTAATTCTTGCAAAATGATGTAATATCCATCTCCTCTCACTTCATGCTTGTTCACCAGGACTGCAATATTTCTTGTCATTTTCATTTTATTCCATTTTACACAATTTGTCTACAGGCTGTAGCTGGCTTCGTGATATATGTCAAGCATGAAATATTTGGTTTTCATATGGAACTAACTGATCAATTTGGGGGTCCTATCTGGAAGAACATACTTTGTGTGTGATTGTATTTACTCAGACTTATGTAATATTACTATGCAATCTCTTATCTGGTATACAAGTATCGTTAATCTAAAGATGATCCACTATATTGCATTTTGAGGCATTGAATAATAATAATAAATATTGGGTATTTTTATAGCGCTCATATCCACCACGTATAAGGTGCTCAAGGCGCTCCAATATTACCCCGGCTCTAGCTAGGCTACCGAATTCGGTGCTCACAGCGTTCAAGGAATTCCTTCCTACCGGTACCCATTCAACACCTGGGTTGAAAGTGGCAAATGTAGATTAATGTCTTGCCAAAGAACAAATACATCTATCATGGAGTTGACAAATAAAGAACCTTCCTTTCTTTTTCATCCTCGTTCATGTAAATCATATAAGGAAACGGTAGGTCTACATCGTTTTGCTTACACATAGGTAGTTTGCTCATTTTAATCTCTAATAACTTAGGTTTAATAATTTAGGTTCAAATTTGAGGTTCATATTTTCATTAAGAGCTCTCCTTAATCGTCTGGCACCTGCACCCCATTGCATAAAACTTACCTATTAATGGTAACTCTGCTATCAATGGTAACTACCATGGTAACATCACTCAACAGCCAATCAAAATCAATGTTTCTATGGGAGTTACCATTGATGGCAAAGTTACAGAAATGATCACTGCATACCGGTTGCTGAAGTCCCTGGTGTTTAGGTATTCACCATTTAAAACAGAATAGATCCTGTGTATACTTATTCGTATGCATCATCTTTTTATGTATGTATTATGTATTGCAATTTCGAAAAATATCTCCACAAATGTATTGTTACAGTTTCACTAATTTGATATGACTCACAGATCTGCCAAATATAAGATATGTCAAGTATTTGCATACATGTGTCGCCTCAGATTAAAGAAACTATTTTAAATTTTATCATTTTCATAAGCTTTGCATGGTCTTTTTCTGTTGCCTTCCTCAAATTGCATGTCATTAGCTGTATACCGTGCCTTTAATGTCTACATACATGTTCAATTTCATTTTGGAAGACACCTTGTTCATAATTATGATTAAAGTTGAATATTTTGTACTAAATGAAGAAGAGTCTATGAATTTTAATACATACATGTGTGATGGTTATTTTTTTAATGATTTCGTAGAGTTTGCGATTGTTTTGATAAAATGTGAAATTCTTATAGATTTGTTTTATCTTTTTACTCTCCTTTCCATACTGCATTTTTTACTCACATTTTCTCTTTCTCACATTCATGTTTATTTCTTATTTCTGATCATTCCTAGAATGTCTTAAATATTCCACTTACTCTTCATATTTTCGCTATCATGGTATTTTAATGTTTATGAAGTCAGGAAAGCAACCATTTTGCTGTGCATGAACAGGAGTATAGAAGACTGATTGAGTTGGACAATGACAAAAATTATGCATGGTACTTGTAGAAAAGACAGTGAGAGAAAGAGAGGAGAAAGATATAGAGATGGAGAAGGGAGAAAGTTTAAGAAATTAGTTTAAGAAATGAAGAGAAACTAGAGATGGGAGGGAGAAAAGGAGAGGGGGGGGGGGGGGGGGGGGAGAGATGAAAGGAAAAGAGGGAGAGAGAGAGGTAGACAGAAACAGACATAGAGGGGGAGGGAGAGAGAAACAGACAGAAATAGAGAGGGTATGTATTTGACAAACCTACAAGATTTTAAGAAATATGAAATATAAGCCCTACATGATGAACTTAATAGCAAATTTGAATTATTTTGTAATAATCATCCAAAATAACTTCTCAACATAAGGTAACACTTCAAAGAACTAAACCCTCACAAGCAGAGATTTGACAATGGCTTTTTCCGACAGAGGAAATTGAATAACCTTAAAATTTGTCTTTTCCTCGGCTTCGTAGCTTTATCGTGACCCTTACCGGAATAGGAAATTAGTGAACAAACAAAATAACCTTATCCTTACAGTTGTCGTAGATGGCGCTCTTCCAAAAGTTTGTCCAGTGCAGTGAGGTCCATGATGATACTAAAACACATCGTTCATCTTCCAACTCACTTTCATTTTTTGAACCAATTTCTGTATAACTCCTGAAGATTATATTTTCCATGTCCGATCTTCTATTTGTTTTATTTGTGTATTTTTTAATGCGAATAAGAGGAGAGGGTGACCCGAATAATTTCAAAATCCACCGCGGGGGCGGGGGGGGGGGGGGGGTGGTATAGCCCCTCAATCTCTGCCTTGTACGCATATACGGTCACTTGAAACCATTTTTTGTTTATACATTTCATTTAGCTTATAATGAGTTATCCAAATTATAATTCACTCAAACCAAACGATCTCTTTCAAATTTGAACCTCGGTAATGTGGCTTCCTCTTGAAGGTTGTATTTCTGAACAAACAGCATAATTATGCTCCGGCGACAAATTGTTCCGTCGTCAGTACATTACACTAACTCCAACCCTGCACTGAGGACCAAGCACGCATTCTAATCCTAACCTTAACCCCCCCTCAAAAAAAAAAAAAAAAAATCTGATTTTTCTGTCAATCATCAATTTCAATTTTCATAAATACAATGAAACCTAAACTGAAACCCATGCATATGCAACCCTAACCGTAATAGTTATCCTGATATGTCATTTTGCCGAAAATAATGCCGTAGCAGGAGCAAAATGTCGGGTTACACTATATAGCATATACATGAAGTTAGTTTTCAAAT
Organism: Heliocidaris erythrogramma; assembly: GCA_025617745.1. Classification (NCBI taxonomy): domain Eukaryota; kingdom Metazoa; phylum Echinodermata; class Echinoidea; order Camarodonta; family Echinometridae; genus Heliocidaris; species Heliocidaris erythrogramma. Next base: position 22,757,777 of record CM046862.1, read on the forward strand.
GCAAATGCCCTGCATGCAGCCGAGTTCAACACCATCATCTCTACCTACGGGTTAACCTTTTACGTCCTGACGAAGGGATTAATGTCTTCTGGGGTGAAACGCGGGGGCATCTTGGTAGTGATTAGTGCTAATCCGATCACCAAGACACACCCACACCACAAGTCTTAAAGCATTGGCGAAGCATACCTATAATCTAGTCAACATTCTTGACGGTACAAGTAGTAGTATATAGTAGACCGTTAAAGGGTTAAATCAGTAATGTTTTATTTTACGCGCAGTATAATAGAGACGAATTTTTATATTCCTGATTTAAGGAAACGTTCATAACATTATGGGCGGAGTGTAGGGTGTGGGCGGGGTCTTTGTCTACGGCGCGGCCAAAGTAGCTTTTAAAAAGTCGATTTTTCTTTAAATTTTTGGGTTGTATACTTTGCGGTTTCATGACGGAATATGATCTATAAATCGTTGCCAGTGATTCTATATAGTGCAGCAAACATTTTCCAGAAATTCTTAGAAAAAGAAGCCATGCAAAATTTATTGAACTATTTTCTCCCCTTTTAACGATCTTAAACATTTCCCTGTTTCTCTTTCCATTTTGTATTTTATTTTTTGGTCTTTTTCCGTTTTCTCTTTCACTTTCGCTATTTCTCTCATTCTCACTTTCTCTATATTTATCTTTCCATGTCTTTCTCACTCTCTCTCTATTTCTAATAACAATTCGTAAGCCCCTCTATCTTAAAAAAAAAGATTTTATCCATCAATGCAACTAGGCCTACATGTCTAGTGTACATGAGTCACTACACCATATAGCACTATTTCGCAATAATGCAGAGAAGGCATTAAGAGAATGCAAATAAATAAAACAATTTGGTGTTAAATGATGTGAAACAGGCAGAATAATAATTATAGTCATAGAAAATATAAAGCATGATTATGTACACCGTCAAATTCAGGGTATTCAATCGAAGCAATTTTCATCAAATGGACAAATCAAACGGCTATTGACTGCGTACATATAGGCACAATGGCGTAGACAGGGTCCAGCTACACTGTAAAAAATTACTGTAGGAAGTACAGTATATTACTGGCAACCGGCTGCACAGTAAAATACTGTATCATTTCCAGTTAAATAGTTTTTTTTACAGTTATATAGGCCTACTGCTTTTTACAGTTTAACTGTAGAATAAACAGTACAATACCGTGAAAAATACAGTAATTTACTGTGCAGCGGGTTGCCAGTAATTTACTGAAAATTCCTACAGCAATTTTTTACAGTGTACGGAGAGCACTTGCATAATGGGGGGGGGGGGGGGGCGTCCGGATGAAATGATGAGAATTATATGCCAAAGGCACCGATCTCCATTTTACGCCTCCTTTCCCATCTCTTTCTGTCTCTCTCCTTGCTCTCTATTTTCTTTTCTTTTTACCATTCGATTGAGGGCCCGGGTTATACATGCGGCCTTGGCTCCCAGTATTATAGCCACTGCATATAGCTTTTAAAAGGGCAGTGTCAGACATAGAAACAAAGAAATCTGTGAAAAATAAGTGGACGCTGAGAAGAAAAAAAAATAGCTGTGACATATAGAAGGTAATTTCGATCGACTCAGTGAGGGAACTAATGAAGTAAGAGGAGATAAGAAGACTGAAGCAAAATATATAGGTCAAAATGAAAGTAAAGGGCATGAAATGAAGATGTAGAAGGAAGGAAGAATATAGGCCTACATACATAAAAAGGAAATGTCACTTTTGACACACAAGAAAACGGCAATCATCTAAAGACCAAACAAACGATTACCGGAAGCCTAAAATGATCTGTGTCAGTACTTTATTTAATACAAATGGTAGGAACACTGTATCTATAAGCCACTTCGGAGATGCAATCTGAGCATGAGCAGATAAAGGTCATCTGTACCAAATTCTAAAACCCACTGACACTAATATTCGATATGTGCTCATGAATGTCATGTAATCATTATTCAATTATGCACTAATGGTGCATTCCATGATATCCAGGTGGAAGTATTCTTTTTAAAGGGGGAAACAAAAGCTATTCATGAGGCACCTCTATCACTCCCAGAGTTATTTTTCTGAAGTGCACATAAAGGGACCCTCCATGTCTAAAATATCTGTGGATATTTGGGGTCATTTGTACCATGCGATAACCCCGAACTGGCTTATTGTTTCTTTTATAGGATCATAGTATGGGAGAATCATACAGATTGGGCCTACAGAGGTCGTTCAACGTAAATGTCGGCTGCTACGCATAGAATTAGTGTGGCATTCGACTTACTCGCTGCGCTGGATGCACGTTCTACACACGTAATTTGTACCGTGGAAAGCACGTTGGAAACGATAATAAGGGCTTCCTCTCTGCTTGCCAAGTAAATCCAACAAGTCTCTGTTCATCCTCATTTTCGTTTCGGCAGCCACTTGGATCACATAGCAATGGATCACGGAAATCTCGGAGTTCGCTTGTCGATCGCAGCGTTTTGCTTGCTGATTTTCATCACCCAAACTGCACATGGATTGACGTTGACCGACCCCGAGCGATCGTACATCGTCTACAACCCGCCATGGAGCCCGACCGGCCAAGTGCAGGCGATCACCTTGCAGTTTCGGACGGTGACCGGGAACGCGCTTCTCTTTGCACACCACTATCTACGGGAAAACGAGACGAAATACAATTATGATGTGGACAAATTTGCGGTGGTTTTGCAGATTGTTTCGGGGAGTGTCAAAGCCACCCATTACTTCACGTCGATCCAAGAAAGGTTTGTCCAAAATGTCTTTCTCTTTTTAAATTAAAAGTGCAAACGATTTCCTCCAGCCCCCTCCAGCCCTGGACAGGTGTAACTGTACAGTGTAAGAAAATGGAGATCATTTATGGAGGCATCCATTACCTGAACAGGTTGCGGAAGGATGCCTCTTTAGGCCAAGAGTGAAAGAGGACTTCAAAATGAGTGGATGAGATAAGAATAAGATGATAGGCTACAGAGTTTTAGATAAAGGAAGCGTGGAAGGGAGAAGGAGGTGGCGAGAGAAGAGAAGAGAATATATATATATATAGAGAGAGAGAGAGAGAGAGAGGGGGGGGGGGAGAGGGAGAGAGAGAGAGAGAGAGAGAGAGAGAGAGGGGTGCATGGACCAGAGAGGGAGGGAGGGAGGGATGGAGGGCAGGAAGGAGAGAGAGAGCAAAATGTCAGTTTAAAAGGGGGAGGGGTGGAGAGAATAATTATAAAGCTTATCTTGGCTCAGTGAATGAGAAACACTTTTCGCTAAAGCAAGTTTCACTGCTATTGATTCATTTCATTTCATTGAATACCATACTTAGATTAACATGAAACTGCCATGAGAGACAGGGGGAAGAAATTGTTAGAGCAAAATAGATGGTTGAGAAAAAGCAGACTTTAGTCTAGGCAAGGAGTTGGTCCAGGAGATCGGGAGAAGTGCAACAATTTTTACTTTTGAGAAGAAGGGGGGGGGGGGTGAGGTGGAGGCAAGAGATTGTATGTAGTCTTCAGTGGCGGATCTACATAGGGGGAAAACCGGCCCGTGCCCCCTCTTTTTAAACCCAACTGGCATACCTTAAGTACACAATGAAAGAAAACTTCCCCCTTAATTGTGTACTTTTCCGGCTCTGTACCCCCTCTTTTACAAAATCTTGGATCCGCCCCTGGTAGTCTAGATCAGGAGAAATATACCACTTTTGATTTTGAAGAAAACTAAATCTTCCTTGAAGAGGGAGCTGGGGGGGGGGGGAGGGGGTGGATGGGGCAGGGGGCAAGAGACTGTAGTGTTAATCAGGAGAAATAATCTTGTTTTGACTCAAGAAGTAGAACTCTTTAAAGGAGGGATTGTAAGCATGCCCTTCCAACTAATTTTAAGTGCCATGTTCCAAGGGGTTAGGATGCACCTATTTTCAAGCGAGAAGTTTGTTAATGAGAAAGTGCAAATTAGCCTCTTCCAGTCAGGAAAGAGCTCAAATGCTTCAGAGACAAAAGGTGCTCTACCGGGGTCACACCAAGGCCTCTGAGCGGTTACATGAATGAACCTTGGGTTTGGTTGAGGAGGCTTGTCCTCATTAGCCTGTGTTTTCAAAACTGTACTAGCTCATATTCTGATACGGGCAAATTAGCCCGACCACATCTAGCTCAAGCTAATAACTAGTGAATGCAAATACTGGCTGGGCTATTTCACCCTTGACCTTGGGATATTAGCTTAACCCTTGACCTTGGGATATTATCCTAAGTTGTTATCCCAGGCAAACACATGAGGGCTTTTTCGTGAAATAGCCGACTTTATGCAATAAGCGGACTTAATTTGCCTATGATGATGCACTCGGACTATGATATATGCTCTGAACATATGAAGCTCAAGCTCATTCTTTGAAATACTAGGCTTTGCTTGAATCGGCCCAATGGGGATGGGGGAACTTCAAATTGGAACCATTTTCTGAAGATGAAAGCACTTATTTGTATAATATCTCAAGGTTCTCTTCTGATTCGTGGGCAGCATATCTCTCCCAAGAATATTAGTATTGAACTATTCATTGTGACTAAATATTGCTAAGGTCTTTTCCAGAAACATGGACCACAGAAGCGTATCCATATGGTATATTTTGAGCCCAACGTAATTACCATGAAATAGGCAATTGAAGTAAAAATTCTAAGAGTTAAGATTTCATTTATGAGGATTGTTGAAAATCTTTGTGGCCCAGAAGTGGTTAAGCTGGAGTTACATGGTTCAGGCTGATGGAGAACCAGTTATGAAAGGAATGTTGGACCATGGGAGCAGGGGGCTTCCTGGCATGAACTCTTGGACTCACTTGCCTGTGGGTTTGTGAGTCAGAATTACTCAAGACCATGATCACGGGACCATTTCCTGTCCCGGGCTTTGCAGCCCTAATCCAAGATGGAACTATGCATGCTTTGGCTAAGCAGGGCTAAGTCATGCACAGTAGTACTTGTGCAGGGATACTGGATTTAGATTAAAATGGGATATGGGGCTGTAAAGCAACTGCTAAGGACAGGGTCTGCTGGATTAATGTTGGACAAAAATTCCTGTCCTCACCAATGTGCTGCATAGGTAGTTATTTGGCCCTCCTGACCTCTTGTCTTGTGAGGCTTCTGTGAATGGTCTTAGGGGATACTACATGCAGGGCATCTATTTTGATTCTCCTCACACCCAACAAAGAAACAAAATCAATCACTTGAATAGCGAAAAATTGAGGGAAGGATGGAGTACCGGTAGATTTGTAATAATTATGTCCCTATAGAAGAAGAAAGAATACATAAAGAAGAGAAAATAAGTTGTAGGGAAAGAAGAAAGAAGGAGGGAAAGGAAGAGAAAACCATATGACTGGATATTATTCCAAAGTTTTTTTGTTCCAGTTATTTGAGAGATACCTTCTAAAAGATATGACATGGTACTGTTGTAGATAAGATTATCAGTGGTTTCTATGTAAATGAGATGAATTCATCCCAAAGCAATCAATGACACTGAAAGCTCTAAATTCAAGTCTCAAATGGCTGGCAAGAGATTTTGTTCTCTAGATACATAAAATGGAGCAGAACATTACTATCATATGGAATTTAATACTGATTTAATTTGAATTTAGGTTCCTTGAGTGGTGTAATTATAGTATGCCATACTCCCTTTAGGTATTGAAATTGTCCTCAAAATAGCAACTTGAAGTGGTATCCCTCTGAACCTCTTCCTTTCTCTCTCCACTCTACACCCCCTTAACTCTTCTATCCTTAAACCTCTTTCACATGTGACACTTAAACCATGTGAAAAAGAAAACAGGTCACAGGTGAATAAAATGATATATCTTGTAACACACATATATAAGTGTGTATGCTTCAGGGCCTTTGTTATGTGTCGATATTTTTTGTCACCCCATGTTCAATTTATTCACATGGAAAATAGTACTTATTCTGCTGCGGCGGGTAACCACGCCATGTGTGAATGAACCTTTTCTTGAAGGGACGGCTGCATGGAAAGATACCTGAGAAGGATGAGTAATCGTCATAGAGACGATGGTGTGGAAATTGGAATTCAAAGTTGTTGCATTAAACGTGGGGTTTTTATGCGTGACCTAAATAACGCTGCAGTTTTAATTTATCGGGATTGAGATTAAAGGGATGATAGAGGTTTGTCAGTAAAGGATGGGGCTGCTCTTTCCCAAATAATCAATTTCATGTCATCACATTAGGTAGCTAGCTCAAAACTTTTGCAATCAGATGTCATGAGGCATATAAATCAATCAAAATTAAAGATTATCTATTTTTGCATCTGCTTCAAACTGATTTTTTTTTCTCTTGACATGACAACATTAATCAAAGTGATGACATAAATATATATACATGTATGTCCTACTCTGTATTCAAATGCCATAATGCAGTTTGTGAGAGCAGACATTTTGCCTTCTGTAATCCTGAAATTAAAAAAAATAGGTAACTACTTGTAATTACCAGTGAATACGGAATCAGAAATAGAAAATGAAATAGAGCCTGTACTTGATTTCTGTGAAAAGAAGCAAAGACATACTTGAAAGTGAAAAAATGTTGAATATCATAGATTAAAAAAAACAGAAAGGTCTTTCTGGCCTTGGATAGTGTGTACAATTTTAGAAATTAAAGGGAATGTCTTTTTCTTCTTGTAATCAATTAAAATACCAGGAATGAAAGTGTCATCTTTTTTTGTTTGAGCTAAAGACCTTTATTTTAAAAAGAAATGTCAAAATTGTAACTTCATCTTGGAAAATATGTTTGAAAGGTTTCTTTGTCCATTCAGACAATCACTTTCCCAAATACCAAGTAGACCTGTTTACTAATATATTTCAATTAATGTATGGTTCTCTCAAGAACCCCTACATGTAGTTAGTAAAGTTCGATTTAATTCCAGTTCTGCTATACACAACAGTATCTCTATGGATGGAATCCACTTTGCATTAGTTGTTGCTATATCAAGCAGTCCTTTGAAAAGCTTTTCAGTTGTCAAGAACAATCTTTGTTCGAGAAGTATACATACAATTATTAAACACACAGCTCTAGTGACTTGCCCCTATGATATATCCCACCGCTGCCACCAGGTCAGTGCAGCAGAATTGACAAAATCGGATTTGAGGAAACTAAGGTTACAATAAGACGTTCCTCTTTGTTGGAAATCCAGGCTGACCATAGCCGACTAACTCACCACTGCAACATAGACAGGGCGGCACAAGGGGTTCATGGTCCCCTGTTTATCTGCTTTAAAAAAAACAACACACACACACACACACACACACGCCCACAAATGAACACAAACAGAACTTAGTGGTCTTAGTGGTCTACCCATAGCCCTACCCCAGGTATTTGGAGGTCAGTCCCATCAAGGAGTTATCTTGGTCCCATCGAATAACAGTACACATAGTATATAAGGGCACAATATGAAAATGAAAGATTATGATGCTTTATGCGTTTGATCAAGGAGTTAACTCCTTGGTTTGATGCACAACTACATGTAGTTGCATTAGCCCCTGAAGCCGTGTCGATTGCCTCCCCAGCACTAAGCTTCTATGGTTCTTGGGCGTACAGGGCACATCCTGACTGTCAAGTTTAGTTTTTAAAGGAGTACAACAGGCCTCTGAGATTGGCAGGGAAATTGTCATTGAAGGTTGGGCTGTGACTGGTTGAAAGGGGAAATGAGGTGGGGGTCATGGTGTGGTCAGTGTGAAAGTGGAAAATCCTTGTTCACACTCACAAGGGCAGTGCTGGATTAAGGGGCTGGGGGAGTGGGCACGAATGGCCATGCATACCTTAAGTACCAGTGCACAAATATGACCATTTTACACTTTAGATGCTATTAAAGGCACATGAAATTTTGTGAAACCCTCTGTTTCGCTTGCCAGTGACTTTATTCAGTAAACTATCATCTAAAAGATGTCATACTCCATGCTGCTTGTTTGTTTTTTTGTTTTTCCCAGTTTTTTTTTAAAGTGCATGCCCCCGTTACAAAATCCTGGATACGCCCCTGCAAAGGTAATGTTCATTTTAGTGTAGACTTTACCCATTATGCGGAGGTTTATCCAAAGGCTTATCATGATTAGCGTGTGCATGTGAACAGGCCTTGTATGATGCTTGTGATCAACTGGGTGGATTTCGTCTGACCTGACCGTGTAACTGTTTCGGGAGCTTGTATAAACTGTTGATCATAAGAACTTGGGTTGGAACGTGCATTTGACCTAGAGTAGAACTAGTATACCGCCCTTGGGGAATCTTTGTGTATGAATGTGACCTAAAACGAAACACAAATTTCAATGATTCATGAGTGCTCTCCATTGAATCTTAATCCACGATTAACCCTTTGAATACTAAGATCGAGGTAACTTGGGCTGGAGTCAATGGGAATTGCGTGTTATACCAAAATTAAATTGTACCCAATGGGTTTAAGGTGGTTTGAAGTTGGAATGATGGTGAATTATAGTGTACTGAATGAGAAATTCCTCTTGTGAAATAGGATATGATTTTAAATATCCATATCAAAAATTGAAGACAACGACATAGACTGCAGTATTTAATGTATCTTTAATTGCTTAATGTGGTATCGATAAGAAAGATAAGAAAAGGAGAAAGAAAAAAATTGATAATTGATAGTTGATAGCTGTGAGAGAGAGAGAAAGAGAGAGAGAGAGAGATGAGGTGAGGGTCATAGACCTGAGATGTAGACATGTATGTGGGATGGCATTAAAAAACCCAGATTACCTATGATATTATAAAGAATCATTGAGAGAAACTGAAACGTAAAAGAGCTTTCATTTTGAATTGTTGCAAAATGCATGTACCGTTGTAAATCTTAACATTTTTTATTCTGAATAATGAATAAAAGATCCTGACAGCTTTACCTATAAAAGCTTCGATCCAATATTGTATACAAGTCATTCAAACAGAGATCCAACTTTTTTAATGGCCCGTAAATCACGATCAAAACAATATTCAACAAATGTAACGTTTTGACATCCTATTTGCAATTGAATCTTATGTAACAGTTTTCCTTGATTTATATTTTTCAGTGTGACAGCCGGAATGGATGTAAGTGATGACCAGTGGCACACGGTCTCGTTCAGTATCACCCCGGCAACGGGCGTCATGTCGCTCACCGTGGACGACCAGACCGAATCGACGGAGCTCAACGCTTACAAGTTTGCATCAGCTCAGAACATCCTGAGTGATAAGTTTGGAGCCAACCCCTCGGCCACTGTTTATCTGGGAGGTAGGTCATTCATTTATTGATTGAATTAAAAAAGTGACATTTTCTTCACCAATTTTAAGGTGCTGCAGAGCTCCGTCATGGGAATAATTTGAAATTGAAGCTGCAAAGTTTATAAAAGTGATGGGTTAACTGCAATAGAGAGAGCGAGAGAGAAAGAGATAGGGAGATAGAGAGAGAGAAAGAGATTGGGAGAGAGAGAGAAAGAGATAGCCCTGGAGAAGGAGAGAAAAAGATAGGGAGATAGAGAGAGAGAAAGAGATAGGGAGATAGAGAGAAAGAGATAGGGAGAGAGAAAGAGATAGGGAGAAGGAGAGGGAATAAGATAGGAAGCAATAAATTGTGAAATATGAATACATTTATAGAAGCAGACAGAAAAGACAAAGAAACAGACTAAAAAGACAGAGAGAGAGAGAGAGAGAGAGAGATGGAGGAAAGGAGACAATTTTTCTTTAAAATAGTAATTAAAAAATTAAAGTCAACAGTAATAGTTAATGAGAAAAGCAGAGGGAGAACTGGAAAGAAAAATACAGATGAGAGGCATAGTACATCTACATCTACTTAAGATGGTGATGTATTACATGTAGTACACATATTGTCTTGTAGAGGTCACATTCAACATTAATCTAGTGATGCCAAAACCTACCTTGACACATTAAACAAGGGGGTAGGGGGTAGGGATGGGGTGGGGATATTACATATTCATCCCACTTAAGGGATTTACTGAAGGGGGTTACTAGTATCTTCCCGTTATGAGTAAACCGTAGAAATCTCCCTTTTGTATCATATCATTGTTCTTTAGTTCATTACCCATTCTTTGTACAGTTTGTCTAAAAATTCTTAACCCCTACCATGACGTGGGCGGCAAAACCCGCCAAAAAATGTGAGTGTTGAACATGTGTTTAGGGTCAGAATGGCTTGAAAATTCTTCCTCATACAGAAACTTGTGCCTCCAAAATTCCTATTCACTAAATCTTTGCCCAGTTTGCTCAAGAAAAAAACTCATTGAACGTTAATATGCAACTCATGAAAGTTTATTTTTAACAATTACTCAAAAATCTGGTGGCATGGAAGGGGTTAACATGGGAATCAAACCTGTCCCCTGTCATGCCCGTCTCACCACCCCTCTCTTTATTTGAAGTTCTCCCTACAAATGTTATGCCACAACTAATTTTACCGAAGTCTAATTCTAGTCGTTCTATCACATGTTCCAACATCATAATGAACTTGGGAGTCTGATCCATCGGGGGCGGGTTCAGGATATTGTCAAAAAAGGGGGATGGATACCCCAAAAGTCTGACAAGGAAAGAAAAAAAAAGTTTCAGGCATTAAAAAGAGGGGGAGTCCAGACTCCTATGACCCCCTGGCCCCACCCCTGCCCTTGTATTCCAGATAGTCAGTCTGGAAGGATGCTCTCCAAGTATTCCATTTATTGCTCGCCTTACTCATATCAAGTTGGCAGCTTGTGCAAATGATGGATTTCCTCTTGTTGATCCCACGCAATGAAATCCACGTAGGCATGCAAAGACCATGTGCAAATCTATGTTCGCATCCCCCTCGGGCATTTGAGCTTTCTGCTGTGTTGGATCACGCAGCGTTACGACGCTAGAAATGAAGATGAATGCAATATCTGTGCTCCGATCCGCAGCCAGTGGCACTGAGAAAAATCCATGCTAGAAAGAACAAACCAGAAAATTGTCTGCCGGTTAATATTTTGCTCTTCGCCCATCTCATGTGTTAATGTTATTCTTCCCAATCAAAAGATATCTCGTGTGATTGCCAGTATAGTTTTCCTAAAGTTCAATGCACTTGCTGTCTTCCATTTTAAACTGAAACTGTCGTATTCGTATAATGCTATACGTTTGTAGGGAAATTCATTGTAAGGATATAAGAATGTTGAAGTGGAGATAAAATTCTAGGATATTAATTACAAAATGTTCTACATGCATATTAACCCATTGTCTCTTGGAATGGAGTGGTCCCTGTATTAAGTCTATGGGACTGAGAGAATTCAGTGGTCAACGGGTTAATAGAACAAATCTTCATAATAATGTGGGATTGTGTTTGTCATGGTCTTCAATGGCCTTTTTCATAATATTATAAAGAATGATGATTTAAATTTGGGAGCTCGATCATATATTAGGCAGTGTCTGTGGGTTTAATTTCCTTGTGTGAGTAGTTTCCACTTCTGAACTTCAGTGAGATGAACTTTTCTTGAGATATATTAGCAATTTCATTGATGACCCCTATGGTTGAAACAGAGTTGATACAAACTGATATAAAATTATCAACAGGTAAATCATTAAATCCTCTGCTATGATTCATAAGGACCATCATCCATACTTTTCCATAGAGTTAATCCACTTTCAGTTCTTAGCAGACAAAATTCAAGTGAAACCTATTTCTCAGTATCAAATTATCTCTTATTTCAGCCAAAGCATATTTAACAATGTTTTATTCTTTCCAATTTCACATATCTTTTGGTCTAATAATTTATCTTTCAAAGTTTAGTTGTGTTTGCATTTCTGGGATATCTTTTTGTCCTGTTTATGCTGAATACCCAAGTGACTGTAAATAAACCCACCCGATTTGCATATATGCACCTGATCGTAAAGTTCATGGAGGGGTTGCATGCTGCCGATTGAATAAATAGTTTGAACAAAAAGGGCACCCACACCACTTCCCGACCTCTCGAACATTGCTTCAAGTTACTGGCCTCTTCTCAAGCCCCTCCTCTCCTCCTCTTGTTCACTAAATTGGCAATGTCTAAGGTTACCGAGACGATGGATGGTCGTTTCTTGATCAAATTAGGGCAAGTCTAGTCTCCATTCTATAGACCCAGATGGTGAAGATTTCTGTAGTGGAGTTTGATCTCAGATAGACACTCTTCTATTTATAAATCATATGATTTCCAGGTTTTTAAAGAAATATTTTCAATGTGATGATAGTATTTTATAAACTAGCCTGTGTTTCCAATTTCATGTACTGTACTGAATATCACTATGGAAAATATGAAAAATAGCCCACCTCGTAGGAAAAAAAACTTCACATGCCCCCTCCTCATGATAAATGACTCATAGTTACCCCTCTTTTACAATCCTTATCACAGACCTATACAGTGCATGGTATTAGGAGGGGGCAAAGTTTCGCCCTTGGTGCGGCAGAGGGGTAATGAGCACTTCCAGCTCTGGGTCCCATGGTTTCCTGTTGGGCTAGTTGGGCCAAGGCAGTATACTCGCTAGTCTAGTCTAGTCTGTCTATGACAGGGTGCGTACCATGAGGGCGAAATTGGCATAAGTACTGTAATTACAGCATTGAAAAACATCCTTGTACAGACTGATGTGTAGGTCTCTACTTTAAACAGGAATAGCATAAAGGTCATATGATATCAAAATGTCATTACTGAAATTATGATGTTTGTATGACTTGTTATATTTATGAATAATAAAATATCTAGTGATTTGCTGAATATGGTTACTTTAAATATTTTATTCAGAATCTATTTCAAGATCACTACCTGTCTGTCGGCATAATTCTTCATTATACTCGCAGACAAGTCGGAATTATTATGCTTGCGCTTCGGTTTGCAGGGCTCTTGCCTATTTCCTGTGTCTTACATTAGCTTCGAACGTGCTCAATTTGTCAATATTTGGTAACATACGAGCAGTACATGCTCAGACTTCCTTCATGTAGGTTCTTTTTATAGCATATATATCCTCCAATTTTGATAATGTGAAATATTAATAGCTATTGAAGACAGTGATAAGAATGATAAATTACTACTTAATTATAAAGGAATTGGTTAAACCCATGTAATTACATACATTTTGCTGGACTGTGACTTGTAAACCCTATACAGTTCAGTTGAATTTAATTTCTTACATCCTTTGCAAGGGAATGTTTTACTGGGTAAGTACTTCTCAAGTGAAATATATAACAACACAATTAAGGGGGATTAAACAAATCTTGTTTGTGGTAATATTTTATTATATTTCGCATAATTTCATTATTGATCATTTAGCAGTCCCCTGATATTGGAGGGCTGGTGGAAAATGAATTTCTTCACTTGAGCCTCTCCTCCTTTTATATAAATTGAATACTTTCTTCCTCTTCTCCTTCATCATGTTTTTCGTAAATCCAACACCAACACTACAATTCATAATCCCAAATAACAATGCACACAAAAGCATGGTGTGCAGTGACTCTGTGACAAAGAAACAACCAGATTTAAAATCGTCATTAAGCGTGACCACAGCACACCATTATTTACCCCAAACCACAATTATTTAATTACCAGTCAACAAAATATGTCTCTATAGCTAACCAGCCAAGCAAGAACATACCGTTGGTCATAATTGATGAATTTCTCTAGCTCTATTTCCAAAATGAAGCGAAACTGCATGCTTTGTGAATTAATCCATTTAATAAATGAGTACATGTCAAACATGTGTGGAAAGGAGCGTGTACAGTATGCGGTCTAATTTTCTGTGAATTATCATTATATTGTGCATGCACTAAAACACAAAGATTTGTATTTTAGTTGGTGGCAAAAGTCTTTAAGCAAGTTTGATTTAACCAAATCTCACGCCTACACAGTAGTGCCTCATTTCCCTTTTTGTATTGACTTTTAGACTGCATTAAAGAGTCAAAAGTTTAAATGTGTGCTAGAAGCAAATAAGTCTGATAAAGGATTTGTGATTCTATTATTTTTTTGGCTTCTGTTGGAATAACTTGTTTTTTTTACAATTTTCTAAATAGAAAAATTATAAAGAAGAGTTGCTGGACCTAATATTTGTAATCGTTTAATGATGAAATCAAGTGAGAAACTAAAACATTTATCTCATGGAGAAAAGGGAAAGGGGAGGGGGAGGAGAAGGAGAGAGAGAGAGATAGGGAGATAAAGAGAGATAGAGAGTGAAGGGAAGGAGAGGGAGAGAGAGTGGGAGAGAGAGGGAAGGAGAGGGAGATAGATAGAGAGATAGAGAGAGAGGGGAAAGGAGAGGGAGGGAGGAGGAAGGAGAGGGAGAGAGGAAGGAAGGAGAGGGAGGGAGAGAGAGAGAGAGAGAGGGGGGGGGGGGAGGGGAGATAGATAGATAGACATAGAGAAATGCACACATTTCATTTAAAAGACAAAAACTAACTTCAAAGCTGACCTCATATAATCCCATACTCTGCATATAATTTCACTACAGCATATTTGTCAGCAAAGAATTTAGCTTTCAGAAGTATAATTGCACACTATTTTAATATTCAGAAGCGCAACAGTGAGCACAAAGCATCAACCCTTATCCCTATTATTACAAATTTATCATACTCTTAGATTTTCAAACACCATGCTCTATTAGCGACCCATGGATGCACATTCCAAAAACTCAAGCAGTGTGCCATTACCGTACATCAAATACTGCATTAAAATGTGAAAATTGTAGGCTGTTTTTACCTTAGGGTTGTAATGCATATTATCTTGGTGGATTGCACATGTTTCTGTTGTTTCTACAAGATCAGTTGGCTGGGCTATTTTCGAATCTTGTCAAAATGTAGAGTTGCTTTTACATAGTTTGAGAAAGATATTTGTGTGAGGCTTTCATGTATATGTCCATTTAAACAGAAAATATGTCGCAAATATAGCTATTTTCAATGTTTTCACCCAGGTTGTTTTGTTTATAACTCGTATCCATAGTAACATGTACAAACGTACAGGATACATTCATATTATACACCCTTTTTATGTTTACATGAAAATGAAAAAAGCTTATATTTGTATATATGTGAACTGTTGTTAAATTAAACATTTCCTTACTTTTGAGTAAATATTAAGCTTTTTTATGAGGCTCATAAGATTTATACTTATGATCAACTCCAATGGAAGAATCTGAATGAGATTGTGATATATGAAAGATCATGGTACAGTATTGATGATATTCCTTATGGCATATGTAGGAAAATGCAGTATGACTTCAGAGAGGGTACATCTGCTGAAGATAGCGAATCATGAATAAAACGATATTTGATATTTGCTGCGCGCTATCTGATCATATGACTGCATCAACAATTCGTAAAGTGTATGTGTGTTTATATTCTCTGAGGCACTATGATTCTTTATTTTTATTTTTTTACTTTTTCTCACTCACATCTTATTATTGTGATGTACCTTTCTCTGTCTTCCTTTCTCCTCACTCTTCTGTCTCCTAGCGTTTTTGCTCTCTCTTTCCATTCTCTTTCTATCTTTCTTTTTCTCTCTTCTTTCCTTTTTATATATCTTTCTCTCTTGTCACCTGTTATCTTTCCTTTTATATCCATCTTTCTATATTCTCATTCTTTTTAAAAGGTGTTCTTTCTCTTTCTCTCTCTTCATCTTTATCAACATCTATCTCTTGCCCTCTAATACTCGCATTTGCCCTATCCCAAACTCCCTAATTCCCCCTCTCTGTTTCTTTTCCTCACATTCTCTCTCTCTCTCTCTTTCTCACATTCTCTCTCTCTCTCGTCATCCCTCTCTCTCCTTATCACTATTTGTGTGACACTTTTGCCCTTCATCCATCATCCATAAACTCATACCTTGACTTAATACCATTTTCATTGTCCCTGCACATCTTTTCCCTATATCTAAAATGATATATTGCTTGACATAAATGATTTCCATTTACATGTATACCATATTAATTTCTCTATTGAATTGCTCTCCCTACATGTATTCCACTCACTTTCGGCCATCAAAAGCCACCCACAGACCATTAATCTAAATTACGCACTAATGCAGCACCTTCAAAGCCAATCTCTGTGATCTTTTGCACATCTTACCAGTGTGATTGTAAAGAGCCTTGGGGCATTGCAGGAACGCTGAGGAACACCACTCCCCATTCACATAACTCACAATTATTGGACCCATTCACATACGAGAGATAGTGGGATTTTGAATTGCAGTTCAAATCTCACTATATTTTTACGGGTTTCTTCGCACAACAGATGTATGAAAGCAATGTTCTTATCTCATTTCTACTGGACAGGTTTCACTGTGAAATTTCAATTGTGGTTCAAATCTCATGATTTCTGGGCTTGTTTTTATGTCGGATATACATTTGTACAAAAGCAATTTTCATTTCATTTTGTTGCTTTAGTTCCACAACCTTTTTGCACTAGTCTTACAAAGCTAGTGCACAGCTAATAACTAACATTATTTTAATTAATAAAAACCCCCTCTATTCATGAGATTTTAATCAAGAATATATTTCTACTTATTAGTGAATGTTTTTATAACCATGCTTACACAAGAAACTGAGTTTCTGGTCACGATTCAAAAATGGATAATTTAATCTCACTTATAATTGCTCTGTATGTGAACGGTCCTATGCATGTACTTTGCGTTGTAATGACAGCAGTCATTGACCCTGTATAGAAACATCGTTTGCAAACGTTTCCTGGTAAGGATTTTTTCTTTTCATTCGTTACATTGGTGTTTACAAATTACATTCGGTACAGAATGTAGTTTATTGTTTTTTTAAAAGGCATTTGCAAAATGTTTCAGGAATGCAATCTAATGATTCGTACTACATGAGTATATTGGTCTACTTGGTGTTGGACACTACAAAATGGAACTGCAATATGTGTATTAATCATGCTATATGCATGTGTTCATTATATTGTTTATTCTGTTCTTGGAAATTTTCGTTTTCTCCGAAACCATTGAAAATAGAGGATATTTCACTTTCATTATTGGCAGTTGCAAGGCCATAGAAACTTTTGACAAATTGACCAAGTAATTGCTTTTTACAATTGTTTACCAGTTCAGTCTTGCATTAAAGCACCTTTGTCAACATTTCAGCATGACTCATGCTGGAATTTCCTCTCATTAAAAAATAATATCTTAATAAAGCAGAGGGTGAACGGTGAAGAAAGCCGATATTAAATACTGGTCAAGCATGCATGTACATGTACATTAATTGTATTGCCAGCTTTTCTTATAAAGTACCAATTTGAAAACACTTTTTTTTGTTGGAATGTTATCAACTAATCTCTGTGACATCACATATAGCTGTGGAATTTGCCAACTCGATATCAGTGAAATTCATGAGTAATGATCTTCGTAATTCATCTGCACTTCACTCAAAAGTCAAGTCAATTTCTTAAAATGTCACTGTTGGAAGATATACTATGCAAATTATAGTTCAATCAGAGAATAACTGAATTATTCATTTCATCTATTGTATTGTAGTTGTGTGGGGCTGGGTGGAAGGGAGGAACTATTTGTGAACCAGATTTCAGATTGTTAGGAATAATTGCATAGGACAAATTATGCAATTATTGCTGGAATGAGACAACATGCTGGGGTACGTTATGCACCGAGCTAGGTCGTCGTCGCTGTGGCTTCAAGGGTTATATTGTGACTTTCAGTTGGTGTGTCAAGCTCAACAATTCGTTAGTGACATTAGTAATTTAATTTGATGGTCTATTTACATTCCAAAGTATTAGGTTTAAAGTGGGATATGGTGTACAGTTGTTAAATGTCCCAGTATATTGGGATTGTATAGGGCCTGTTGCTGAAACTTGATTTCATATATCCTCTTTTGATTGATCATAACACAAAATATACTGGTATCTTCCATAAATTGACAATGTTCATATATCATAATCTTTTATGTGTTGTATATTTTTCTAATTACATCAGTCTTCACTAATCCTCATATTCATATAGTGTTCCTATCTTCTTTAAGTTGTCATCGTTTATTATCTCATCTTGTTCCTCTTTTTCTTCCTCCTCCTGCTCCTCCCCCTGATCATTATTATATTTATTTTAAGCTTTTAATGAAAAACATCTCTCTGATTATCAACGATATCATAATGTATCTCAAAAAATAATTCTTAATTACCATCATTATTGTCAGCATCATTTTCATCATTAATTCATTATCTGTATTAATTTTCCCCATTATCGCTATCACTATCAAAATCATCAGCAGTTCAGCACCACCATCATCATCTTCATCATCATCTTCATCTTCATCATCATCTTCATCATCACCACAATCATTATCACCATATCAACCCTTAAATCGGGCCATCTTTCTCCGCTATCATAGACATCACCAAAATTCCAACAAATACTCCTCGATTTGGAAATTAATCGCCCGCATCCGACCACAGTATAAGGATGATGAGAATCTATCGGGATATTAGAGCTTGATAAATTTACGTATCCTCCTTCTTTACATTTTTGTCATCATCATCATTATCATCATCATTCTCACCATCATCAGCTTTACTGATCTCCATTATCATCAACATCATTATATCATCTTCATCATCATCATCATCATCGTCATCATCATCAGCTTTACCGCTCTCCATTATCATCAACATCATTTTCATCATCATCATCATCATCATCATCATCATCATCATCATCATCATCACCATAGTGGCCACTATCCCCATCTTTCTCCATGCATGCACCACCACCAGTTAACTCTCATCCATTCACCCAATACCCACAAAAGCTCCTCGATTTGGGTGAGAAATCGCCCACATCCGACCACAGTATAAGAATGACGACAATCTATCGGGATATCAGTGCTTAATAAATTTACGCATCTTGTTTACGGCTGCTTCGCTCCGTTAGAGTGAGACCCGTAGTATAGGGTCCTCCAGCAGTGCAGGAGGTCCCAAGTAAGCCGATATTGTAATGGAATCAGAGGGAAATGCTTGGAATATTAAAATGGGATAGGAAGAGGTGCATCTCCCACGCTGCATCCCTGCTCAGCTATTTACTCTATTTCATAATGTCTTTCATGTGATCAATATTTAGAGTACTTACAAAAAGATGTTAATTTCAACTTTTGCGAACATCCTCTTACATTCCATTTTATCATTATCATAAAGATGCAATGGACATCATTGGATGAACTTAGATTTGAAGATGGAAAGCATGGGTTTCATGATCATGATCCATGTTCGTTTTTTATGCTCTTGCCCCTGTTTATACTTTTTATTCCATTAACAATACATAAGCATGAAAAAATGTAATTTCATAGAAATTTCGGAATGAGAAGTAAATAAGGGAACATGAAGAAATACTATCAAGGAGAACACATCAAAACTTCACAAAACCCACATCTTTATCATAATGCATAAAAAAAGGACATCATCCTCAAATTTGTTATTAAAAATAATGTGTTCTTAGTACTTCTAGATATGAGGAATGATAAGAAATATAACACATAGACACAAACCTAAATGTCGGTTGCATGACACGTGCTCCAGTGGCATTTGCTCTGTGTCAATTTTGTACAGTGACCGAATTGTAGTCTTCATCCCTGGACCAAACACTTCACCTAACTCTAATCCTAAAGACCCTAAACTACAATGTAGTTTGCAGGCACAAACCCTGGTTAGTCGTAAATGAGTGTCTGCGCTGTAAGACTACCATAGGCCCTGTACTCTAGCTGCTCGTGACACACAATGATTTTCTGATACAGTGGTCAAATGAGGTTCTGTGCTTGCAGGCAGACTAACCCTAAACCTAAACCTAAAACTGGGCGTTGTGGCGTGCGCCTGTAATCCAGCTAACAGTGGAAGTTATAAACTGATTCAGCGGACCCAGGTTCGAGACTGAGTCACGTCTCTCGGATGATGACGTTAAAGGTCGGTCCCCAGACGTATTAAATAATCATAATCTGATTGATACACGTCTGTAAAAACCCAATTACACACACACACACACTAACCCTAACCCTAAACCTAACCCTAAACCTAACCCTAAACCTACCCTAGAACCTAGAACCTAATTGCAAACCTAACCCTAACCCTGTATCTCCCACGAAATAAAGCCTTGAACAACGGTTTCGCACTCTTCAGAACACACGTATATCAGTACCTTCTTCCAACATTATGCTACAAATATCCACTGTAGGACACTCACCTCCACAATTCATCATTTTGTCATATGCACTAAACTTTGGGAGATTTGCTCTCAAGGATAATCTTTCATCGTTCTATCTATCAATCGTGATTTGTAGCATGGATCATTTATTTGGAATTCATGTTACAAATTTAGATGATATCTGAGTTGCGTGACTGTAATCGGTCTTGTATGGAATGGTTTTATAACCTATTTTGTATTGAAAATTTTATAGGAGAAAGTTGAAATAGCACCAGTATCCAGATATTTCATTTTTTTTTAAATTTCATTTTTTCAGTCCTGAATAAGAGTACATGAATATAATTTACAGATATGAAAAGCAAAATTAAAAGAATTCAAACTGAATTAGAGTTCTAAGATTATCAAAAGTTTGTTGCCTTGTTAGCCCATACAGTTAAACATAATTTCAACATCAATAAATTTATTCTTTCATTCATTCTTTGGTCATTCATATCGTTCATTCAGTTGTTTATCATTCATTCATGCATTCATTCAATTGTTTGTTCATTCATTCATTCCAGTGTTTATTCATTCATTTAATCAGTTTGTTTTTAATCATTCATTCAGTTGTTTATTCATTCATTCATTCAGTTTTTATTCATTCATTTGTTTGTTCATTCATTCATTCATTTATTCATTCCATTGTTTATTCATTCATTTAGTCATTTATTCATTCATTCATTCACTCACAATGGATTGAATAATTTTTACTCTAAAAATAAAATATACATATTTAGCAGTGTAAACAGATTTAATGCAGAGGGAATACAACCATACACATATATTTATGAAGTCATCGATAATATGCATGTAAGCTCGTATTAATAATATTTTTTGTGGTTTCCACCAGGTTTATGAGATACTGGGAATATATATGAACAGAAGAGCTGTGTGGAGTATATGCCTTCAGGCTGCATCAAGTGATTGTCAGTTGTAGATTCATAACGACACATGCAAAATCAGTTGAATGAATATGATTGAACAGATACGACATGACTAACTGCAGCACTACAAATTCACTACAAATTGAATACAAACCATATACTTTCATTTACATTGTGCCCTATAATGCGGATGGATATATTTTTGAATATACGTGTAGCCAGGGATTTTAAAGCGATGCTGTCAAAAACACGCTGAGGAATTGAAGCAGAGTTTATGTAACAGTACTTTTCATACATCACACACAAAGCCCATGACAGTACGAATTGATAAGTACTTTTGCGAGCGTAAAAAAGCAGGACCTAGCAAAGTGTCTGTGTACATTATGAATAGAGCTTGGGATTTTAAAGTGATGCTGTTGAAAACAAGCTGAGAAGTAGAGACAGAGCTTACATTTGGGATACTTTTTATACATTACACACAAAGTGCATGACGAAATGAATCCATAAGTACTTTTGAGAGCGCAAAAAGCAGTAAATGCTAAAGCGTCTGTGTACTTCTCGGTGCACGAACCTTCCGTTATAGCCTGGAGGGGGTTTGCTGAATTTTAAAAATAGACGAACTCTCAAGAGAATGAAGACCGGGGAGCTAATAGGAGAAGAGAAAGGGCTCGTTATGTAATTATAGGAGTTGGAATGGTGTGTGAGAAATCTGAAAACCGATGAAAAGGAGATGGGAATTGAATTAGGTAAGAGGAGTAAGGGAGAAGACATATATATGCGTGCTTGATTTCGAGATATGCTCAATTTTTGAGATAGAGTGAGTTGCGAATATAAATTAGATAAATAATATATATATATTTTGCTTTAGAGCGAATAACGACAATTCTTGTGAAAAGGTGTTGTGTAAAAATACTGGTGTTATAAAGATGGATAAAAATGGGAATTAAAAGGACAAAAACTGATCAGAATGAGATAGGATAGAGAGAGTGACAGAGAGGGAGAGGGAGAGAAGGTGGGAGGGAAGGTAGAAGGGAGAGAGGATAGGAGGGAGGGTGCATGGGATGGAGAAGTTGAGAGAGAAATGAAGAAAATACAGAAATGAATAAGAATGAGCAAGAGTTTTTGAAGAATTGTTCAGAAAAGTGACGGTTTTTATCTTTCGGATACAGGCAGGTTGCCATCAGACTTTAAGGAGGAAAAACAGGTGGAATCAAGAGAGGAGGGAAAAGATATATAGTTATGTTGATGATTAGAGAGAGAAAGAAGAGGTATATATAGAAGATTATGGAATAATTATGAGTGAGAGAGAGAGAGAGAGATGAGGATGCATGGTGGTAACATGAAAGAGGAGAGAGAGAGAGAGAGAGTGAGAGAGCGACTACATGTGATAACGTGAAGTGGACGATCGATGGAGGGCATGAGAAGTGAAAATATCACTAAAAGGCTCTGAGATGGCGAGTGCTATTGGGTACTGTTGAGTGAACCAGAGAGGGGCGTATTTAGATAGCATCATTTCCACTCTCTCTCTCTCTCTCTCTCTGTCTCTGTCTCTTTCTCACCCTGTCATTCCTTTTCTCTCCCTCCCTCCCTCCATATCTCTCTGTCTCTCTCTGACACTTTTTTTTTCTCTCTCTCTCTCTCTCTCTCTCACACACCCACACACACCCAACACTCTCACTCTCCTTTCCTCTTGCAATCTCTATATTTTTTCCCTCTGTTCCTGTCTATCTCTCATCTCTCTCAATATCTCACACTCTTATCTCTCCCCCTCTCTCCCTCTTTCTCTGTCTTTCTCTTTCACTCACCTGTGTCACTCTAAATTCCATACATGTATATCTCTCTCTTTCCCTCTATTTTTCTCTGTCTTTCTCTCTCACTCTTGCCTCCCGCGCTCTCACTTTCACCCCCTCTCTCTCTCTTTTCATATCTTTTTCTCTGTCTTTCTCTCACACTCTCCCACCCTCACTCGCTCTTACATTTATCTCACTATATTTCTGTCTTTCTCTCTTTGGCTTGCACTCATATACGCTACCTGTTGATGAGGAATTTACCATGAGGAAATTCATGTTATCTGAAGCGAGGACACTGACGACGAGAGATAGTTCCCTACGTGCATTGGTATTTCAATGACCGCATGTCCGCTGTGCTATTGACCTCCAATTGAATTGACCCTTTTTTCATCAAAATGCAGATTTTTATCTCTTTTTCTCTCAAATATATAACTGAAATCGCCCACAGAGGGGAATGTGATGAATTACGTGCACTATATTTCTTGCATTCCAAGGCTCGCGATCTACTCCGTTCATCATTCCTCTTTGGGATTACTTAGCCTGAGGTGAAAATGTCTTGACGTTGATGCGTGCAGATTTATCAAGTAGGAGAAAGTGCATTACCTCTATTTCCTACAAATGATGAGCCAAGTTTCGTAATGTTAGTTTGCCATGCAGTGTGGATAAATGTAGAATGCTGTTCGGTATTGACTGAATTTGGCTCAGCATGTCTCCATTTTGCTTCTGATGTCTTGATAAGTAGAATTTGCAGTTGATGTAGAAGTTGTGAGGATTTATCTTTTCCAAGCAGCTGGATTACTATAATGAGTTCTGGCCATGCGATTCGATTGTGTAAGAAAGTGTCTTAAAAGCAATTCGGAAAGGTTGATCATGTGTATATAATAATTGGTGTTTACTGTGAGGTGTTTGAATCATCAAAATGATAAGAAATTTGCCCAGTCTTGCTGAAAAGCACATGCACTGCACACAGAATGGGTATATGGGACTGCACACTCACGTGGCATGAATGTTCAGCCCGAACACTCCAGCCTTTTCACGTCATATTTCACATATGAGGGCATTTGAAGAACAATCCTTTTAAGGGACGTTTCTTCCATGATAATCTCCTAAACTGACATGAAAAGAATGAGAATAAAGCACACAAATTATTTTTCACCTTTCTCAGAATTCGCCCTTCGATCCCTTTGATGTAATGATCGAAGCTCAGTCTGTCAAAAGTTGACAGCAAGACAACTCATTTTAAATACATCCAATACTACATGTACATATGTATTTGAAGGACTACTTAAACCTACAGAAATTATCAATAATTTCGGCTCAATGTATTTTTGTTAGTGGGTATTTTCCAAACGGGTAAAAACAAAAGACAATCATGGAAAACCTGTAAGAAAAAAATTATTGGAAATTTGAAGCAATATTTTAATTGTTTTGTGTGGTGTTAACAACATAAAACAGTTACATTGCTTGATATGCTGATAAATATTTCTTGTAATTGAAATTTATTTTAAAAAAATCAATAAAGATAGGTTTATGGCCAATTCATCCAGTTTCATAATTTAACTTGAAAAAAAATTAATGAAATAACTTGATTCAATCATTTGAATTAAGAATATTTTATTGTTTGTATCACTTTAATAGAAAGCGAATAGATTATTGTAAGTAAAACTCCAGGGGACCTACAGCAACTACTATCCAATGGACTTTCCCAAAGGCACTAGCATTGCAACTTGAATCTGCATGCATTGTCTGCTGTCGGATACCAGTCGTCCTCTCACCCTACCCAAGCCTGCATGCCCCCTCCCGTTTGTCGGCTGAGCGTTGCTTATTACAAAATCTATGTATCTTTAGTATCAGCTAACAATTTTTGTTGTTGCAAATGTTGACTGTTGGCTATCGAGTACCCATCTCTGTCCTTAGATTGACCTTTGGCGTAAAACACAAGTCACTGCCAAGCATGAGCTCATCCTTTGATGTTAGGCAAACAGCCAGAAAATCAGAGAGACCTGATCTGATCTAGCTGAGTAACCATGCCTGAACACTGGGGTTAACCAGTCACCAAACAGGCTCGGAACTTTATCGGCAGTGCCTCTCTGGGACTGTTTTCATTAGACCGAGTTTTGAAAACGGCCTTCTAATTCTGATCTGACGAAATTATCCTAATCACACCTAACTCAAGCTAACTGACAGCGAAGACAAAGATATTGGGTTAGTTATTTCACCCTTGAGATATTAGCTTGTACCATCATCCCAAGCAAATTCAGGGCTTGTTGGAAAGTATAGCCTGTTATGTTGCCAATTTGCGGGCAGATATGCTGTTGGAGATGCACACGGACTATCATATGCCCTGAAGCTTGAATCAATTCCTGAAGAGAGGCTAACGGAGATAGGGAACTTCAAACTATTTGACTTTTATCTCAGGCGGCGATGATTTGTTTTAATTGTAGTTTGGGCTAATGCAGGAGCACCTAGAGATCCTGATGGAGCTGAGTAACCATGCCCAAAGACCGGGGCTAACCAGTCACCAAACAGGCACAAACGTTTTCGGCAGTGCCTCTCCGAGTTCAAAGTGTCAGCTCCTATTTTCGAGGCTTGCACTTAAGCAGAAATCACTCCTTGTGGGGATGATTTTTAGGGAGAGGAGTCGAAATTTGATTTGTGTTGAGAGGAAATGGGGATGACAGTGGTTACCGCTCCGTTGTGTCACTCATTGGTTATTTCGGGAGTGGTGTTTGAAAGGAATAGTTTAGAATATATGCTAAATTTTATTTAGAACTGAAAACGGAGAGGGGTCCTTTTTGTAATGAGATCAAAGTGAGTCATGTGTTATTGCATCAATTATTAGTGGTAGAACATAGATACAGTTGGGGGCATAAGGTCTCTACCCCCAGACAACAAAAATGCTCTTCCTGTGAATTGAAACAGTTTCTCTAAGAGGTAACATACTTTCACCTTTCACCCTTAAGGGCCCATTTTGCTCTGTACCTACACAATTTCCCTCTTCTCTCCTTCCTTCCCTCCCTCACTCCCTTCTTCCCTCCTTCCCTCCTCTGCCTCCCTTTCTGCCCCCTTCCTGCCACATTCCCTCCTCCTTCCCCCCTCCTTCCCTCCTCCTTCCCCCCTCCTTCCCTCCTCCTTCCCCCCCCCCCTTCCCCCCTCCTTCCTCCCTCCTTCCCTCCTCCTTCCTCCTTCCCTCCTCCTTCCTCCTTCCCTCCTCCTTCCCTCCTCCTTCCCTCCCTTTCTCCTATCTTTCCTTCCTTTCTCCAATCTTTCCTTC
Source organism: Heliocidaris erythrogramma (assembly GCA_025617745.1). Taxonomy (NCBI): domain Eukaryota; kingdom Metazoa; phylum Echinodermata; class Echinoidea; order Camarodonta; family Echinometridae; genus Heliocidaris; species Heliocidaris erythrogramma. The sequence goes on from CM046862.1 coordinate 22,783,889, forward strand.
CTTTCTCCTATCTTTCCTTCCTTTCTCCTCCTTCCCTTCCTTTCTCCTATCTTTCCTTCCATACCTTCCTTTTCATATTTACCCCTCTTCTTTTGATGGAAAGTGCTTCCGATGGCATCAGATGTTTAGAAAACATTGTTGTTTTGGCTTTCAGAAGCAAAAACTACAAAAAACAATGGTAACATAAATATTGTGCGATCATTGTTTATCTGTGTTACATCCATGTATTTAAGTATGTTTGACATTTGACAAAAGGCAAGACTAAATACATTCCAAATACTTGATTTACTTAAAGTAAACACATTTGTATGCCTAATGTCAAAAGTGCAAGTTTACATTTCCCTATCCTGATTTTATCATGCGATACTATTTAAAAACAAACAATACATATGAATAAAAATACAAGTTATTGACTGTGACAAAATAAACATGAACTGTCAAAATACTATCCTGCAACAATGGAAATACATTCCATTCCAGAGCAAATAGGTAATGCTTTGTTTCAATGAGAAAATATGTTTTCACTGGTGATAGTTTGAACAGTAGCAGGTATAATACCCCCATCTCACGAGAAGGCGATTCCGCTGCGATCATCAAAAATCGACAAAGCGCGGTGGATCGTGGCTTGAGCTTCTTCAATCTTCTCCGTCGTATCTTGAGCCTTGCTGAAGCGTCAGTGATCGCCACCATCTTCCTTGTCGCCACAAATTTTGAACATGTTCAAAACTTCCGTAGCGAGAGCGCCGAGGTCGCAAAGCACGCCACAATCGTCTCAAGAGCGTATTAAAAGCGACATGTCCGTAGCTCTAACGTATCAGCATCGCCTTAAGCGTACTTCAAGCGCATTGGAAGTGGCTCCTCTCGCCGGTGCTTTCAGGCCCGTTCCCAAGACGATACTACCACGCTGCTTACGTTAACAACACGATGGACTCGCGCTTGGCACGCTTCGAACCGCTTCCGCCGCGACTCGACATTATTTGAATGGTGCTTGGAGCGCGCTCCCATCACACTGAAGGTGTACGCGCTGCGCTGCTACCGATTAGGCTGAGATGGCGCAACGACCATCCACGCTGCTATAAATGGCCGCGGCGATAGCGGCGCTTCATCACATTCTCAACAGATCGACTGAAGAAATGTCATCTTTCCCACTTTATATGATGATCGCTTGAAATCGTCGCAAGAGCCCAGCATGAGCGTATCACAGTCGCCCCTCTCGTAGCAGCACTGTAGCGAGGTCTTAATAAGCGTATGAGCCTCGTAATACCATCGTCTTGAGCGCAGAAGCAGCGCCCCTCATCGTCCTCGAAATGGGGCAAGAAGGCAGCAGCGTCGCACTATCATCGTATTACCATTGTCTCCAGCGCAGGTAGATCGCAGCGACGCTGCAGCGCAATCGCCGCGCAGGCCAAAAATGGAGTTGGAGGGCGATTCTGCCACGCTTTGCAAAATTTTCACAGATCGCCATGGTCGCCATGATCGCCTTTCTCGTGAGATGGGGGCATTAACTAGCATGTACATGTATATGTTATTATTCTTATCATCAGGTAGCTGTACACAGCTAAAATTCTTATCCAAGGATCAGGAAACTGAAGATAAATACCATTTCAACAAGAACTCCTGCACCATTGTCATTTTCAGCAGGGACTTTCCTAGTTCCACAACATAATAAGGATCTTACACTCTTTTTAATTTTAAATTTAATAAATAACATAATTTACTCTTTCGTGATAAGATTTTGTTTGAATGTTGTTGTGGGAAGTCTATATAATTATGAGCTATATTATATCGCAATGCACTGAACATTCATGTAGAAGAAGATAGAGACTTCCCGAAAAGGTGCCTAACTTTAAGCCCCCGCCTAAGTGTGTACATGTAGGCCATTGAATTATGGAAAGCCAAATGTCACCCACTTTTAATCAGACAAAATCACCATAGACTCCCTCTAGTTCTGGAACTAAATGCAAATACAGAAACCTCACTATAGAATTGATTTCTGATGCTAATTTCATGGCAGGTAATAATTTTTGTTTCTTTATTTTGGTACATAAATATAGTGATTTATACAGGACTTAGGGGTTGACAAATGGCCTTCCATAAATCAGCGGCCTAAGTTAAGCCAGGCTTTAACTCAGGCCACTTTTGAGAATATGGGCTAGAGAGAGAGAGAGAGAGAAAGAAGGAGATACTGAATATGGAAGGGCTGTGTTCATATCACGTGAAGACTCCACCTACACAGCGGTCTTATTTTTTTGGTTGTTATTTATTTATTTACTTATTTATTTATTCATTCATTTGTTTATTTATTTATTTATTTATTTTTTTTGGGGGGGGAAGTATGTTTCTTGCTGCAGTGAGTTCATATGGGTTGCACTGCACTTGAAAGGAATTGGTAGTTAGAAGAGAGAGTGAGAAGAGTTAAGAGAGAGAAACAGAGAGATAGAGAGAGAGAGAGAGTGAGAGGGGGAGAGAGTGGGAGAGAAAGGGAGAGAGAGAGAGAGAGGGGAAGAAAGAGAGGGTGTAGGGAGGAAACATGATAATGCAAGATGAAATTCTTCTTATCACCATTATCAAATTTTCTGATTTCTCCAGCTTGGCTTGCTGATTGAAACACACAACTGTAAAAGAAAAATCAATTAAAACAAAAACTTTGCATGGACAAATTGAGTTTTCTGCCAGCTCCAAACAGTATTATGGTATTATATATCATCGTGGTTGCCCCTGGCAACAGAAATGGACTGGATATTTTCTTAGGTATTGTCAAATACTGGGATGAAAGTAGGATATCAAAATATTCAACTTGAAAGTCGAAATGCAGGGATATCCATACTTGTTTTTGTTTGAGTTGTTGAGTTACAGTGATGACTTTATTAGAAAAGAGAAGAAAATATATTATCTGTTATGAAAATGGAGTCATTCATTCATGTTATTTAACAAAGCAGGATGGGTAATAAAAGGAAACTATAAGGATGTTATTATCAATGCACGCCTATACTAGGTATTTTTACCCAAATTTGCTAAATGACATTTTGCACCAATTAAAGCCCATCTGAGTTTGCTGCCAACATAAACATGGATGATGCTATGAATCTTAAGTATTGTTCATTTTGCGCAGCGTTCATAATGAAAACATGTTCATCGCATAAATCACTCGGAATCTGAAATAACAAATCCGTTTTTCAGTGGAGTTAATTCCTCCAATCCCAGCCACCGCGAGACATGGACGAAGGGCTCCAGCGTTAGTCATATCTTGTTTCGTGGTTTAGCGTTGGCGATGACACAAGGCTTGAACCCTCATTGCCGCTCCTGGCTGATTTTACAAAATATGCCTTTGGCCGCTCTTTCTTTCTTGCTTGCTTTCAATCCTTCCATTGTGCCGAAGCTGTTGAGCCTTGTCTTACATTATCAAGGCATCTTACATTGGCAGCCTGCTCTAATTGAAATAAAACAAGTGAATGAGACATTTTGACAGTAACACTGTAATTGCATGTAGCACTGACAAAATGACCTGGCCTTTTCGATGTCGATTTGTGACACTGCCTGTAAGACAGCTCACAAAGATGCATGCTAAGAATTATTGACCACTGTTACATTTGGAGGGATGTAGGCCTACATGCACATATTTGCTAGAATTTGTGAGTCAGTCACAGAATAATTTGAAAAGTATCCTGGGAAATTGATAAACAAAGTTATTTACACCTGATAAAGTGCGACTGTGTTAATTTGTATGACCAAGAGAGTAATGGAATTAGAAAATACAACATTATTTCAGGTAACTTCTCTGCACTCATCTGTGAAAATTCATTTCAGAAGAAAAGTACCCTTTGCAAAATTGAACATTTTCTTCACTTTTCATTCATAAGCAACATCTATAAAAGAATGGGAGAAGTAAGAAGTGAAACAGTATATGCTCACTTATCTATATATAGGCTCCTAACATTTTTTGCATGGATGTATTAAAGAATACGGTAGGTATTAAAAAATACAACATTTCATGAATACATGCCTGATTTAGGCACAATGAGAAGTGAAGTTTTCAATTCCTCGTCATCTTAAACTTATGTAACCACGATGATTTTGCGTATCTAGATGAATTGCATGTTAGAATATCATTCTACATTACCTCCCATTTATGCTTGGTATGCATGATTATGCAAGGTAAGAAGTTAAAGTTCAAAGTTTAAAAAAAATCTGAACTCTTTACGACGACGCTTCTTTCCTAGGAAATTTGCGGTTAACCAGGCGCATCCTGAGAACAACAACTTCTTTGTTTTCTCCTGCTGATTAAGTAAAGCAATGAAGTCCAGGAAATGTGTTGTTAAGAGTTAATAGAGCTTTCCTTTAGCTGTGTTAATGAAATATTCAAGAGAAATGAGTCAAGGGGAGGTATGTGTAAGGTTATGCAGATGTTCACAATGTTTAAGTTGTTAATGTAGGTGTCTCCATGCTTTATTTTCAAGTCTAACACGTGACATCATCACAGAGTTTGGTACATGTGTTTTACATGAAGATGTCTGCATGGATGTGTCTCTTTAAGTCTGGCACTTTGAGGGATGCATTCATCAAAAGCTGACATTGAGCTCTTTGATACATCAAGGAAAACAATTTACGTAAACTACAGTGAGTCCTGTATATAAAGACCGCTCAAGGGAGACAAGAAAAGTGGTCTTCATGAGCAGGTGATCTTTATGCAGAGGTTCCTTTGATACTTGTTTCAATGAGAAAAAATACTTTTCAAGGGAAACAAAAATGGTGGGCCTTATAGACAGGTGGTCTTTCTATACAGGTGGTCGCTAAAGCAGGTTTGACTGCATTAACGGAAAGGAAGGGATTAGCCTTGTTTTATTCTTTCTGCTAAAATTCTTATTATCATAAAGGTTACTTTTGTTTTTTTTTTTTCTGGTCAGAGGAAGATTTTAGCTAGTGATGCAAATGCTTGACCTATAAACAAGCACATTGTGTTATAAAATTACCCATAGCTGTTTATAAGTATGAACTAGAATTTAAGTTATACCACATAATTTTTTATTTCTTTTTAAAAGGAGTTGAAATTTCTTAGAGCATGGAAAATTGGCCCAATAATAGCTCACATGATTGTCGAACGAGAGCAATGCATACCAGGGGTATTATTCTTTCATTTCTTTAAGATGTAGTAAAAATACTCTGAATTTGAGAGCAACTAATATGTAGACAATTGATTAAATATTGAGCGTTCCATGAAATGTAGACAGAGGCCTATTTAATTTGATCTTTACATCAATAGAATGAGAATGTTTATTCTAATCAAGGGACAGAAATCATAGGCAAGGTCTGCCTGATCGACTTGAAGATGTTTTCTCTTTATCGCTTAAAGAGTTTTATTCCCTTGTGAATAACTAAACTAAACACTGGCACAATTCAGTTGGCCTCCACCAAACATTGAAACCATTTGACTCAAATCTAGCTACTATGATTTCATTAAAACGTATTTGATATCAGAGCCCTCTTGCATAAAAAGTTGCGATTAAATGCAACTCAAAAAAATTAAATGCAACTTGATCTTGAACCAATCAGGATCGCGTATTTGGGACTTGCGTTTAATTTTCTGCGTTGCGTTTAATCGCAACTCTTTATGTAACAGGCTCCGGGAGGTGTAGTGTTGGCATGACTTGACTCCATTTCAACTATCAGTGGTGAATTCAGTATTCTCTTGTAGGGAGGTAAGGGGAGGGGCACAGTCTTCATTGATTCATTCATTCCGTTATTCATGTTATTTTCGTAACAAATACAATCAAAGCTAATAAACGTAAATGCAGTCATTCAGCAAAATAATGAAGTAATTTAAAGTAACTAATATTAGCAGTTATAAAGAATGTTTCACTTTGCAATTTATATAAAATGAAATAGAACTTTTACAAAAGTCTGTACTAGCTTTGTGTAGGCCTAATCAGGTATGTCCCCTGTGCTTCCTGGATCGGTCCCAGCCATCTATTAACCCTTTCATGACAGGAATTATTTAATGGCTAAATTGATCACATTTTATTCTTCAAATTGGCAACAATGATATTTTTTTTTAGTGCTACATGCTTCTAATAAGATGTAATGTCTTTGAAAGTAATGTACATGGTTAGAAACTTTGTCAAAAAGTTGAAAAAGTGGCCAAATAAATAACAATGATTTTTAGCCTCTCAATGTGTTGCCAATTTAAGGAGTTTAAAGCTTATTCTCCATTTCAAAATTCCTGGCTTCAAATGCAATATGATCATGCTACACAGTGTGTGCAAATATTTTTGCTCTTTTGCTCATGCATCTGGTATCTTTTTTGTAGAGCACTGAATCAAAAATAATTGAGCCAAACCACAAAGTGTGGACTAACGAAATGCATTTGATAGCGGAAGGTGTAGTGGGCCTGTATTGGTGGAAATGGATAAGTGCTCGAGGGTTACAGAGGGGTATACCCTTCCCTGTGCACAGAGTTTCATTAATGTTAAGTAAATACCAGGGGGATAAGATGTACAGGGGATCATTCCTTGTAGTGGTGCTATGGGGGGGGGAGGGGAGGTGGGGGGGGGGGGGGAATATGAGGGAAAAGAGGGTGCAGCTGCACCCTTAGTGAGTGAAAGGGGATTAGGAGCTAGCCTAGAGGGCCGGGTGGATATTTCATTTGGGAGTTGAGTGCTATGTTCAGATATTTTGACCTATGGTATAGGATTAAGGCAGCTATACAGTGTTTGCACAAACTATGTAGTGTAAGTCGTCGTCGTTGCAGCAACCTAGAACATTATGTACATGTACCTGAGCAAATATCACCTGCTGAGAGCCAAAAGGGTGTTAATGCTTCTTGCCGTAATATGAGTTAACACCCTTTTGGCAAGACAGTGATCTAAATTCGCCACTCCATACCCAGGATATAAATGGGGATCTGGTAGGATGACAAAGTCTTTGTGAAAGTAATTGCCATATATGCTTTTATGGTGACTGTATCATCTGTTGACGCAAGAAGGATGCATGCATGGCAACTAATATATTTCTGCAGAGTTAATGCCCTTCTGGTTTTCAGCTCTCAGTAGATGATATGGTAGGCAGACTCGCCAGGGCGTAGAGATGGTGCACACATATTTTTATTTCACAAACGAGACAAACTTATTTCACATCTAATACTGATGCAATAAACATACACTATGGGATCAAGTTTGAATGCGAACATATAACCTTCTTCTTGTTACAGGCACTCGTCTCACAAATAAGTTGATGTAACTCCGTACTGGTGCCAAACTCCTTTCACATCTACTCCTGAACACAAAAACAAAGACGATGGGATTAGCATCTAGTGTGAACGGGTCCCTCATCTTATTAAAGGCACTCATCTCATAAACAAGTGTATGTAACTCCCCAAGTGGAGGTAGGATGCAGAGACTGCAGGGTAGAGAGATGGACAAATCAAACATCTTTAAGGGTTTCATCAACCTAGAAATACAGACTGTGGGATTAATTTTCGAGTGTGAACGGGTCCCTCATCTTATTAAAGGCACTCATCTCACAGACAAATGTATGTAACTCCCAAGCGGGGGGTAGGATGCAGAGACTGCAGGGTAGAGAGATGGGCCAGTCAAATATCTTAAAGGGTAGTATCACCCAAGAGATCCAATCTCCAGGAAGCACTGCCGCCATTGAATACATGTGGCGGAAGATGGCCGCAGGTGATTGATTTATTTTGACGGATTTGCAACCTGCATGGTGTTAGTGGCCAGCTTGGGTAGTTTGTGAGCAGTTAAATAGAATTGGAATAAGCCATTCTCATGGTTTTGTTTGTTTTTGTAATAAGGTTATATGTGCCTTTCTGCAGTGTTCTTTCTTACCTCTTTCTTTTCTCTTTTCTCTCTCTCATTGTCTCTTCCAAACTGCCTCTTTCTGCCACACTTTACTTCTGTATGATTCTGTTTGTCCGTCTGTCTGTCTCTGTCCCTGTCTCTATATCTCTGTCTCTGTCTCTGTCTCTTCTAAATTACTATTCAAAACTAGAAATCATGTATTTAAGCCAGTGTTTTCTCAGGCTTTCTACTTCTGAGGTTACTTTCATTAACAAATTTTTACACTGTGACGATTCGGATGAAAGACAAGGACGGCATCTCTGACATCGTCCAAAATCCAAGACCTACAAGTGTGGTAGAAACTACATCTCGATCATGTCTACTTATTGAAATTTGGCAGAGGAGAAGGGAAAGAAAGAGAATTCCCTCCGGCTGACAGTGCTTAAATGGTGTTTTAGATGACGCCAAAATTAGCGGCTCAGAGACACTGAGCATGAATAGATGTTCTGTGAGCAAGGTTCTTAAAGGGGCACATATGATTTTTAGGTTTGAATGGCAAGTTTGAAGTAAATTGATTGGATTCAGAGATGATATAGAAAGAGTATGAATAGCATATTAAAGTATGAAGTGAAATCTTGATAGTCTACAGACTGTCTTTTGCAGGTAATTGCTAATATTAGATATTCAAAATGCATAAGATTTCTTTGATAGAGAACAACTGTCAGTTAGGTAGTTATTGGAGAGAGAGAGAGAGAGAGAGAAAGAAGGAGAGGCAGGGTGATATGACAATAGAATAATAACATGAATTGGCAAATGGAGATTAGAAATGGGATTAAAAAGAAATGTAATTTCTATGCTTAAGGGAGAGATGCAGGAAAAGAGTGTTGGGTAAGCAGATAAATTGAGACTCCCACTCCCCCCAAAAGAAAGAAAATATAAAACAACACAGAGTGGGGTTTTAAATGAAACCAAAATCGTGTGCATTATCTCGATCATACTCTTTAACACACCTATTCGTCCAACCTCGCTCTGGACGGGTATGACAGCCTGGGGCATGTTGTTCTCTTCCCTGCGATTTCGCCAGGCTGACTGCATAAACCCGGTCAGACTAGGTCGTTTTCTGCCAGCATCGGTAAATATTTATCTGTGGCTTACGAGCAGGAGTTAAAACGTTTCTCCCACTAGTCAACTGAGTGATACAGCGCCCTGAGCATGAACGGCAGCTTTTTAACCCCCTCTGATGCGCTTATAACGAGCTGCTTATGTTTCAACCGTGCAGTTATAAACATATCTTTTCCAATGCCATTTTGAGATGTTGGGGTATACATGTACATTAAATTGAGTTAAAATGGTACATGTATTTCAAATCCACATGGCAACCGAAGAGCTGAATCACATGGAATGTACAGAGTAAAAAATTATTGAAATATAATACGATACGATATCCAAATTAATCAGTGTTTGCATTATAGTCATTCAATAAAATGAGGAGAGGAGGGGACGCAAAAGAAGAAAGGGGAGTCAGAAAAACGAAAAGGGCAGGAGAGAATGAAGGGAGATATTCTAAAGACGAACAGCATTTTCCAAAGTACATAATAGAACAAATACATGTAATTGAGTTAATTTTGGTTGAGATGTGATAGCAAGTTTGCTTTTTTTTTCTTCAGAAATTGCTACATAAATATTGCCTAAAAAAAAATGGTTCTTTTCAGTCAATACCACCGAGGCCATATTTCACGGTAGCCTTTTATGAATATGAATATTTTCACTAAAAGATTTGTTCTTCTGGCATATATATGCATAATACTAGCAAGTTTAACAGAGTCAGAAGACATTTCAATACCTTCATAATTATCATTTTGCTCGATATTAATTCTGTACCATTTTGTTGAACATAATAGGTATAATAATATAATAAACAAAATTTTTGCCTTCAGTGCCATATACATCCCAAATTTTGTAATTTAATGATATTTTTGATATACATGTAAAGCTTGCCTTTCTTTCGGAAACATCAAAATAGGTTGATAACTTTTGAAGATTGATAGAACAGAACTCTGTTTCCAAAAGAACGACACGATAACAGTTTCAAAATAAAAACAACAAAGAACTATATTTATATTAATATGATTATTGAAAATAAACGACCATAAATTTGAATTTGTGACAAATGTTTAAAAATGTGATGGTTTAGTATTAGGGTTAAATACTCTCTCCTATTTCTGCAAACTCAGACAGATATATTTGCTAAAAAAACAGAATAATATTGATTCCTCTCCCACCAAGCAACCGCTGACATTTTGACAATCAATCTTTGCATCTTGCAGATGAATCTCACGGGGGAAAAGAAATAGCTAGTTTTGTTTGCACCTTTCTTGGAACAGGATACATATCTTGATATTCATATGCATGCAATCTTTTTAGTGGAAATTTATGTTTAGTGGTATACTGTAGTAGTATTATATTAAATGATTGTCACTGAATAACGAACCTGGGGTGGTATTCTGAGATTTATTTTATCGTGATTTTAGTGAAAAGATTTTAATTGTCATAACAAATTTCAAATTGGAAAATTTCATGGGTGTTTGCGCAGATGAATTCCGCGTACGCAGTCACTTTTGCGCAGGCATTAACCAATGATGCGCCATAAGCGTACATTTTGTTATGACAGAATTATTTCACTAAAATCAAGATAAAATAAATTTCATAATACCACCCCTTGCCTTTTAAGAGGAATATGATAGATGAAGCAACAAATATTGAGGCATGTGGACGTAGAAGGGGATAAAGAGGGGTAATTGAGGAAGGTGTCACAAAATCATGTTCCCCCTACCAATTATTTGTGAATGACACCCTTTAGTACAACTTACCAGTTTTTAGATCTATATATTGCAATTTCAACAAGGTTATTGCATAGTACATTTGTATTTCTTTTTATCGTACTTGATTGACTCTGGTTTTACAAGATAAAATAACATAATATGAGAAATCATGAAATACTGAGTGTACATTATGGATATATTTATTATCTGCATATCATTGCATTAATAGAGGGAATGAGGTTGCCATATTACAAAGGCTAAATTGATCATTTGTGTAGTTGTTAGACTAATGGGAGATTATTGGAGGGGTATGTGCACTATTTGAGAGATAACTGGAACTCCATTAGAATGCCATCACTTGCCTTATCGTGATAATTTGATAGTGTGTGGTGGTTCTAGAGACACCTGCTGAGTGCATTAGCCCAGGGAGACCTGTCACACCTTAGATATCAGCACACTTTGCTCTTGTAATCAGCAAGTATTTATAGATGCAGGAAGCTGATGGAATGATGTAGTCCCACACAGTGACACCTGTGTGATGCTGCGTGCTGCAAGTAAAAAGTAGTGTAGTCCCAGGCATCAGTATCTGTGTGTGTTGTGTAGTGCATTTGATGGTATTTGTCTATACTATACGTATCTGTCAATTAAATGTTCTGGGTTTTTATTTCCGCACAACTGTTATAAGTATATATGTGGATATATATATTCACATCTACATGTATATATCTTATTATATATATACTGTATATATATATATATATATACCCTTATATTCTACGAAAGGGCGAATCGTAACAATGCGGTTTATTCCGTCACAAAAGAAATTTGTCTTTAAGGCGAGTCGAAGCCTGCGTTAAGGCGAGTCGGAACAATAGGCCTATACAAAGAGAATTCGCCTTATAGATGGATCTAGAGATTTATATATATATACATGTATATATATATATTACTAAAGGGTACATTAGGTGGACACAACAATGCGGTTTATTTCGTCATAATAGCGCCCCCTACATTAGGTGGACAGTTGAGCATAGAAATAAGACAAAAACTGTCCACCTAATGTACATGTAGCCTTTAGAGTTTTATATATATATATATATATATATATATATCTATCTATCTAGCAGTTTTATCATTCAATATATGAGAGTAATTCAATATAGATCTTATCAATCAGTCCATCTGTTCATCTAGCCATCCGTCAATCAAGGCATTTCATCCATCTGTCCATCCACTCATCTATGAATCTATCCCACGATCCACCCTGCGACCCTTGTATCATCTATCCATGCATCTACATGTATATATCTTTTTATCCATCCATTTACCCATACATCCGTCCACTCATCTGTAAATCGGCCCACTAAACCATGCATCTGCATGTATCTCATTCAGTCAGTGAAAATCAAGCAACCTGTCCAATTCATTCAATATGTATTCAATCACCCTATCTTCTTTCTGTACCTCTAACATATCATAGGCCAATAAGGCCAAAAAAAAAAAATTGTTGTATTGGCGCAACGGGTCACTGAAAAATGGGGTAGGTAGGTCGGGATTTTTTTTTTTTTTTTTTTTTTTAAATTTGCGACAGTATAGTACATAATACACGCAGCTAGTTCTGTCCGCAACACTTCCGGGTTGCGGACACCTACACCTTTCGCAAAGGCAGCACGATACGCGATATCGATAGCAAAAAAAAAACAAAAAAACCTAGGGTCGGCGACATTTTTAGGGTCGGGCAGGTTACGCCAATACAACAATTTTTTTTTTTTGGCCTAATGAGTTCACATCTTCCTAAGTTAACAAAGCTCTCAAACTAAACTTCCTCTAATAACAAAATCCCCCTTTAGGCTAATGGCCATGTCATTATACATTTGATGCACCACGCGGTACCCCGCGGTACCCGGGGTAGTGTTGTACCCCGGGGTACCACGTTGTGTAGCGCCATCTCATGTCCACTCGAGTACAACCCCAGAGTTATGAATGCAGTGCGTGTACGTAGTCACAATGCATGTTAACAGTGCAGTGTTATTATGCATGGTGTGCATGCACTGTACTGCTGCTCGCGCGCTAGCTGCTAGCATGCAGCCCTCACAAGCGCAGTGGCTATAGCGTTAGCTCCCGCGGCTTTAGAACTTGATTTTATTTCACTTCTTCCTAAAAAACATCACTTCATCGTTACTGTATTTTAGCTGTCAAACTTTCAAACTTAGACAATGGTGGAAGGTAATGGTGGATACGGAAATTTACTGTAAGGGAAAGGACGTAAAAGACGGAAGATTCCAAGGACCGAGAAAGTTGAAAGAGCACGATATCGTGCAATACAGAAGTTGGGGGACGAGCAGGCCGCTGATCTGTGTACATGGTTGCGGTTTTTAGGAAGGCGAGTAACGGGGGAGACAAGGAGCAGGCTGATGGTGTTATTATAACACTGCTGGCCCAATCCCTCTCTCAAATCGAAGAAATAGAAATCAATAATAGAATAATTACTCACAACAATGAATTTGAGAAAAATACATGACTTATAGGATGTTTTACAAGAACATGGGACACAATTGAATGTTGAAAAAATCACACCAAAATAATTTCCCACTTCAGGGTACAGCCCTAAAAAAAAATTAAATAATTCAAAAAAATGGCTGATTTTTATTTGGTACCCCAGGGTACCATTTATGTCATCATTTATACATTTATCACAAGTGTAATGTTAAAGCAATGTAACCTCTCTTATTAAAACATCACCTTAAAATATAACCAGTACAACACTGTTAATAGTTGTACTGGTTATATTTTAAGGTGATGTAACTTTTTTTAAAGGGTATATTCCCGTTGTAGCATTATCAATGTGAAATCATTTCACATTGTATCTCCATTTCATCCACACACTAAAGATTATTTCAAATTCTGAATTTGAAATGAGATCTTTAATAGTTATCTCCTTCACAAGATAGCCTCCCCCCCCCCCCCCCCCGCCAAAGGGCAAACTATTTCATTTTGAGCTGATTGTATTTATACAATTTTTTAGCAATTCTGATTTTCTCCCCAATACTGAATTTATAGGGAGGATTTTAAAGATTTTCAAAAGAGGTTTCTTACCCCATCAACTACTGAATTCTTTCGTTCCCATAGGTTTAATAGAGGGACCACCCGGTGGCCGAAAGCAATGTGTTAAAACAGGTTCTATGGCTAGAAAAATTCTATGGTGTCTGAAAATTCCTATTTCAAACAAATGACTGCCTTTAAGCAAACTGCCATTTGTGTTTTAGCTTATACCATTCTGACGTATTTCACATAATCAATTCTGACAGTTATTTAGAAAGCAGACTGGTGATTACTTTTTTTGCACACCTGTCATAATAAGAGTTACAGTGCCTTGGGTAGAGAAAGGGGCACATTCTGCATACATTTGTGTCTACTGAACATACTGTGCATGCAATGCTGGTTGAATTGGTGAAAATAATCAAATGAAATAACAACATGGTTTATAAGACAACTGGATTAATGAAGCCTGATATGTATCTAAGAGTTTCAACTTTGGTGTTTTTTCCCTGTAAATCTCTAAATATCTAGACATTTATAATATTATTTCAGTAGATTTGACATTTGTAGAGCAGAAATTGATGACCTTCTTTTGCTTTGGGGAATTTCTAGATATCTTGTCAGCAAATTTAGTCTGACACCCCAGTTCGAAAATCGTCTATCGATGCCCCTGCAGATATGAACTCTCGTCTTATTGGCCGAGATTCGATGTAACAAGTGCAAAGTGACCGCTGTCATCATCGCAAATGTCTCCTACACCTTGCAATTAGGAACCCTACCATCCATCTCCCTCTTCCCCCTAAAGGCCAAAGGAGTTTATCTCCGTCTCTTTTATTTATTTTATTCCCCTCGCCGAGAGAGACGAACTGGAACTGAATACGCAAACGCAAGTTGGATCGCGATGATGCCGATGCGCTTCATGTGCAACTGGAATGCGTTATTGTAGCTGCCGCTGCACACGTGTGCTTCATGTGTAGTGGCTAGGCAGTCATGTTTTACATAATGTATTGATGTTTGTTCTATTTTTACTTTCCACCCCAATTGTTACATGTGTGTTCCTCCAATCCCATCTGGTTTTTCCTATCAGCTCCAAGCAGGAAAATCTGCACCATTTCATTTATTCTTTGAAAGAATTCTCAAATTTAAAAGTGAATTTGATTTCATGGATTGATATCCAAACAGCATACAGGTTCATTCTCAATTTATCGAAAAAGTGTATAAAATATACATGTATAATTTTGACATTAATCAATACATTGTAATGGTTAATGTCAAAATCAGTGTTTTTATCAGTCCATGATTACTACATAAGACCCAACACCCTTTGCAAGAAAGAAGAAAGTCACAATTTTCTGGATTATAGGGAATAAAGCTGAAAATTTCCACAAATTTTGGGAAAAGTATATTTCTCTTCACATTTTGTACAAATGTCGCAGTTTTAGTCTTATTTGTTAAATTTAGTATGATTTCCTCTTTTTTATTTGCTCTCCCAACATTCTTAACTTTCTGAACAATTTAAACATTATTGCAAAAAATCTAATCCATCCAATGCGTCAGTAGGAAATTTATTCATTGCAAAATACCACACTTTACCATTATTTGCCATTAAAGTGATGAATAACTTTATGTAAATACTTTTTAAGAAAAAAAATGGAGTATGAAATAATGATCAATAAAATAGCTTTATTTCTCATCCATGCATAGATGGAAGAATTCTTGATATAACAAACCTGCAGTATATATGGAAATGTCCGTGACAGTACTGTAGGTTCATGCAGTCATCATAATAATGCGAATGCAGATAAATATAGATTATATGTGCCTCGATAATAGTTATAGGAATGGGTGCCTTGGGAATCAGCCTGATAATAGTTTGTGTCTCTCTTGCCTCTGATGGTCATTTCACAAATCGATGTGGTGTGATGGCGGATTGAGGTCTAGTTTAGAAGGGTTTTCTTCCCTGACCTCTCTCTCATTCTCTCTCCTTTTGACTATACCTCCAAGATATACTAGTGCAATTTCACTGCAAATCGGTACAGGGGCGGATCCGGGGGGGGGGGGGGGGGGGGATCCTCCCTAGGGAGAAAAAAAAGACACCCCCAAAATGGTGATGGCCTTTTTTTTCTTTTTTTTTGCTTGTCAGAGATGTTTTGAATATTGGGCCTCCTCCCTCACAAAATCCTGGATCTGCCACTGAATCAGCATAGCAACAGAAAATAGGAAATTAGAAGAAATATTATACAAGCCAACAGCATCTGAATTATATTTTAATGTTCGAACTCTCATCAACTCGTGTTTCAGTAAATTTTATCTTGAAAGCCATTAAGAACTTGCGCGTACCTAAAACATGAGTAGAAGGATTGCAAGCCGTTCTTACTTTAATCCTTTTCAGTGGGTATGAGCGGTCTTTAAGCATTCAGCCAGCGAAACATCTATTTGTGATGGCTGCCGGCGTAGAGCAATTTTTCTTCCTGATTCATGTTCAATCTCAACACTAATGCATCAAAGAGCCTTAAAGATAAAGTTAAGTTCTGGTCATGCGATTGTCAATCATGAAAGAACCTGTCTCAAAGCAATCTGGGAAGGTGGATCATGTCTGCATAAGAATTTTGTTTATACTGCGTTGTTTTGGAATCATCAAAATGATAAGAAATTGACCCCATCTCGCTGAAAAGCGTATGTACTGCACACAAAAATCGGTGCACGGGAATGCAGACACATGTGGCATCAATGTGGCATCAATGTTCGGCCCGAAAACGTCATATTTCAAATATGAGGGCGTTTGAAGAGCAATTCTTTTCAGGGGACTTTTTTTTTATACTATATTTCTTCCAAACAGACATAGAAAACAAATGAGAATTAAAGCTCACAAATTATTTTTCACCTTCCCAAAACTTGACCTTCTCTTTAATATCTTCTTGGCCTGTAGGCACTCAGCATTCTTTCTGTGGTCCAGCAGAGAGTGTAATTCATGGGGAAACTATGCAATTAATACCTTTCCCCCTTTCTTAATGTCCCTTGGAATTTAACGCATGAGTGTAAATCATGTGGAAACTGTCACTATTTTAAGAACATTTGTATGTGAATAAGGTTATTTTCAAGGAATTGATGCTTGGAGATTTTAGAAGAAACATTTGATTAAATGGTTTCAAGTAATTTGGGAAGTAAAAAGGTGTGTTTATGTGGATATAGTGATCTTTTATCAGTGTGAAAAAATTTCGGTTTAGCAGCATTAACTCATTCAAAAGTGTACTTTTCTTTGCGATTTTCTATGATGAAAATAACTGAACTTGAATCTAAAGTGAAAGAGAATACAAATTTTACAGTTCATATGTCTGGCAGTTCATATATTTGGGATACAACTTGATGGCAGAGACTTTCACAAAGTCAATTCAAGGGCAATTTCAATACCCACCCTGTTGTATTGCCTATATAGGAATCGTGTTCAGATTATGTAATATGCCATTGTTATGTTTGTACATTTCAAATGATGATGTACAAGTCTATCGAAATTGCCTTAAGTTTTTGAAAGTCTTTGCACTTGTATTCACAACAGTATTTACAACAGTATTTAGATATTTTGGTTGATTATTTCAAGCCACTAAATTTGTTTGTTATCTTCTCCTCCACCTGTCCTCTCTCTTCAGGTCTTCCATCCATGGATATATCCAGCCTACCCCGTACCTACGACAGGCTGATGGGATGCATCGACAACGTCCAATTCAGCTGGACCTCCAGCTCCGCCCCCGCCCCTGCCAACCCCATCCAGGGTACCACCAGCCCCCCTCAGGACACCACTCGGCCCCCCACCAACCCACCATCAGCCCCTAACACCACCGCCGCTGCAGCCCTTCCCGATACCCAACCACCAAGTTCAGACAACACCGGTGAGATCCTTACTGATTTAGGCACCATGGAGACAAGTGGGCCGCTACCGACTGAAGCCGCTGTTACAGAGAGGAGCGGATCAACAGTTGGTAGTGGCGGAGAAACGACTCCAACTGAAACAGGAAATGAGGTGGCCATCAGCTATAGAGGTAATGATTATAAGTTGCCTGTAATAGGCACAAGGTCTTTTCTATAATCATACGGGCATGTCCAAGGTATTTTGTTTCAAGTATTACCGACTTCATTAAAGATTTAATAGAGAATTAACAGATTTTACTAAGTTAATAACATTTAAGCTTTGACCAGACAAAATATCAAGGGAAAGTGACACTTTCCATGTTAATTTTGTTCTTTATTCAAAAATACTTGGTAATATTTGGGATGGAATATGATCAAAAACCTTGGACTTGCCCACATATGCTTTCAGCCAACTGTAAATTTGGATGGTAATTTCTTTTATTTTAATGTAAATTAGGAAAATTATGAAGTATAAACTGGCAAGGAAATGCTTTTATTTCAAGATGAACTATAAAAAAAAACAGGAGTATGTTCCCTTTTATACATTGAAGTCATACAAGGGGCACTTTCCCATAGGCATTGCATTTTCATGGTTATTTCTTTTGTTTTAATATAAATTTGGACAAATATTAACTATAAACTGGCAAGGAAATGCTTTAATTTCTAAATAAAATATAAAAAGGAGAATGTTCCCTTTTATACTTTGAAGTCCTACCAGGGGCACTTTCCCTGTGGACATGCATCCATACTTTTTTCTTGTATTTCATATTTTGTATGAATGTTATGAGGAGAATTTTGTCCTTGTCAAGGTTATGTGATTCTAGGGATATATTTTTCCCAAACAGTTGATTCTAGGGATATATTTTTCCCCAAACAGTTGATTCTAGGGATATACTGTTTACCAAAATAGTTGGAAACGTATTCTGCTTCTAATTCATATAAAGTTGTGGATGGTGGTGAGTGGATGGGAGTTCATTTCTTAAAGTTATGAAGGACATTTATAAAATGTCTTTTAATTAATACCCTAAAGATCTCATGATTATTCTAAATATTATACTCCAATACTAAACACAGCACCCTGTGAGCATTCCTTTTTGTAGTATACATGTACCTTGTGATATTTTGTTTGCAACAGTTTTCATTCTTAAAGATAAAGGTGAGTTCTAGTCATACAATTACATTGTGAATAAACTGTCCCAAAGCAATTGGGAAAGCACATGCACTGGACACAGAAACGGGTATAATAATAATAATAATAATAATGTGATTTATATAGCGCCAAATCCACTCTGTGGAGTGCTCAAGGTGCATTCAAGAAGAAAAGTAGCTAAGAAGAGAATAGCAAAGTTTTTAGAAGTATATGGGACTGTACACACATGTGGCATGAATGTTCGGCCCGAACATTTCGGATATATCTCGTCATATTCCGAATATGAGGGCACTTGAAGAGCAATCCTTTTTAGGGGACTTTTCTGCTATGATGTTCTTCCCAACTGACATAAAATGAATGAAAAAGCTCACAAATAATTTGTCACCTTTTCCAGAACTCAACCAGAAAACAACTTTTCCTTTCTCGCTTCTTTTTCTTCAGTGAAAGTTGAGGATGGATGTATCAATGGCTGTGATACTGCTAACCCTTGTGAGCATGGGGAGTGTCTTAACCACTACTCATCGCTGTCTTGTAACTGCTACGGAAGTGGTTACGAAGGAGCAAGATGTGATCATGAAGGTAAGCAGATTATAATTATGTCATGAGATTTTTTGTGTATAGGAAACCAAAGTTCAACATCCCATACTGTGAAAACCTCAAACTTTTGTACCATGAAACTTTTGCAGAGTGCAAATAACAGCCATTTTCACAGCAAGAAAATTTCGCATGCTTTAAAAATTCAAAAATTTTAGCATTAAGGACTCATCTATAGTCACTCAGTCAGACCCAACTTTGGAAAACCGAGCACTCTCGGTCTACTAACTTCTTTACTATCAGTAGGTCTAGCCTTTAAGCCAAGTTTCTATTCTTATTTTATTGAAGAGTTGACAATTTTTCACTTCTGTTTGGTGCAAAATAGTACCCAAAAACCACATAGCGCTAGGAGCTAGATGGGTCATGTGGGGGCTCGCAAGCTCACAGGAAAAAGTTTCATCACCAATTTTAGCATCAGGATAGGAAACCGGAGTTGAAACAGAGGGCAAGAAATGCACCGAGATTGCGGGTAAAGATTGCATATCGGAAGAGAGCTTTCACATAAAAATTTCTCTAGAATATTCCCTTTTTTTTCCTTATAATTCTTGTTTTTACTTCATTCAATACTCCATAAATCCTATGTCATAATCCTTGAAGTTTATGGCCATTAATTTTTGTTAAGTCTCTTTATTAGCTAGATCCACCTTGGTGAAAAGTGATAGATTGAATCTTTTCTAGAAATATATAATTTATTTCTTATCTCATTCATTCCATTTCTTTTTGCGAGGGTGGAAGTGTTTTCAAGAAAAATTCTAGTGGGCGATGTTTGAAATAGTGCATATAAAATAGAACTAAAAGAAACAAACCGAGAGGAGACGGATCAAAGAAATATGTATTTTACCAAGGGTATTGCCTGATTGGATTGAAATCTATTTAAGAGGGGGGAAAAAATTGGGAAATCAATATAATGTACTGGTAAACTCTAGTGAAAATCTTGTTGGAGAGTAACCTGGTACAGTCAAACCTGCTTTAGCGACCACCTGTGTATAAAGACCATAATGACCATAATTTTTGTTTCCCTTGAAAAGTATTTCTCATTGAAACATGTATTAATGAAACCTGTGCATAAAGACCACCTGCTCATAAAGACCGCTTTTCTTGTCTCACTTGGGTGGTCTTTATAGACAGGTTTCACTGTAGTATTTCCCTGTTTCGCTGCAAATAACAATATTGTCTTTGAGAGTAAGTCTTGAAAATTACAATATGCCAAAAGCAGAGTACAAAAAGGGACAAGGACGGCAGGAAAAGAATGGTTTTCTATCTTGGCTTGGTCATTGATCACATAAATTGGCTGCTGTAGGTCAGGGGAGAGTTTGTAGCAGTGTGAATGGTTCCTGCGCGGCTGCGGAACACGTGAACGGGTAATTAGCGGTTGTCAGATGACAGTGAGCAAGGGGCCTGGGCGCTAGTCAGCTGCAGCGTTCTTCTGAGTCAGATCCAATGGGATTGGCACACGTGATGATTCAATCAGCTACCTGTGTAGGGCACGCTGGAGTCGAACAAACGATATAAGCAGAGGAGGATGTAGCCTGTAGGCTGTACTATGAATGTAGTTTGCCATGTGGGACTACATGCTAAATACTCAAAGTTGTGTAGAGGACCTAATTTATTAATACACCTACATGTAATGTTCTATGTGGGACTTAACTTCTCTGTACTACAAAGGTGCACATAAGAGCTGATTCATCTTTATGTATATAGACCCTTAAAATACTTCTGTGGTCCAACTTTTAACTGTTATCAATGTATGAAAGTAACATAATGAAGACTTAAAACTGAAATTTGCAATGCAAGTAAACTTGCAGCTTCATATTAAACAATTGTCTACATTATCCGTTATGAGTAGATATATCGAGATTTGTCAAAGGTCGAGATATGCTGATGTTTTTAGACTCTTTACATATTCTAATGTCAGTTTACTTGCGGTAAATTTGTGAAGATGATATAAGGAAAGCTGAGTTTACAATTCTGCCAGCCATTTATTTTTTATTCTACATTATTAACTAATGCACAAAATTTACACACAAACTAAATGTGTGACTATTTTAATGGAAATAGCTATTGAATATCTTGATAGAGTATTAAAAACAAAGGTGGTCATAATAATGGTTATCATGATGAATATTGAATGTAAATTTCTTTCTTAATGATGACTTAGACATCAGCCAATGATCAATTATTTTGCAGAATTCATCTTATCTTCCTGTAACTGCGGGATTCTCCATATATGTTGAGGCTGATGACCTACTTTCTCTATTTTTTTCTGATAATTTATAGTAGATATGCATGTTTTCTGTATCTGTAAATGAAATGATAAGTAATCAAACTATGATGATGATGATGATGATGATAATGATGATAGGAATGCTGATTGTTGAATACAGCCAAACCTGCTTTAGCAACCACCTGTATAGAAAGACCACCTGTCTATAAAGACCAAAATTTGTGTTTCCCATGAACAGCATTTCCCATCGATATGTGTATTAAATGAACCTGTCCATAAAGACCACCTGCTCATTAAGACCACTTTTCTTGTCTCCCTTGAGTGTTCTTTATAGACAGGTTTCACTGTATATCCAAACAGAAAATAATGGTGTGATCATGAGAGACATATGATTTATCCTTTCGTTTACTTTTATCTCTTTCTCACCATATCAGGTGCTACACCCGTAACTCTTGGAGGCTACCAGTATCTCACCTACACCCTCTATCTTGGCAACCAGGAAACGTACAGTGCTCAGGACCTCATCAGTATGAAATTTAAGGTCAGTGACATTTCTTTTTACTGTGAAAACCCAGTCTTTACTTAGGACTATATAGGGCTCTGCTTTTTTTAGTATTCAGTATAGTTTAGGCAATGTTAACCCTTTATTTGCCATGGATCGAAACCCTGGATTACAATATATTGTTTGGAGTATATTATACACGTACACTATACGTGTGCCAAACGTTGACTATGGCAGTCCCCTGTTTGTTCTATTGGTCCACCAAAGCCAGTAAATAGTTAAGCAAATCTTAATTTCTCTTCAGGATTTGTGAAAGGAAAAGGGGGTCCATGTTACTTGATATTTGATATTTTTCTCTGCATATATAAATTCTTTGAGATCAACTTCAAGACAAGGTTTGGTATAAAAACGTCATTAGATAATGCATTACAGAGGCATTGTATAAGTTGAAATTGTACTATACTAATGTTTTCTGTTATCTTATTTGTCCAGATTTTTGCAGCCTTCTCTGCTTCATGTCAAATGTTAAAATTTAATTTACATTTGTAACACCAAATTTATTGTGTATTTCTAAGAAGTTTTTTCTCAGGTTATCTTGAACTGGTACATGTATTAGGGTTAAAAAACTGCCTCAACAATGAGATTTAACATACATGTAGCTGCATGCATACATAAGTTCAAACCACAACATTTTCAGATCGTTCTTACTATTCATGTTGATTGGAAATGGAATGATTTATAACAAACTGATATGAATATGATTTGAACCTGGCTATAATTTATCCATACTGATGAGCTCACTAACCCAAAGTGTAATGATGCTTTGTCTGGAAGAAGGAAGAAGAAGTACGTAGAAGGAAGAAGAAGAAGAAGAAGAAGAAGGAAGAAGAAGAAGAAATAAATACCTATGTTTTATAGATTGTGTCAAAGTGTACAGAAAATTCTCAACCAATCACAACACTCCTTTCATTCACCTATCCACACAGATCAATCCTACCCACCAATCAGCAGTGTTGTACTATGCAGTAGGAGCTCTACCAACCCAGACCTACCTAGCTGTATTCATCCAAGATGGTCAACTCTCGGTCAATATCAAGTACAGCTCACAAGACATCTTGGAGTTCTTGGAACTAGGCGTTGTCAATGATAATGTGTAAGTTATTATCGAAAAGCCTTTATAAATATTATTTCTTGAACATATGTATAGAGTTGTAATGATGATAATGATGATGTTTGTAATGATGATAATGATGATGTTTTTTATTCATTATTATGAATCATAATTAGGTAGATTATAAGTGCGTAGATGGGTAGCGGGAATTAAAGAAATAGAGATAGGAGGAAGAGAGCATAAGAGACAGGAGGGAGAGATGGGGAGAAAATGAAATACGAGGAGAGATATGTAGAGAGAAAAAGAAAGAAAGAGTAAATAAAAGGGAAAGGAAGAGATAGAGAGAAATAAAGAGAGAAAGGGAGAGCAAGGGAGAGAGAGAGAGAGAGATAGGGAGAGAGAAAGAGAGAGAGAGCCTGCATGTGAATCATATGTATTTGACACACAAACATGTACGGTACTCAAACACAAACACACATAATGAATATCATTCAAAGTGAAAATTGTCAAAATATCACAACTAATGAAATAAAAGTAGAACCAAATGGAGTAGTTAATGTAAGCACCACAAGGCATAATTCCTCTTCAAGCAAATATGGATGGACCACAGATACACGTAATGCATTTCAAAAAGGCCAAATGCTGTTCCCGACAACCTTTCTTTGGAAAATGAATAATTTGTGGAAGAGCAGTGGCGTACACAGGATGTCGGTGGATTAGTTTCATCGTAATCACGGTTTAAATGACGAGTATTCGTGACTCCTGCAGCTCTCGTTCCTAGCTGTGAATTGAGGCAGATATCCGTTGCGACGCATTCTGTCTGGTGGTGTGTCTTGCAGGCCTACCTTGCACCGTGAAGAAAACGCAGGAACTTGACATTTGTCATTTATTTGTGCGTACCAAAAATTTTCTCATGAGAAATGATTATGGGGAGTGATTGATTTAGAAATTTTATGCATGCAGCTTATGATGCCAGGCTGCATACGGTTAAAACTAAGTGTGCAGTGTGAGTGCAGTCAGGAATATTGATAGCATGTCTTTGATCAATACAAATTCAGTTTTTATTTTTAGATATGGTAGGGAATCTTCGGAAACTGAAAAATGAAGAGAAATGCATTTTAATACCATGGGGCTGATGCAAAAAAAAAGGGGGGGGCACAGGGCACAATGCCGAAAAAATTGCACAAGTAAGTACATTAAAGGGCAATCCAACCTTTTTAAAAAGCTGATTAGTGTGAAAGGAGCAAAATAAGAGAAACAAGATGGT
Source organism: Heliocidaris erythrogramma (assembly GCA_025617745.1). Classification (NCBI taxonomy): domain Eukaryota; kingdom Metazoa; phylum Echinodermata; class Echinoidea; order Camarodonta; family Echinometridae; genus Heliocidaris; species Heliocidaris erythrogramma. Next base: position 22,808,291 of record CM046862.1, read on the forward strand.
GAAAGTTTGAAAGAAATCGGACAAAGAATAAGAAAATTATGAATGTTTGAAAAATGAGATCACTACATCTAGGCGAATCTCATATTGGCAATTTGGTGAATCGATGGTGACGTATTCACGGTCAACTCTCCCATTTGTTGTACATCAAAATATCATTAAATTCTGTTTTTCTCATGAGCTCCTTTACCCTCAGGACAGTACTCCAAATATATGTAGATAGCATATTGTTGTAGGTAAAATGAATAAGATCCTACTCAGTTATACATTTTGAAAAATAGACATTATAGTCGTTTTGTGTGTTGGAGCGAATGGGAAAATTGACTGCTGCTACATCACAGTAACTGTACCAATACAGCAAATTCGAAATGCCCATATATGTAGTGATTACAACTTTTTAAAAAATCATTACTTTCCTATATGCTTGTCAGATTTCGTCCAAACTTTCATCAATCTGCTTCTCTAAATTTTCTGCTTTCAGACAAATCAAATTATTGCAAAGGTTGGATTGCCCTTTAAGCATTATTACAGTATCACTGTACAGCTTTATATTTCTTCAAGTTTCTCAGAAAACAAGAGCTTAATTACTAGCATGTTTATACCCAAATGACTTTTGTAACCTTGTGTCTTCCAAAAAGTCTTTCAAAACCCAAAATATATATATCCATTACAGCTTTTTTCCCCCTGCGTGACGTGAAACGTACCTCAGGAGAGAGGCGCATTGTATGATTACAAATTCATTGCATTTTGGTATATCAGAAAGCATTATAATTGTGTGATACATGTACACATTGTCCAAGCTTGCATTCAATATTCATAGTACATCGCAGTGGGAGGCAAACGATTGCCACCAAATCCTGAGAAAGTCATTAGAGAAATGCATCGTGCAAGGCATTCTTCTTTTTTGCATGTACATTGTACAGTCATGCAGAGTAGAAGGTGCAGTTCACATATGGACTCCTCCTTCAGGACTGAAATATTCAACTCAAAAGTCAAACTACTCTTGTTTACTTATAACTATAAAAGTAAACCCAATATTTTAAAACATTATCAGAACCGTAGTGGATGCTTACCACACTAGGTGATTGTAGGGTTATAAGAAATATGAAGGGTGGTCAGGTATACATTTTTCACATTAATGAGATGGGAATAAATTCATTTTTTTTCAAGTCATATCACATAACACTTAATAGAGAGGAGACAACGTTTCTCATCCTGCAAAAAGTAGAAAACACCTGATGAACTATAAAACAACAAAATCAATATAATCTTTGTAGAATGTATGTTCTCTCAATCAGTTTCATAGATGTATATTGAAGAAAGAGATCAAAATGACTTTAATTGGCACTTACATGTATGCGGTCTAAGTAATCTTGTTAAAGCTTTAGGTACCCAATTGGGCTGAAATCTTCAGAAACTGCATGTACTTTTATCAAACATTAAATTATATTCTCACTGGTCTAGAATATCTTTTTTCTTCCACCATTTTACCTGTCAGCTGGCATTCCGTCTCCGTGGAGCAGAGTGATAGGGTCGTCACGGTAACCTTCGACAACTCGACCATGAACCACACCATTACAGGAACCAACACTGCTTTCACCTTTGACCCGGTCAGTCGCATCGGAGGCGGAAAGGGTCTAGATGGCTATCCAGGTAAACTCATTTGCATATTGTGACCTTTGACCTTTGACCTTGTCCGACACATTGGTGGTTGAGTTTAGAGGGCTATCCATGCAGGTAGACTCAATTGCATAATGTAACCTTTGACCCATATGGGAGGTTGACTGGGTTTAGATGGATATCGAGGTAAACTTATTTACTGGTACATATATATTGTGACCTTTGACCTTGTCATTTACATTAATGGTTGAGAAAGTTTAGATTCATGTGCATAAAGGCATTTTGACCTTGACCCGGTTAGTCAAATCGGAGGTGGAGAGGGTCTAAATATAGGTATCCAGGTAAGCTAATCTACATACTGTGACCTTTCACCCCTATCATTTCCAAAGACAGAGATTAATGCATTGTGATCTAGTTGTATCGAGAGGATTATTAATCTAAACAAGATATGAAGTTTGTAATAGGCCAAGCCCAGTATATTTGGTTGCTTTGTGTACTATACATTACCAGGTACATATATTGTAGAGCATTGCAAGTGTCAGCTTCTTCACATACGGTCTGATCTACGCTCTGAGAGATCGAGTGATCAACTTTAAATAATCACTGTGTATATAATGTACAAATATGACAAAATACTGTTGACATGCCCACCAAACTGATGAATTTGCTAGTATTTCTGAAAATTAGTTGACAACTTACGAATCTAAAATGTCATATAGATTCTGATTCTTTCCATTATTATCTTTGCCTCAGGTCTTCCTGTAAGCACCAACTTTGTAGGCTGCCTGAAGGAGGTCTACATCAACCGTTTCGATGTCACCAGCGCCCTCCAAGCCCAGTCCTCGACCAGGGTCTTCTTCATGGGCGGTGCACCGGTCTTTGAGTGCCGTGACATAGACATCATTCCGGTGACCTTCCCGACCCCGGAATCTTACATTCATCTCGAGGGGTGGCATACAGCCGACTTGAGCCTAAGGTACATTTATTTTCATCAAGCTTTATCAGTAATTTAAGTGATGGTATAGTGTTGGGCTTATTCTAGTCTACCCCTGTACTAATTTCACATTTGCACCCTATTCAAGCTGATTTTGAATTGAGTCTGGATAAAAAGGTTGTTTTTAATTGTAACTAATGCAAGCCTTTGCAGGGATATAGTTTACTATATTTCCTTTTAGGAGGGGTTTGCAAATTCTCATTTGTTGGTTCTGTAATTTTGTCATTAATTTTATATTTTGGCTAGAATATGTGTAACCCTTCCTCTTGCAATACAACGGCTGTAGTGTATCTGTGTTCTGGTACATGTATGTGACATGATATTTGTAATTTATATACTTTGGTCTTTTATTAAAGGGAAATCCAACCTTGATTAATTTGATACCAAATTTACCAGAATTGGACAGCTATAACTGTACGAGCTCCGTGGCTTATCAATCTGGTACTGGCACACAGAGCTGTACATGGGATGCATATACTGCGTGTAGAGGGGGATATCAACAATAAAATCTGATCTACATGTAAATATCACCATTTCCCACTTACTGTGAGCCAGGCAAACCACCCTCGGAGTTTGCTAAAGGGGTTACCTTCCAGGATCAACTAAGATTGTAAAAGTCAAATGAATAAAAAAAAAAAAACCACCACAAAAATCAGCAAGTGTGATCAGGTTTTTCTTACCTTGCACGTGTAACTTGTGGGACTACAAATGCAAGGTAAGATTTTTAAGCAAAACCTGATCACACCTGCCGATTTTTGTGTGTTTTTTTTTCCTTTTTTATTCATTTGACTTTTACAAATTTAGTTGAGCCTGGAAGGTAACCCCTTTACCAAACTCTGAGGGAAATGGTGACATTTAGATCTAGATTTTCTTGTTGATATTCCCCTCCGCACACAGTATATACATCCCATGTACGGCTCTGTGTGCCAGTACAAGATTGATAAGCCATGGGGCTCGTACAGCTTGGACAGCTATGAAGAAAGTTATAGAATATTTTAGATCCCCCTATTTACATCTTTTGCCCGTCGTCTAGCTGCATGCTGTACATGGAAAATGGCGGCCTCCACGTGCAGCAGGCGACGGGTGAAAGATGTATTTGGGGGGATCTAAAACATTCTATAACTTTCTCCCTAGCTGGCCACTTCTGGTAAATTTGGTATCAAATTAATTAGCAAGATACGTTTCATATAATATCAATAGGAAAAAAAATGAAGGTTGGATTTCCCTGCAATAGTTAAATGAATTTACCTGGATAGAAAAAGAGTATCATGTTTATTTAAGTCATATTCATTTGTTTGTTTGTTTCTTTCTTTACTACAGGTTTGCGTTCAGGACAGCTAACATCTCGTCACTGATGATGACAGCTCATGTTTACATGAATGAAACACACCAAGGAAGACTCACGGTAAGCATTTGCAACACAGTCATTCCTTCTTTCACCTCTTAGATCTTATATCCTCACACTTATATCTGTCTCCTCCACCTCACAGCCACACTCACTATGGTCATTTACATTGAGAAGTGTATATAAATATATCCCAAGAAATATTTCTTGTTCTGATTACTCTATTACAAACATTTTGAGACTTAACGCTTTCAAAATACATGTGCGACAGACATTTAGGCCAATACGGAAATATGTAATAAAATCACCCATTAGATTGTTCTGCACTAAATAATGCCATGACCCACAGCTGACAATTAAAGACAGGTTTGTATGCCAACTTTTGTATCTCAATTAGTTGATCATCAGTTATGTTCTACAACATATCTAGGGACAAACTGCTCCATAGTTAGTTTCCTAAGCTGTTTGCAAATTAATTCATAACTTCACCTTGAACCAAAGACTATTCTTAACCCTCAACCTAACAAGGCTGGAGCAATGTTTTGTTATGATTTTATTGTGTGAAGACGACAATAAATAATGTACTTGTATGTTTGCTGCCCTCTCTGGTGTGCAGTTGGATCTCGAGAACGGTTCCCTGATGCTGAAGCTAGCGACCGATCCTCACGTAGCCCTCAGTCTTGATTACGTCACATCCGTCGGAGAAAGGCTTCACGATGGTCTTTGGCATGACGTCAATCTCACCGTCTCAAGAAGGTAAGAATCGAAATATCACAAACTTTTTTATAGATTTCCACTCAGAATATATTCCAGGTGACTCTTCATGATCATAAATTTATTTACAAAGTAGAATTAAACCTTAGGAGGAAGGTTCTTAACTCATGGGTGCATGCCAAGAAATACTTTGGAATGAAACCCATCGGGAATGCGTGTTGAGTTAACGTGATGAGTGAAAATTGTCTAATTTAAATTTATTCAATATGGCACAAAACATTTTAAGTGACTAGTTTATAAGACCATATTTTGAATGTCACTGATCTATGTTTAAAACATTTTTTGAAACATATCTGCTGATAGTATATACACACCTGTATATGGTGAATATTAGTTAGCCCAATTAACAATGAATCACCTTCATAATTATAAAACACTAACTTCCTATTGACCTGTATGCAGTCTTGCATTATGAAAAAAGTGATATTTACAAGCATACAGTACTTATTTTTGTATAATTAGACTCAAGGGGACCTTACATCCTGCTATGACTGCTGAGGGGCCATAGCGGGATGTAAGGTCCCTGAGAGCCTATAGAAACAACCGTGCCTCGAATATTAAAGCAATCAATATATCTTTTATATACCGAACAAACCACATTGAAAAATCATCAAACTGTTCATAAACTTAAAAATCAGATAAATCGAGATAGGAGATAGGGTCTTCTGCGCAAGTAAAATAAATTTAGCAATCAAATAGAGGATCGAATCACAATGCGATTATGGTATCCGCACTCATGCTCGCACAAAGTAATATTTTACGTGTAAACCAGTGGGGATTGCAGCTGAATTTAACAATCCCCTTGGAAATAGTTCATTTTTGTGGGCATGGTTAAAAACATGACTTCACTTTCAACCAATCAGATGACAGGATTAGGAAAGATTCTTAAAGTAAGGTATATCAATATTATTATTTTAAAAATTATTGACATTGTGATTGTTGTTGCAGCAAAGCAGTGTTGGAGCTCGATGGGGAGTCTACATCGTTTACTTTCACCGAGGCTCTGGCTCCACGAGGAACTGTCTACCTTGGAGGTTGGAACGGCAAGGGTGAGTGTCCATAGGGGATGGAAAACTTTTTAGAAGATGTTTTATCAAGCAATATACTTAAAGACATATTTAAGGAAAGCCAGGATTTGAGACAGTGTTGACCCTTCCCAGCGAATTTGAACATAAGATAAAGCAATTAAATCTACTCTAGATTTTGCCTCTTTGTTTTTTAATATGAAAGGTTTTGCACACTTTCACTTCTGAAATTATCCATCTTGCTGGAGTTTACTGATGTGTTAAAATCTTTATCATAGTCTACATTTACATGTTCATAATAACATTGTATAGGGTTGCTATTAATTGTATGAGTAATGGTAATATCAATATCACATTTAGATACCAAACAATCCTCGTAGTTGAATGATATTCCTATTTAGTAGTATTTTGTCCAAATGATTGTAAATATTGTTTCCTCATTTATGGATGACAGAACTGCTAAATTTGCAAAAGGAGGAAAAAGGGTGAAAAAATGTATCTCAAAATGACTTATGTTATTGAAGCTGCCTCTTTCTGCCCCATTCTCATGTTATCTTCAAATTTCTGGAAAGCTTAACCCCTGTCAAAACTTATTCAAAATATCTATTCCTGTCTGTTTCTCTGCATCGCTAGCTTAATTCAAACAAACATCATCTTCTTCTATTTCCTAGATCGAGAAATTATTTCATTTTTAAGCAGACTATCATTTAAAAGCTAAATTTGTGCCATGGAACCAGCAAGAAGGGGATGGGGTTATTGGAAGAAAAATATTTTAGAATACATGAATACCTCCTAAAATGAAAACATAAGGCAAAAACTATTTGGTCTACTGTTTATTTGGCTAATGAAAATTTAAGGTTTAGAGAGTGTGTGTGTGTGTGTTGGGGGGGGGGGGGCGGCTGTTACATGTACATGTACGTGTATAATCATTTCCTCTTTTTCTGTCTTGGATAGCTGTGTGTATGCCTTCAATAGAGGTATAGATGAGGTCATTCACTCTTTCTGAGGAGTCTTAGCTGCATTTCCACAAATCACAACCATTCATGTTTTCAAACGTATCACTCCATCATTAAACCTCATTCTAAGAACCGCACTACATAGACCACTTCATTCTCCATGTACACTAAAGGAAAAAAGAAACTTATAAAAGTTCAAGAGATCACCAAATTAAATTCTCTGCATGGAAATGTACCAAATTTGGATATAATGTTGATTCAATGCATGGCTTTAAATGACAGTCAATAACAAAAAGTTTTCTTCAATGCCACAAAAGAAATGTGCACTGAAGCAAAGGACTCTCTAATCCACAAGTCACAAAGACAAACTGCAGCCTTGTACACCATATGCATGTCAATGAATGAAACAAAAGAATTTCAAAAGGGATTTGCACCCCTCGAGCAAGAGGATATTGATGTTCTGCCATGGTGCGCCCGTTCACCAGACCTTTCCCCAATTGAACATCTCTGGGAAGAGCTTGGTCGACGTGTGTCAAGGCGTGACAATCAACCCATCAATAGGGAGACGCTCATTGCAGCACTGCAAGAGGAATGGAACAATGTTCCCCAGGCTACCATCGCGAATCTGATCGGAAGCATGCGAAGACGGTGTACAGCTTGCCAGCAAGCTAGAGGTGGACATACTGGCTATTAATCTGTTTGGATATGAACTTGCAAATCCCTTTTGAAATTCTTTTGTTTCATTCATTGACATGCATATGGTGTACAAGGCTGCAGTTTGTCTTTGTGACTTGGGGATTAGAGAGTCCTTTGCTTCAGTGCACATTTCTTTTGTGGCATTGAAGAAAACTTTTTGTTATTGACTGTCATTTAAAGCCATGCATTGAATCAACATTATATCCAAATTTGGTACATTTCCATGCAGAGAATTTAATTTGGTGATCTCTTGAACTTTTATAAGTTTCTTTTTTCCTTTAGTGTATATTGTCTTTTATCACTCTAAGAAACTGGAATCTTTCTAATTATTTCCCATCAGATATTTTTCCATTCTTAAAAGCAGTGGAGATCACAGTGAAAAAGGATAGCATAAATTTATTTAAATGCCTTCTGCTGGGAGCCAGAGGAGCATTAACTCCGCTTTAGAAATTAAAATGGTGTTAACACTTTTTGGGCTCTCTGCATAAGATATGTTCAATTGTACTTCAGCAGGACCCTGTTATCAATAACAAGTTACAATAACAGTTATAAGCTACTGAAATACTTGCATCTGATTGGTTGAGAGCAAATTTGTCATAGATCTGTGTAAGTGGTTATTGATAACAAGTTTTATGAAACAGGGCTCGGAAACGGCTGAACTGGTTAATAAAACAAAGGAAAAATGAGGCAATGTAATTTTATGTTTACAGATGTGAAGACCTACAGAAGTGGATAATTTGAAAAAATATATTTGAAGAATAGTTTGATCTCCACTGTATTCACTATTTCACTATTGCCTAAGACCATTTCTTGCTGTATCACTCATCAATGCATATTTTAACACATTCCTTTACACTTTTCTACTCCTCTTGCCCATTTATTTCATTTTAGCCATTTTATTTTCTTTAATGCGCTATCCCAAAACTAATGCTATTTCATTTGATAAACGTTTGCATAACTGTTTCTTAAAATTTTACGCTTGCATTAAAAGGATCTGGTATGAAACATTTTTACCACAGAGTTTAGGATAGAAGCGTAGAAATAGATTTCGTTTTTTGCGCTTTTGAGAAGGTTGGGTACTGGTGACCGAGAAATTAATTTTGGAGACGAGCATTCTTTTAAATCTTAATTTAATTAGAAAGGAACGTCCTGTTTTAAATATGTGTTGTGTTAGGCTGGCCTCAAGACAATCTTAAGACCATTGCAAAATGAAAGATTCACAGATGATTTGCTCAAAATTTTGACAGACTATTAAAAATGTTTTTCACATCACTGTTTTCCTTTGATACAGAGCGTGATAAGAATGTATTCATCAAATCTTACTCCAATGTACTTTTGGTTACCAGAACTCAACTTCACCTTTTTTATAATTTTAATTGCAAGCATGTTGTAATGCTTAGTGTTTGTTCGTTTTTGGGGGGTTTCTAAAAATGAATTTCACAAATATTAGAATTTAGATAGATTATGAATATCTTATCATCTTCATCTAATGAAAATGCCATTCAATGCCTTTTGAATAAATATAAAACTGGTTCTTAATATTAGCCAACCTATCGGCATTTCTGAAGGAAGAATAACTTCGTTTTCAAAGCCTGTAATTTTTTTCAAGATGCATGTATAATTTGTTGTATTGTAGATATGTAGTGAAAATCTTTTTTTGTGACTTGTTATGATTTCTTCCTATATTTCTTTTTTGTCTTTGTTTGTATCATGTTTTGTGTTGTCATTGTATTATAATTACCTACATGTATCATTCTCTCCATTTTATTCATCAACCAATCATTTTGCATTTCTTACATTTCTGCTTTCATTGTCTCTTGATCTCCTCTAAAATCAGAAAAGTTTGTAAAATTAAACTTTATGTTGAAGATGGCCGTTTTCACACAAAAAAAACCATGTCTTGTCAATTGTGATTAAATCATATCGTCTCAAAATTATGCAAATCTTTTCCATTCGCTAAATTTGCGAAAAGTTTTTAATAGTCACAAAAATTTCTGGTTTTAAAAAGGTAATCGTTTTGAGCTTCCTTTCCTAAATGTTTGAATGTTGTAGTGTCTACTTTCTGCCTCTAGATATCTTTATCTGTATGTATGATTTTACTTTTTGTTACACATTCCTAACATTATTTAAAAAAAAATTAATTTGCCTTTTTCTTTTCATCTCCCAACTTCTCAAATTTGCTATTCCTAATCTACATGTTACATTCCATTTGCCTCAATCTTGTGTTACTATCTCAATGTCTAATTTCTGCTTGTACCTAAATTTGCATCTAAATGAAACCTGCTTCCACCTCCTCTTCCATCCTCCTCCTGTGAATGACCTTTGACCCTTGACTTGCTGACCCCTGAACCGATGACTGCCGTTACATTCTTAATCCAAACCCTCACCCCCAAACCCTGTCCTCTTTTGTTCTCTTCTCCCTCTCTACCTCTCTCGCTCTCTCTCTCCGCCAGGATTCGAGGGTTGCATGCAGAACATCTACATGCAAGACAAAATGCTCATCCCGACCGAAGTCTACGGCACCCTCGTCATGAGGGGGGTGACCCTGGATGGGTGCCCCCTCCCAGGGAACCCCTGCGTGGCCGGCGAGGTGGAGTGTGCTAATGGAGGGACTTGTGTGGAACAGGATGGAAGACCTGTCTGCCTCTGCACCGACCCCAAGTTCACCGGTGTCCGTTGCCAATTTTGTGAGTGTCATTTAACCCGTTGACTACCGAAGTCATCTCATTCCCATAGGCTTAACACAGGAACCATCCATTTCCCATTGGCAAGGGGTTAAAGTGGTATTTGTTTTATATTCCTGATAAGGTCTGCTCAGAGCAAGAAGGTATTAATACATAATAAGCGATTTCGTAATTAGGATTTGCGCATGAGCAGATAAAGGTCATTTGACATAAACTGGCATGTTCGTTTAAAATTCACTGAGATAAGCATCGACTGTGATGTAATGATTACTCATATATTCATTTAATTATACTTTTCATTAAATCCACTGAAAAGCAACAAAGTGTGCATTGATGGTTGGTATTTGACAGTCTGCCAAATGATAGCCAACTTGCAAACAATGCGCTTTCCCAAGTGTTCATTGACGTGCTATTCTAGTCACCTGGTCTACGATGTCTTTCTTTCATAGAGTTTGAATTCTGTAGGTTGCTATGTCGGGCAAGCTTACGTATTATCTTTCTTTGAAAAGATGCCTATCCTAATGAAAAAAGGGAAAGGTCATTTGCGAAAAGTTGCTCATGGGCCAATTACGAAATCGCTTATTCACACAGAATTACGCCCCCCCCCCTAGATCTCAATAGTACAGGTGCCATGGGCTAGTGGACATGTCTCCAGACTACAAATCACAAGGTTTGGGGTTCAAATCCCGCTGCAGCACTAATGTTCTCTGGCAAGACATTAATCTACATTTGCCGCTCTCCACCCACATGAAATAAATGGAAAAAATGCCTTGAATGCCAGACAATATGGTACATAAATAATTGATCCTTGTGTCACAAAGTTAAAAACAATTGCCATAAATGAACTTTGGTGAGTCACATTTGGATTCTTAAGTTCTTGTTCCATTGTGAAGTTAGAAAATTGTCAGTTTCTTTACAATGAATTTCACAGTATTGGTACATATATCTGTTGCAGGAAAATAAAACAAACTTACCTTAGTCCAAAACATGATTGTTATACAACATTCAATTTTGAAGGATTTTTCCACCCATTGTAGGCTAAGGGTTAACTGCAAGATGAATACAAAATTGGTGATAGAGGTTATCATTGTTTGGTGGGAAAGGCAGAATAAAATAATAATTGATAGTACCAGACCCCAAAACAATTTCAGCTGAATAAATCAATACATATTGTAGACCCCAAATCAATATTGCCAAAACATATTCAAGTAATTGAGATGAAATGAGTGTAGAATAGTTGGTATAAAATGCCCATGCACATGTATACTTCTCTATTGATATATCATTTGTCAAGTTCATCTTATTCTAGCATTGAAGAATGGCTATTCTGTGATACTACTTTGTAGAATTATTATATATTTTAGTGTATTTCATGTATACAAGAAAAAATATTGTAGCCTGAATAGTCCGTAAAAGTGGACACCTTGGTTTTATGATTGTGATTCTACAAGTATCCATTTTATTTGTAAATTGTTGCCAATTTTGCTCATGTTTATCCAGCTGATAGTTTAAGGATTTGTCCCAGGAGGTAAGATTGATGATAAAATAATTGATTGTATTGCTTCAAATGAAGCCAACTCTTCTAACAATCTTCTTTGTGCTTTAACTATATATTCTTTTCAATATTTCATTGTTATTCATAATATTTGCTCTCGAAAATTGAGAGGCAGTGCAGAATGGCAACTTATTTGCTGAAAAATTAGTCAAATAGAAATTTGTTGAAATTTCATACATTTGGCATTAAAATGAAATGCAGATTTAACATTTACAAAAATTTATTGAATATTTTACTTAATATTCATAAAAATAATTAAAACATTTTTTTTTGCTGAAAATGCTTTATAATTATGTTTATCATGTTTGTTCTTTCTCTAACATTTGTTGTGAAGTTATGTTGCTTTAATCACTCTTCTTGCTTTTACCAGCCTTAAAAAGTTCTGTTTCATAGCTAAAATGCGAAAAGCAAAAGCTTTTATTAAAAGATATATGTACAGTATACAAAGTATAGATAAAAGTAGGCTCTGTTAATCCTAATGCCCTAAAATCTATAACTTGATTTCAATGTGATACAGCTTCTCTTTCCTTTTATATACTTTATCTATTCAAATGGACTAGTACATTCTAGATTTAGAAGGAAATGTTTAAAACCTAATGCAAAATATCTATGTATATTCTAAAACTGAATCAAAGAAAAAGTTTTTTGCTTCTCTAAAACTTATTTATTATTTGCATTTTTAAAATGTTTTGTTTAATGTTTTTGCTGATTTCTGCTTTTATTTCTTCAAAGAAAACATTTCTGAATGCTACTCACTTTTTTTGTCAACTTTACATTTCTGATACTGATTCTAAAAGCATTTGATGAATTTGATTACCTGTGCCTATTTCTGATTGCTGTGAAAATTTTAAAGATAAAAGTTGAGTTCTGGTCGTGAGATTGACAAACTGTTTCAAAGCAATTGGACAATATATAGGACATAAGCAATATATAGGACATAAGAATTGGTGTATGCTGTAGGGTCTTGGAATCACCAAAATGATAAGAAATTGACAGAAATGTGTATACGGGACTACACATAAATGTTCTTGTCATATTTTGAAAGTGAGGGCATATGAAGAGCAATCCTTTTCAGGGGACATTTCTTTTATGATAATCTTCCAAACTAACATAAAAAGAATGAGAAAGCTCACAAATTATATTTTACCTTTCCCAGAACTCAACCTTCCCTTTTAAAGAGCCTAGCTCAGCTAGCTGTCATATATATGTATCTCTTTTGCATCATCTCAATTTCTCAAGGCAGAATTTTTACAAAGATATGAAATTAATGATATGATAGAAGTAATAGGATATACAGTAGATACACATGTATCCAGTAATACTCCTAATCCATCAATGCAAGGCAAATTGCAGGTACAATATTTCATTATGTGTGTATCTGTCTAATTGAGGGTTATTTCACAAGTTAGTAATCAATAACTCATTTGATTTGTTAACTCATCATGTGTTATATTGTGTACTACATGTATCAGATTTAGGTGTTGTTTTTAGATGATTTCATCCTTCAGTTGAGTTTTCATGATCACATCAAAAAATGGTGTTTAATCTATAAATAAGAAAAGATAGATTTCATGCACCATTCCATTGAAAAGTTTGTTACATATTTACAGTATAAGAGCTAAGTATAATTACTTTGCAGATATACATGTAGCAGCAAATGCATACAAAAATAATGTTTTAAAAAGGGGAGGAAGGAACCCCCCCCCCACAACTGTTGTACTGGCATAATTTGATTCTACAAGGATGTTTTCAATTTTCAATGACTTTTAAAATGAATGCTTATGATAGTGTATTAATTTGTAGTATAAGCATTGTAATTTGTTTCCTTCAAATACATGATTTTCAAGGGAATTTGTTTCAGTTTAATAAATATATCTTATATGCCCTTGTCTTAGCTTTATTATGACCTCTGCTACTTGTTTTTGTCTCTGCCACTAGATACCTACAAAAGCTCCTGTGCTGAGTATTTCTACTCTGGTGATACCACATCTGGAGCCAAGCTGATTGATATTGACGGTGCTGGATCGTTTGAACCATTCTACATCAACTGTGATTTCAGGTAATAGTCCCGTCTACTGTTGCTTATGCTGGTTAATCCTGGCTTCACGTTTAGTCCCATAAAATGCTACAAATTGAAAGTAATGAAACATGAAAATCAGAGGAAGACAAGTGGAGAACTCTATGTGATGACATTATGTCATTTTATTCTTTAGTAAAGCATTGGTTACCAAGGTGATGGGGGAGGTGTATACTTTTTCAGGTACATCTGTTTTGTAGCAAACGGACATCTAAAAATGGATTAAGATCAGTTAATTTGCCACCGACAAGACATGTACCTGTTTCTACGTTGGGGCAAAAGGAAAGCTACAGTTTATCCAAATATGTACTTGCACTTAGAACATGAATATTCTTGAGTGCATGTGATTTACTGAGTATGGCATGGAAAGGGCTTATTTCCTTTCAAGCACATATCCTTCCAGTGACACATTTTGGTTTGACAGCAGAATACTCCATCATGCAATAGCATAATATATTACAGTTAGAGTGATGGTCAGCAAATTTAGGGTTAGGATCAGGGCCAGGAGTCTGGTTAGGTTTAGGATTAGGATTAACATGAGGGTCAAGGTTAGGGTCACTGCCAGGGTTCAGGTTATTGTTAGGGTTAGGATTAGCGTTAGGGTTAGGGTTTGAACCTAGTTTTAGTGTTATACTCTCGTTTAGGGTTAGCGTTACTTGTATGGTTGGCTATTCTGCAGTTGTTCCGTCATTTGTTCCTCTATCCTTTATCTTCTTTCTGTTTTCTCTACCGAGCAGCCTCGGTACCACTGCCTTCGAGATTCCTCACAACCTTCAGCCCGAGACGTTGGTCCGCTACGTTGACCTCCCACACATGGAGTTTGACCTTCAGTATCAGTTCATGACCAATTCCATGCTGTCGTTCCTTGTTGGAAGGTCCAGGGGTTGCTCCCAACATTTTGACTACCATTGCTTCGAAGCACCCCTCAGGTAAGGATTGCACATCAACCGGGTTCCAGGATTTTAGAATCGGTGAATTTCTAGTGGATCAACAAATCAGTGGCCCATATCCCCAAAAGTGCCTCAATGAAAGCCCTGTTTTAATCCCTTTTAATTGTGTAGTCAATCTATAGATTCTTGGGGTACTAATAGTCAGCCTCTTCATATATCGCTATAATTCTTTAACTCAATGAAAAATTCAGAACTGTCTCTATGAAGTTTATTTTCTCCTTTTGATTTCTTGACTAAATTAATATTGTTCCTTTATTTTGTTTCATACGTGAAATGAAGGAAATGCTGGATGTCTTATGCTGAAGTTGTTGACTAATACTTTTTTTCTCTATTTGATTCAGTCCATGTTCCAGTCTTCCAATTATATTATAACTAAATGAGACGCATGAATTCCTTCACTTTCATTTCAATTGCCTGTCTATATATAAACCAACCTTTAATAATATGTTCCATTTATATAGCGCAGCTACTATATGAATATACTCTACTGCGCTTAATACAAAGTATCACATTATTACCCCGGCTTTAGCCGAGCTGCCATGATAGGCGCTAAAGTATTCAAGGAATTTCTTCCTCCCGGGTACCCATTTACTTCACCTGGGTGGAGAGTGGCAAATGTAGATTAATGTCTTGCCAAAGGACATTAGCGCCGTGGCGGGATTCGAACCGCGAACCATGTGAGCCACAGTCCGGTGACGTATCCACTAGACCACGACACATCTACACCTTTGTGTTTATGGCTTTTAATATTCCCCTTCTCTCCTCTCCCTATCATCAGACTTGGCAGAGACACTGTGCTAACAACTGTAGCAGGCAAGGCAGTCAGCAAAAGAGCCATGCCTTTCATTGGGGACTGTGACAGGGGGCTCACAAGGTAAGATCACAACGTTTTGACATCTTCTAACGATCTCTTCTTTTTTTTTCTCCATGTCTGATAATGCTAAACATGTGACAACGTGTACATTTTAGGATTGAAGCAGGTAAATGTATATTATGGTGAATAATAATTGATGCGTAAAAAGGGTGGACATGTACATCTCGAAGGGAATTGTGAGAAAAGACCTTTTCTCTTTTTCTTTTGGCAGCTTAGCCAAACTCAGTAGCAAGTAAATAGCATCTGGGATGAGTGGGGTTCATTCTGGGTGATCTAGTGCTCTAGTCTGGCTTTTATGACGGAAGGTTTTTAAGCATAGTAATCCTTAGCTAGGTACATGTACATCTTGTAGGGATCTTATCTTGTTGTGATGCTATGAGTTGGGCATTATGGTGTAAACAAGAAATCCTTCATATTATCTTCTTTGTTTCTCGTAGGTGGATGCGAGACAGTGGAAACATCACTAACATGTTCTACCTACCCATCACCAAGCTGAGTATGAAACCGTTCTCAGATTCTGGAGCCCAGTTCACCAAAGGAACCCTGACCCTTGGCCCACTGCGATGTGAACACACATGTGAGTTTAGGTCGAGAGGTCAAGATAGGTCAAGAGAGGAGCTCAATCATTTTAGAAATTCAAAGTTTAATGTCGGATATCAAGGGGTGTGAGTAGAGTAGTGAATGGTGTGCTTCATCATGAATACTTTTTCAGTTTAAACAAAAGGATGCAAGCTTTGATCACTGCATCCCTTGGTTGCTATAGCAACCCCTCCTTTTAATCTTATGATAACAAATGTTTTGTGTTCATTCCGTAGTGGGTTACACCTATCTATACACGGTGTCTCTGTTAAATCGAGACCAGCATCTTGCCATGGAGGGGTGGCATACTGGAATATTCTCCATCTGTTGCTATGGAAACCCTTCATTGTCATCTCCATCATAATGGGTCATTCTCTGTTCATTCCTTATTGGCTTTACATCCATGATGCCAATTGTTTTCTCTTCCATTCCTTTAAGTGGGTTACACCTATCCTTACACGGTATCTCTGTTGAACCGAGAACAGCACCTTGCTATGGCAGGATGGCGCACCGGAATGTTCTCCTTCAGCTTCCGTACTAGAGATCTTAACACAGTGCTCTTCCACCAGAGGGCGACATGGAGGACACACAACTTCCTCATGGCAACTATCACTGGAAGTAAGTAGCCAACTTTTCACAAAAATCAGGAGTCGTTGCTGCTTGTTTTAGTTCTCTTTTAGAGGCCCTTGCAGACTTTTCAACTAGAATTTGGTAGATCTATATGTAAAATCTTCCTGATTCACAATCAAATGGGTCATGTTACAGTAATTTTGAAGCTAGTTAGTAAGCCTTTCAGTTGGAAGTATACGACGCTTTGATGTGAATCATAGCACCGTCATCAGTAATATCATTATTGTTTCCTATGTAGAGCCCATTCGGCCTTTTCTTCTGCCTGGAAGGTATAGTGTACCCTTTGATTTCAGTTTACATGTATTTGAATTTTAATTTCAGTTATGTCTTTTCATAATAGTCACACAGGTCAATTGATTTCATCGGTAGCTGTATGAAAAATGATAAATGAATATAGAGGTGTCATACTCGAGTGGTTTAAACGCTTGACTGGCGAGGGTAAGGTCTGGAGTTTGAACCCTGGTACTGGCAGGAAGAAATTCTTTGAATGCTATGGGCACCAAAATCCGTAGCCTAGCTAGAGCCAGTGTAATACTGGAGTGCCTTGTGCACCTGGTATACGTATTTATATTATTATTATGTCTACTACAAGGATGACTTTTTTGTACTTTTCTTTTTAATAGCCAACACACTGATGATGGAGCTCCACATGAACCATGACATCCGGACGCACACCATTACAACAGAGAGGATGATTACCGATGGTCAGTGGCATACGATGACCCTTCAGAAGACTACCCATGAGATCCATGTGACCATTGACTTTGACCGCTACTCTCTCACCCTCCCAGTAGGACAGGAGATGGGTCCATTCCATGGTCAGATGCATATTGGCGGAAGTGGCGTGTAAGTACATACAGTCAACCTCGCCTAAGTCGATCATGACGGGACTGAGTGAAATGCGTTGACATAGGCGATTTTCGACTTGTGCGGAAGTCGAAGAAAATCCGACTTACGCGTGTATACATAACACGGCGACGATGCGGTGCAGACTGGCCGGCGGCCTGATCCCACCACATAATGTACCATGATTTATATTGTGCCGACATCGAGAAAATAAGAACATGTACTGTACCTTTCATGTACCCAGTATATTACTTCACACTCCTGTTACAAGTTGGACAATAAAGAATAAAACCAGACACATCCAGTGATGTATTAAACCCTCCCTTACATCCCCTTATATGCACATGGCCGTGAAGGCAATAAAACTGCATGCAGGTACGGCATCCGTCCGGCCGGCGGTCCGTTCAAACATGACTAGCACATGACATTTTGTTCTTCACATGAGCGCGCGAGAGAGGGCGCGGAGATCGCGCCAGCAAAGTCGGGGAATTTTTGTAAACAAAATCGGCGTGTGGCAGTTTCGACAATGATTGATTTCACATCGCCGTTTAGTTCGACTTGTGCGGTGTAAATTTAATGTTTTTTCATGGTATTGTTCTGACCTACACAAATCGACTTGTACAAGGGATTAATTCATGTAAGTCTATGAGGATAAATTGGGACTTTTTATTTTGAGCGACTATTCGACACATGCGACGTCGACTTAAGCGAGGTTGACTGTACATAGATGTACTCTGGACATTTGATGCTCTTGGGAACCTGAATCTCCATTTTTCTTTTCCTTGTAACATTTTTGTTGGAATTGGTGATAACCCTTTAACTCATTAGACATTTTGGGGGGAACCAGCACTCAAAATCTGATGACACTTTACAGAATTTTGGGGAGAATTGATCCCTCTTACTTAAGATTGATAACTTTGTTCTTATCTGACATTTTGGGATTTGGACCTCCCCTCTTTTATAGAAACCTTGATCTGCCCCTTATAGGTATTGTGTTTCAAAATTCTTTTACCTTAGGACTTGGTCATTATCAGTTTAATCACATATGTTCCTACTTTGGTGTTTTATTTCTGATGTGAGTTTAGTTTATGGAAATAAGATTTTAAGGAGTATCTGTATTTTTCGGCTTCTTTTTACTTTATTCAGTCTTCCATCCGGTTTCCATGGTATGAGTGGCTGTATCTCAGGAGTACTGATCAATGGCAAATATCAATTCATCTATGACTTTTACAATGAGTTCACGTAAGTGCGTTTCATATTTCTACATAAATCTTTTCATGAGCTGTAAGCTATTATTGTATTGGTACTCATTAATGATGACAAAAATGTGGATTATTATAGCGCTTCATACATAATGTTTCTAAGCACTTTTCAAAAAATATTATTACACTGATCATTGGCTTTGTTCACAAACACAATGTGCCAATTACTACCACAAAGTCTTAGGAAATGTTGAGCTTAAGCTAAATGTAGTGTGCTTCTGCAGGTATGATCATTACATCATGAAGCAGAATTTATTTTACTGTACATCATAAACTTTGCAATGTGAAAATTTTCGCAGATTGTTAATGATAGTCCCTTCTTTGCGACAAAAAAACTGTAGTGAATTGCAAATATTTCGGGTTGTAATTAAGTACCATTTAAATACTTCAGGCATGTAACTTATGCAAGTCTTCCATGAAAAATGGACATAGTGTGTGCAGAAACTTTTGCTCTTTCTACTCGTGCATCTGGTATATTTTTTAGGGCTTTGAATCAAAAGTTATTACGCCAAAGACATAGGAAAACTACTTCATAACAGATGTTTAATGGAAAGAACAACCTCAATAAATGCTATTTTTTATTGTCTTTTGATAGGAACCCTTTCATGAAGCCTGGTTGCAGCAGTGCATGTGATAAACAACCCTGTCAAAATGGAGGAGAGTGTCTGGACGAATGGGGTTCATTCACATGCAGTTGCACTCACCCTTCACTGCTTGGACAGACCTGCGCTATTGGTAAGTGGCAAGTAGAGTTAGTGCTGCCAGTTCTTTTCCAAGTAAGATACAGCACATGCCTTTCACCTCGAGGAGTTTGAATAGGAATACATGTACCTTCGTAATTAAAAAAAAAAGATTATATCTTTTTGTAAATTTTGGCAATTGCTCTTTAGATAAATTATCTACTCGCCATATCATGTTATTGTTTATATGAGATTTTGTTGGATCGTGCGAAAGATGATTTTCTTTTTTATTTTTTTTTATTTTACATGTATTTCAGCTGCCCTAGGCAGGTCACTCTAAAGACTTTTTTAACCTCCTTGCTCGTCCTCCATCTTTGCTCCATCTTTGCTCCATCTGAACAGATAAGAGACTTGACACCCTTACCTTCAATATGGACTCTGCCTTTGTGAACTTTGACCCCAAGGACAACGCCGTCCTCACCTCCGACTTCCACCTCGGATTCCGTACCTTCCAGACCGATGCCCTCCTCTTCTACGCCCACGACCAGCTCGGAAACTTTGTCCAGCTGGACATCGAGGGAGCCGACTCCCTGGTCATGAAATTCAACAAGGGCAAAGAGGTCGTACAGATGGTCACCAGAATGAACGGTATATAGGGATTGGGAAAAAAGTGATACTCTGTAAGCCCTTAAAGTAGGTATTCAAAGAAAATCACAAATATGGCAATTAATGTATCACTAGAAACTGGGAAGCTTGCAGATGGCAATCGTATAAGTTTTATGTCAACTGCGTATCTGATGATTATAAAAACAACACAAATAATAGCTCTTCTCAGCATCTGGAATATCCGAGGATTCGCCAGAAATATAGCGATGTTTTGATTTCGTCACACTCGGGATCGATCCTGCTTAAGCAGACAGCGTCCTATAATGAATGAACGTAATTGCAATGCAATTATTTATCAAATTATAAAGAGTTTGGTGTATTTAAACATGACCTTATTTCACACCATTATAAAGGGAAAGTGAAACTGATTCTGATAGCTAAAACCGTTTGATTGTAAATACACAGGAGAAGGGTCAATGATCAATGAAATAAACCCCACTTTCAAATTGAAAAGCCCTCCGAATAATAGCAGGATGGTATTCGTTCCCTCTTGAAACGCCGAACATGCCCCAGTGCAAGCAGCTGAAAATACAATGGCGTCTTATTTGGTTTACAAGTGACTGATTCCTTTATTTTTTTAACGCTGCATTTTTCATCAAAATAATACCATACACGAAGTTAAGAGTGAGGCAACAGACTAACATTAAGACTGACGCTAGTGAAGGAAGAGAAATAAGTGAAGAGGAGATGACAAAATAGGCTCTGAAAAATGTGTAAGATGTTATGGGACATCGTCTGCTTAGACAGGACTGGTCCATGGTGTGTCGTCACATATCTCAGCAGCGTTCGAGGAGCTCTTCAGCTGCTATATCGGGGCTGTATTTTACCTTTTTATAATTGATAATAATCATTACTTCAAATGTTTCCAAGCGTTGAATTTGGATAACCTTGTTTAATTTATGCCATCTATGCAATAATAAGTATTAAGCCAATATTTAAAATCATTAAAGTTCTACTTTAAAGGCACAAAGTCATCAGTTTCCATGTGCATTGTGCATCATAATTTAGCAACATGCAAAAATGAGCCAACAGTGCTTGTGCTATAAACACAGTAACCTGTGTTGAATATTGTGAAAACTACAAGTAGCAAAATTGTCCTTGTCTCTGTCATCTCCAAAAAAATATCTGTATGCAAAAATATTGGTTTATCATTCCATCTTGTATGACCTCGAAGCACTGGGTTAAGCAACAAAAAAATAAGATAGCATTGAGATAAAAAATAGCAGGAAATTGGTTGCTGCTGTATAGAGCCCTCCTCTCATACAGACTGGTTTGAACGCTGCATTACCCAATGAGGGAAAGTAAATATTTTCCTCTTATGCATGTACT
Source organism: Heliocidaris erythrogramma (assembly GCA_025617745.1). Classification (NCBI taxonomy): domain Eukaryota; kingdom Metazoa; phylum Echinodermata; class Echinoidea; order Camarodonta; family Echinometridae; genus Heliocidaris; species Heliocidaris erythrogramma. The sequence continues at coordinate 22,829,830 of CM046862.1, forward strand.
TACACTTAGTATTGATAACAAATTCTTTTTTTTTTACTTTGAAACTCTTCTCAGCCCTGCTGAAACAAGATTATAAATCACCTAAAAATGCCTAAAAATTTGTTTACAAATTATAAATCACCTTTAACAGTACAAAGATGTAGGGATTGTTTTTCAACTCATTTTGACACTGCAATACCCAGCAATAAACAACAATTAAATCACACACTTTACAATTTTTTAAAGACAATATTTTGTTAGACAAGGTAGAATTATCTGGACTCTTATGCTATCATGTAGACAGTAGTATCAACTCTAATTTTTTTGGTTGTCCCATTGGTGACCTTACCTTCATATCTGTTGGATGATGTGATATTGTACTTGGATTTAGACCAAAGGACTTTTGGTGACTACATACATACAGTGGCAGAGATAAGAGATAAGGGGGATGACCTATTGTTACATCCCCCCCCCCCCCTGATGAAGAGAATTTCCTGCATATTTGAGATATATATTGAGATTAATGTCCGTGAGCAAAGCACTTTATTTACATTGCTCCAGGTGTTAAATGGGCACCCAGTAGGATGAAAATGTCCTTTTGATTGGATGGGCATGTGAGTGCCTGGGAACAGTCTACAGGCTGCAATGCTCCTTAGACGAGTGGAGAAAGTACACTGTAATGTGCAGAATCATATTTGAATCCAATGACTAGGGTGGAAGTACAGAGTAAGTGCCTCTGTCGTTTACTTGTAACTCGTAAGGCTCTACATAAAAACAATTTACAATCTTCCGACCCCCAAACAGACTCTGCTCTGAACGATGGCTCATGGATCGATGTTTCTGTTCTACGAGATGGGAAGTCGATCAAACTTGTCATCGATGAGCATTTCTCCACCTCCATGGATGGAAATGCAACACTCTTGACAGAGAACGATGGAACCCCTTTCACGGGAGTGCAAGGTAAGTTTCTTCTGGACCACATTTCATAAAACTTGTCATTCAATGACAACTGCCTCATTTCTATGAAAATTCGCTTTCAGCCAATCAGATTCAAGGATTTCAGTAGCTTTTAACAATTTATTGTAACTTGTTATTATTGATAAAAAGTTTTATGAAATGGGGCCCTGGACACTCCTGTCATAGAGTGCTGCTATCTGGGACACTAGTTTAATGTTACTGGCATATGAATGAAAGGTTATATCGATGTTGTTGATGATGATGACGATTATGATGGTTAAAGATTATGATGATAATAATCTGGTAGCTTAGCAAAACCCAGTCTGGGACACCTGATTCATGGTGACAGTGTTGTCAGAGACAACAGTTATTACTTATCTATGCATCAAAGAGAATTATATCGCTGGAGATTGTGATTATCAATGGATAAGGATACAGACAATGATAATGATACTATAAAGGATAATGTTAGCAATATCTCTAACTGGGCCCTTGATGGAGATCATGTTGATTTTAATGGAAATGATATTGAAGGTGATGAGGATAATGATAACAATGAAAATAAAATATTGAGGAAACAAATGTAAATATAGACATCAATATTTTACTGCAAGATATTAAAAAAAAAAAAAATACAGGTAATTGGAATTTAAGAATTATCTCTACTATATGAGAGTGAAAGAGTGATATATTATGATTCTCTCTTTCTTTGCCCTACAGCTACCGTCAGACCACTCCTCCCATTCAGTGGTCCATCAGAATCCTTTGTCAAGATTAATGTAGGAGGAGTACCTGCCGGTACCACGACCATCCCAACTCTTCAGGGCTGCTTCAGGGGGCTGGTCATCAATGGCGAAGGATTCAATCTGCAGGAGAAGGCTGAAAATGAGGAGGGTAAGATAATCATTATTTTAGCACTTGCTGTACCGGTGATGTCACAAATATTTAACAGACAGACCACTGTGAAACCCGAATCTTTCGCACATGTAACTTTCGTAAATTTTAATCGACAGCCATTTTTGCAGCAGTTAGACTTTCATGAATTGTAAAATGTCATTGTTGGGTAAGATTTGATGCAATCATTTTGTGGCATGAAGCTTTCTATAATCTAAACTCGTTTTCAAAATTATTTCATTGTTTCATGAACGCAAAAGTTAATGGTTTTACAGTGGGTTATATTAATCTATTCATTGCTCCACCATACAATTTGTTTCTACATGATGTATTTGCAATTCAATTTCTACTTTTTCGCTGTCAGAAGTACAACCTTGCTTATGACATTCCATATTGATGTGATTAAGCATATCTCCTAGCCAAAAAGGGTGATGCTCTTTAAGTTTATTGCTTTTTGATATTCATTTATTTAATAAATTAATTTTAAGTACCGGTGATCTTTTTTTAGGTATTTCTACAACCTGTATTGATAATTGTCTTCCAAACAACCCCTGTATGAATGGAGGCTCATGTATGGAGAAGTGGGACTCGTTCGAATGCAATTGTACAACTACCTCATATACTGGAAAGACTTGCACTGAAGGTAAGAAAATGATTGACTGAAGGGTTGAATGAGTGATAGAGGGATAGAGGGATGGAGGGAAAGAAGGAAAGTTAGGTAACTGTCTTCCGAACAACCCCTGTATGAATGGAGGCTCATGCATGGAGGATTGGGACTTGTTTAAATGCAATTGTACAACTGCCTCAAAAACTGGCAAGACATGCACTGAAGGTAAGAAAAATACCAGATTGATTGGCTGAATAAGTGGAGAAGTGAGGGAAGAAGAGAGATAGTAAGAGATAGTTAAGTAAATGTAGTCAAACAACCCATGTATGAATGGAGGCACATGTATAAAAAGTGGGACTCGTTCTTATGCAATCGACAACTAACTTTATACACAGGAAAGATTTGGAGTAAAGGTATTCAATATAAATTATAACTGATTTATGGGTTTGAGTGATTGAAAGAGATACATGTAAACAGGGAGATTTTTGGAACATAGTTGAGTCTTAAACAACCCCTGTGTAAATGGAACTCTTACATGGAAATGTAGGATTTATTTGAATGCAGCGGTACAACTATCTCATACAATGGACAGACTCGCACTTATTTACATAATTCATTACATGAGTGAGACAGCAAATGAGTGACTGAGGGAAAGAATATATGAGCACACGGAGTGGGGGACAGACAACCAGGAGCAGAGGACTGATAGATGGGTCGATGGAATAAAAAGTTGGACAGATACATGAACAGATGAGGACTGATGAAGAATATAGATGCATCATCCATGGCTTAGATAATGGATTAATTATTAGATGGACAAATGTAAGAATTTAATGATTAGTTTCTAGCTGAACTGTGCATCAAGTGACTGTTAACTTAAGCAATTTGTAGTTTGAGGGGATTCATTGTTATACTTTAAATCCATGACATAACAATTGATAGAAAGTCGCTAAATTACAAGCTTAATGATTATCTGACTATGATGCATCATGTCTAATGTTCTCTTTGATTATTTCTTTCACTTCAGATGTTGGTGCAACATTCAAGGATAGCACTGCCCTTCTTTACCCCCTCTTTGCTACTGCTGACCAGCCTTCCGATGTCTTAGAAACTGATGATCTCCAGTTTGGATTCAGTACAACCTCCCCTGATGGAACAATTTTCTATGTTAGGAACAACTTTGCTGATAGCAACCAGCAGAACTACATCAGTGTCAGCTTGCAGGGCGGGCATCTCAAATTTGTCTTCAGTTTTGGGGCAGAATTAGGTAATTATAAATAAGTACATGTGGTTGCATATATTGAAGCTTTTAATTATATGTCTTGTTTACCCAGGGTAGCCTCATCAGTACTAAATACTGTTCTCCCTGAGGGCCCTGCATATTATTACCCCGGCTTTAGCATGGCAACGTAGCGCTCAGTGCATTCAAGGAATGAATCCTACCAGGTACCCACTTACTACACCTGGGTCGAGTGTGGCAAATGTAGATTAATGTCTTGCCAAAGGACGTTAGTGCCGTTGTGGGATTCGAACCTCGTACCTTGTGATCTGCAGTCCGGCGACTTATCCATACATTCTACATTTTTACATGTACTTATTTGAATGGGTAATTACAGACTGTACGAGATTGCAATTTAGATGTAAAAGTACCCCACATATTCAGAAAGTTAAATTAAAATTCAATTGAAAAATAAAACAAGGTAGTTATTTATATATTAACTCAAGGCAATTTTGTCTAATGTACATTTGTTATTCAGTTGAGGTCGAGAAGACTGGCCCATACAATGATGGATATCGTCATGGAGTCGTCGTGAAAAGATTTGGCAGGAGGATCTTGGTTGATGTAAGTTTATGTAGATGAATTCAACTAACATCATAGATTTCAATTAACATTCTGAAGTACATTTTCCACAAAATACAATGAAATTTAGGCATATACTTAGATGAATAAATCTTTGATAGTACATATTTTAATGGAACTAACAGAATGGTTGGAGAGCATATTCTTGATATTAAATGTCATACTTTTTTATGAAATGAAGGGACTATTTGCAGAACTGTTAGAATAAAAGAGTGACAAATGGAAAACTAAATGAGAAAATTGAAATTGTTCCTTATGAAAAGTACATGTACTCCATAGTGACATGATTGGAATATTGCAGAGTTTTCAATTTAAATGCATTGATATTTTAGCTTAGAAGAGAAAATATTCATTTCATTTCGGGAGATTACAAATTGCATGTACATTCACCAAGCTCACTGTGTTTTTGAAGTTATCTCCTCACATACCGTCCGGACAGAGCGAGAACGACGTTAACTCATATCGTTTACCGCATTTATCTCCCTTCTGGCTTTCAACACACAATATGTCAAAAATGACTTTCAATTCTGGTTTCCTTACCTAAGGTTGACAACCAAGGCGATGACTACTCCACCCTCTTGTCAGCGCCACGCCCGTTTGAGGGGAGGGCAGCCATCTTGGTAGGAGGGGTCGAAAACAACATGAGTATGTTCAGCTCCGGTGGATACGAGGGATGCATCTCGAGTAAGTCAACAATCTCTAATTTTATTGAATTCTTAAGCTACACCCTGCAAATAAGGATCAAATTAATCAATTATTCTAACATTTTATAAATTTGGTAATATGACATGATATCTGATATGTACTTATATTTTTGTAAGTGTCTGCTTGCTCACATTTTATGTGTTTTCAGTATGTGTTTGAAGTACATGTACCTTATCTCTGTTCCCTGTCTAAGGCTAGAAAGTTTATTCCACAATCGTATTTAATTTGATTTTGACATCTTAGTCCTATAGTCCTGTTACTGTAATCTTTTTTCCCTAATCTTATTATCTAACTATGGCTTAATTTTATGGCTACTGAAAAAACGAGTAACATTCACGAAATGGAACTTTCATGATTTTATACGACTGCCATTTACACAGGAAGTAACTTCACTAATTGCAAAAATTAAGTGTCGTGTCAAGTGTAATTCAATAACTTTGCGGCATGAAACTTTCGTGAGTCTAAACCACTTGCAAAATTCGCAAATATGAAATGCACGAGATAGTTTCTTTTTACGATATTCATTCAAGATTTTTGAGGCACATAATGATAGGTTTACAAAATAGAAATGATTATACTGCTGACATTTATTATGTGATCGCTCATGGACACAGTACTATTTCATTTAATGCCCAAACATACAATAAACCTGCAAAAACAAATATTGTCTTGAAACTATTGATAAGCATACACTTTTTAATTCTCTGTATAAAAGATAAAGTGGAGTTTTGGTTGTGGAATTACATCGTGAAAGAAACGGGCTCAAAGCAATTGAGAAAGGTTGATCATACCTAATTGGTGTATACTGTGAGGTTTTGGAATCATCAAAAGATAAGAAATTGACCCAATCTCATGCATACACTGCACACAGAAATGGGTATTTGGGACTGCACACAAATGCGGCATGAATGTTTGGATCGAACACTTCAGCTATTTCTCATATTTCGAATATCAGGGCATATGCGAAGAGCAATCCTTTTCAGGGGACATTTCTACTATGATGTTCTTCCAAACTGACATAAAAGGAATGAGAAAGCTTACAAATTATATTTCACCTTTCCCAGAACTGAGCCGCCTTCTTTAAGATATAAAGTACAATATTCAATTTAAAGAACTTTAATTTCATTCCTTTCTTTTACAGGCTTGTACTATAACAACAAGACACCCCTTGATCTAGATATCAATGGTCTTGGTATGAAGAGAGCAGAGTGTGCAGCATTCAAACCCGTAACAACCACCAGCACAATGACCACTGCGATGCCTTCTAATCCGCTCCTTAATAAGGTAGGCTTTATATTGTTGATTCAGAGCAAGAAAGGCGGTTATAACTTCAAGCTTGGTTTCTTGCAGTTTGCCTAAGTTATACCTGGCGAGCGTTTCATCAAGCGTTTTGTCAGTGATTTCTACTGACAAATTGCTCTCGGCCAATCGTATGCAAGGATTTCAGTAGCTGACATGTATAAGAGTTGTCGGTAAAAATCACTGACAAAACGCTTGATGAAACGCTCCCCAGGCGTAACTAAGTCCACTGATGTATGGAAGGCCAAGAGCAATCCCTAATTTTATTTACATTATTGTTAATATGTAACAAGATCAATAAAATTCATTTGGTCATGAAATGACAATGAAAATAAATTTCTTAAGAACAAGTTGTTATACTTTCATTTAGTTACAGAATTATAGTGATTTGCGTTGGATGAAGAGGTTGACATTTGGCACTCCTAATCGGTGGACTAACTCTACGCACTTAGGCAAGATTTAAGCATTTTTTTTCTCGAGAATTCAGACTCCATGCAGTCTGTTTGGTCCTTTGTTAACTTTATGTCATATATGTATACTTGCTATCAACGTGCATAACCATGAATGCTTAGTTTGAATATTTGCATATTGCTTATATCATCTTGTATATGAGGTTATTGTTAAGCTCACTTTATGAATAGATTCATAAATCCTTCATTAACATATGCTGCTTTCATGTTAAATATCATTTTATATTTCCTTGCCATTGATCATATGTTGATTGTATTGATATGGAATCAAAGGAAATCAATAGCTTTTTAACCTGATTGGTGGACTGAATATTCGTGCCTCCTGTTTTTATGTTCCTATTGGTCCACAGCCAATGACAGTGCCTCCATTCTTTGATTATTCTACAGCCACTGATCATGTCTCTATTAAGCTACAATGTAGCCTACTGTCAATAATCATGTCTTCTTTACCCTGATTGGTCCACAGCCTATGACGATGCCTCCATGGAATGTGGCCAGGGCCAAAGGTCAGGAAGTGGAGACAGAGGAAGAAGAGGAAGGCCGTGATGTCCTTCTCATGGGTAGTGAGTATATGTTTCCCCCTCCCCCCCCCCCCCCCCCCCGTCCCCCCCCCCCCCCCTTGTTCTTACCCTCTTGTACTTGTAATTCCATTTTAGATATCCATCTGTAGTAGCCTAGTATTGTACAAGTAGTTTTTAGGAACCTGATTATCATGATCAGTTGTAATTTAGATTTTTGTCTCGACTAGCATGACCTTCAATCTTAGCTTGTCTTACGTACTTTTCCAGTCTTGTCTTCCCAAATGTTATTTTCGTATTTCATTACCCGTGTATCTTACAGTTATGTATTGATGGCCTGGCAAGCACTTTCATATCAAGAGACCTCATTTTTAAACTTTTAAAAAATTGCATGTAAATGACGATGAAATATTTTTAGATTCACATGGATGCCAAGAAAAGATTACCTTAAAATATATCATTATTTATGAAGGATAAAGCCATATTTCAGTTGCGAAGTTACAAAGGTTTTGATTGATCAAAATATCCATGATAACTAGAACTTGCAAATGACTGATCTCTAATGATAAATATTTCATTTTTCTCTCTTCAGTTATCATAGCTGTGTTTGTAGTTGCCTTCTTCATCCTCATCGTCATCATCGTCACAGCGATATCATTATTTATGAAGGATAAAGCCATATTTCACAGTTGGTTTTGATTGATCAAAATATCCATGATAAATACAACTTGCAAATGACTGATCTCTATTAAATATTTCCATTTTTTTCTTCATTTTTCTCTCTTCAGTTATCATAGCTGTGTTTGTAGTTGCCTTCCTCATCCTCATCGTTTGTATCATCGTCACGGCGATTAGTATAAAGAACAGCAATAATCAGCAGGCAGCAGCAGCCGCTGACAAAGACGGAGAACCCAAAGAAATGGATGGGTTACTGGAAGAGGGGAGGGGTAAGTTTTACAATGTTTACCCCGGTGGTTACCAGATGTAATCAATACTTGAATTTTTCGTTGTTTTCTAGTACCACCCCTACTTCCACGGTATTTATACGGCCCTCTGGATATACCAAGGGATTTTATCAATTTCCATGTATCAGCAGGCAGTTTCAAACTGGTTACAGATGAAGAAAAATTATACATTTCAGATATTGAATATCTACATCTATCATGACTCAAAATGGCCGACCCCATACGCCCTCCTGCATCGTAAACAGGCTGAATGTCGTCGCAGGAGAGAAGCTCAATGTTAAAACATGCACATGAGTTTGAATAATATCGAAATTTGGTTTTCAAAAAGCCTATACGTCTCGGGTTTAGTTCTCCATTTTTCAGGGCAATAACACATTTTGAGTTCACTTTAACAACACTTTTGTCAGTGGGATTCATAAGCAATCCGACGGACGAATAAAGAAGAAAAAGCACACACAGCTCCATTTTCACTCTACAGTACATATACGCAAATACTAACGGAGCAAAAATAACTGTCTTCAAGGTTCAATAAACAGCAACACACACGACATGCCTTTATGGCATAGATGTTTTAATTGTGATCAGTGTATCTAGGGAGTGTGTTTTATAATATACCCTACACTCGTAGATGTATGTAAGAAGGCTTCCAGAGTTTTATTGCCTCCGGTGAAGAGTTTATTTGAATGTTGCTGTGAAGTTTCAAGTAGGAACCATGCTTTAGACATATGTAAAGCCTGTATTTTGTGTTTTTTGGGGGTTTTTTTTGCAGAATAACACTGTAGAAGTGCATGACTCTTTGTGATCATATCAAGTTCAATCCGCACTATTGTTACTTCTAATACAATAAATTTATGTCACGCTGATATCATATACTTTGTATGTACACATTGTCAATCGTTGCTATATCTGTAATCTTAAAATGACAATAAATTCTGTCTAGAAATGTAGTTAATATTGTCCTGAAACAATTTTACAGGTGGCAGCTCTGGGCGGAGCTCGAAAGGAGGCAACCCCTCTCCTGGCAAACGACCCCCCTCAGCTGAGGTATATTGATGAGTAAGAGACAACTTTCATCTGGTATTCCATGTGTTGGCATGTCTTTGTTTCTTGACCTTCAACCCTTGACCCCATGGGGTCATTCCTCCCTTATCTTCCCTTACTCTTCCATTTGTTAGACTTTGGTTTTTGATATGTTTTGACTAACCTAAAGGGTTTCAATTTAGTTTTGATGACATAGAACCTTTTTCCCCTAGCTCCTTCAGTGTAGATTCATGTATTGTTTGCTGTGAGAGACAGAAGGGTGTAAATTCAATTTTGAGGAAGATGATACCTTGCTGGTTCTCAGTAGACAATACTGGAAAAGTGGAAATTTTCATGCGATTAATTTTTCGCGCTCGGCCGAGTAAGGTGAATTTCACACGTTTTTTATTTCACTGATGCGCTAGCTAGGCTCATGGGCAAAAGAATACATAAATATTTGCGTGTTTTTATTTTCGCGCAAGTTTCATGCCGCGCAAAATGCGTGAAAATTTCCACACCACGAAATATTCCATGTTTACAGTATGTTTACATCCAAATCCATTATATTCCATTATAGTCTTACAGCTGTTAACAGTACAAGTATCCCCACACCTGTTCCCTATGTTTTCAAATTGCTCCAAATATGCATTTTAAATTTGAATTCACCTTTTGCAATGTGATACATGTATATCATGAAAAGAAGACACAAATATTCGCATCTTTCAGCAGATAACGATGAAATTTTTTTTTATTCTTTAAATATTTTTTTCTTGCAAATCTGTTTATAATATAGATTGCGGGGGGGGGGGGGGAGGGATTTTTCATTTCATATACAGTTCAATGTTTAGTGTAAAAGAGGGTAAAAGGGGGATTTTTCATTTCATACATGTATGTTCATTGTTTTTCTTTTAGGATATGATAAATTGTTATTATTTTCAGAACATTACATTTGTTTTTTAATGTAACTGTTACATATCCAGGTGTGATGGGGGCAACTATTATGGGTTATCTTAAAATTGAATATGAATTCTAGCAATATTATACCAGCTCACCATCATTTAATTCATTTATTTGTGGAATTGTGGATATTTAGAAATTAGTTTTCATGACTCTTTGTACACACAGACATTGTCCTGAGGATGATTTGGAGAGTAGTTATTAGAAATATGTCATCAAAACAGCTGTGTTATTTGTTCAATAACCTTCACAATTAAACTCACCCATTCTCATTTAGTAGAAATTTAGTGAAAATTTGTGCCATGTGGAAAAAGGTTCTCTGTTTTGTCTTGCAAACTATTATTTCAAATTTGAAGCTCACGATGATCATATGCCATTCTTGATAAACAATAAATTTCAGTAAACGTTTGCCAATGCATGGGAATGCCTGGATAAGTTGCCTTTTTTATTCTTTTGATTTTTAAATATAAACATTATTTTATTCTTATTCATGGGATTTATGGGAATTGGTTTACATTATGGAATCATAAGTACTTTGATTGTTTTATACATCTTGGTTGTGGAATTCAAAGTACTGAATATAGATTTAGGTATTTGTAGATGAATATGTTGGAAATAAATGAACATAGATATCACAAAGTTATTGTATACAGACATGATGAAAGACTCAAATTGGTGTACCTCTGTTTTGTCTTTTCTTTATATATTTTGCAAAAGCACAACTAATAATTTCATTGTAGAGTAGAAATTGGAATGAGGGAAACCCTGGAGCACAAAAAATGTTTTGTTCTAATATCATAGTGCATGTATTTAATTTTGTTGCAAAGAGCTGCTATAATCACAAAATTGGGGATTAATTTATTGGTATTTTGAATATGGACATGCAAATTTCAAAATGAAGCATGGAGACTGAAAACTTATTGAGCTTAGTTGCATTTTTTTTTCATGGTCAGGTCTCGATCGAAACATGAGCATGTCATATTGCATTTTGCTTCAAATAGTATTTAATTCAGACTTACTAATGATTTATTCTTTCCCCTTTTCTCCTTATCAAATTCATCCGTTGTACATTCCACTATCATTACAACCTCCATGTATGTCTCTCCATTTATTCTTTTTCCCCCTCCTATTTATTTATCTTCCAAATTCATATTCCCTTTCCATAATATCCATGATTTTATCAATCATTCCACTTATCAAACCCTTTTTTCACATGCTTAACTCGTTATTCATCCACCTTTCCCGCGGTTGTCTATTAATCCATCTCTCCATCTGCAATTATTTTACTTTTTTGTTGTCATTCCTGTAACTATCAATTCACCACAATCCCCTTTCATTCTCACACATTTTATTTACCCTGTTGACCCTTCTTTCCATCATTTGTTCACTTCATCATACCTTCACTCCATCCACCTGTCACTCCATCTCACTATCACCCTCACCCTCCCCCAAGCAGATAAGTATCAAAGAACTAGAATGGGACCCGCAGATTGAGAAAAGCATACGCCAGCCGGAACTAGAGTGGGACAACACCTCGTACAGCAGCCCCGACACGCCCCTAGCCGCCACCCCTGATGGGCCCTCCCTGACCCCATCAGAGACACCCAGCACCCCCGGCACCCCCCGATCCCTACCCAACGGCCCCTCTCCAACCCTCCTCCAGCTAGCTGCTAATCACAGTCCGCACCTGTACGACACTAGCTTTCTAGATTATTCCACCAACAACTCCGATCTTGCCAATTTGAGGCACATAAAGGACACCCCCGTATGAAAATGAAATACCAGAAAATTAGCAAAATGTAGGAATATCTTTATTGTAAAAATGAATGACGATGCTGGATGTCTGATATCGACTTTGTAATGTAAGCCATTCAGTACGAAAATTTGTTTTGTTTTTTGTGTGGTCAATATTTAGGTATAAGTATACAATGATCAGAAATTGTTATTGTATGGAGTGCTTGTTATAGACAAAGGACAGTTTGTGTGAAGAAAATTACACCACCGATAATGTTAAATTATGGTTTGATATCTTTAAAAGTCTTTGTTGCAACTTTACATTCTGAAACTGGCATTATTATGTTAGGTCCTGCAAGAAACTATGCAGAACTTAAAGAATTTCAAGTTTGTATGCCATTGAAGGAGCATATAAAGCTTGATTATACTTTTATATAGAAATGTAAGATTGAACGCTACATTTTGAGGAATTTTCTGACTACCTTTTTGTTCAGAATGGAAGGAAATGTGATGTTTTCTGTTGATTCAGATAATTGTCCATATTTTGTTGCTTCCTTTGAATATATCTCAAAATTTGAAAATGTTTATTTCTTTGTCTTAAAAACATTTGCAATATGTGTTTTCTTGTGAGACTGTAAAATGAGGTTTGGAACTTAATATAAAAAACAAATTTGAAATATCTGTAGTTTTTAAAAGTATTTCTGATATTATATTCATGCTGGAATTCAAGTTCAAGTTTCAAAAGTTCCAGTATTGCTTAAAAAGATCCCATTGCTGCGTATGCATGCAATAGTCCTTATAGCTGCAGATTTGTGGAAAACTGAGTCCTGGTAATTTTTGTCTGTTGATCTCGTTCTGGTTCAGAAGATATGATTTGAAGATCTTAAATCATATTTTCGACTATCAAGAGGCATTGCTTGTTTAAAATTCCTCATTTTTATATCTAATACCCAAGTCACAGCAACGTGACCGACACCAGATCAACAATAGAATGATTAAAAGTATACGAAATTACAGAAAAAAGGCCAAGATTTTGTTGGTTATTGGTATCGGTTGGTTTGGAGTCCGTTTGTTGGTATGACTTGGGTATTGAACTCGTCATATTTTGTACCAAAAAAGCTGAAACACTGCATTTTCACCTGTACCAAGGGGCCTTATTGAATAGAAACTGAACCCATTGACTACGGATACTGAGTCATCCCCTGTATTAAGCCTATATGTATGAGAGAACTCGGTAGTCATGGGGTTAACAGTTGGTAATCTCAAACTTGCCAAAGGAGAATATCAATTGTCTTGTTTACATTGCAATTGTATCTAGAAGTCAAGATGTTTTCACAATATCGTGGTAGCATTTTTTTTTTTTTTTGAAATGATGTTTGTACAGCTTCTGTATTCAAAAAGCTCGATGCAAAATGTCGGCATGGTATATGATATGATATGAAGATGCGCTGGCATCTTTAGTTTGATTAAATTTTGCAGGGATATTCTGAACTTCGTAATATACATAAAATTATGTAAAGAATTTTCATTTCACGCATCGATGACAAAATTGTGGAATGGTCTTGGATTTGATATTTTAATTTCTAGTTTGGAAGGTATATTAAAAGGGGGTATATAAAACAAATGCTAATGAGGAGGAGACGTTTATCACAAAATATTTCATATGATCATGGGCCAGACTGTTGTTTTATCATTGCTTTAGTATTCTTATAAAAATTTAAGTCTTAAAAGTCTAGAATATGTATTTTAAGAAATGCTCTGAAATACTGCCACACAACTCAGGACGTGCAAAATATATTTAAAACTCACAATTTTTTTTATTTTAAAGAATTAAAGAAAATTGTTGGTGAAGAATATTAATAGAAATGTTGGGTATTAACATGGTGTCTACTGGGTAAAGAGCCACAATTTATTTGAGTTAATTGTGTCTTAACTGTTTTTTGATTAAGCTACACAGTCTTATAACTGGTCGCTTCTACTTAAGCTTTGCAGAAACATTAAGAGTATTTCATCTAGTTTCATCATTAGCCTATACAAGGCAATTTTGACTGTTTCATAATTATTTTGAGTAGTAGTGAAAACTGTTTTTAGAGGTGACAATAAAACATAAGTGTAGGTGTATGAACTGGAATGATGCATAAATCTAGTTGATTTGTGTTTGTTTCACATATACATAGTAATTATGTGGGAATGTGACATTATATGCAATGGTTTTAATGTAGGTGTTTTGTTTTATTATATTAGGAATCTATGTTAAATAGATTCATATTTGATTTCAGGTAGAGCCATATATTTTGAATCTGAAAATTCTGTGACTTTTGATATATATTTTTAATATACCTGTTGTGAGTATATATGTTATTTATGTTTATTCAAATTTTGGTGACCTATATACAGTGTAGACGTATATTTATTTATAATTTCCATTTCCTTTCTGTTTGGTTTTAGATATATATATATATATATTTGCATTTTGTAGATGTTTTATGACAATTGTGATAATAGTCATTATCTTGCCAGTATAGGAGTGGAAAAAGGGTGATATAAGAATTTTCATACTTCACGAATTTGAAGACCTATTCCAAATTATGATTCAATATTTATGATCGTGTGTTGGTTCCCAATGAACTTTGAATGTGTGAGTAAAGTGATTGAGATTCCTGCAAACTTTGCAAAACTTGTGTTTCTTTGTGGCTATTGTATCGGATCATTGGGTCTTTTATCTACTGTAGACTAATGGGGTGTTGCAAGAAAGTTGTGATTGATCGGTACTGACCAGTCAAAATCGTTGTTGCAAGCGCATCTTCTTGAATGGGCAGACCCTGAACCATTCATAATGGTTGTTCTAATTTGCTTTACAATTGATTGCAACTTTCTTGCAACACCCCATACCTATCAGCAAAGTATTTTTATACCTTCATAAGACAGTTCTGATTAATTGCCAGTGCATGACAGAGTGCAACTTCATTATGCCAAAGTTTTCGAAATAGTAATGGAAAACTTCTATTTTGAAGCAGTATTGCAGAAGTATTTTCGGAATTGTAATCACCAAATTAAATCAAATTGTATTTCAGAATCTCTATCAGGCAGTATTCAGAGAACTTTTTTTTACACAAGGCTTCCATTATACTCTCAATTGACTTCTCTTTTTGTGAGTTTTCTTGTTTTGTGGTATAGACTAAGATTTATTGTTTTGAATTTCAAGCAAATACTGGTGAAATTTTCACATTTTTTAATGTGTCACTGTAAGTTTATATAGCCGCCTAGGCAAGTGTGAGAGATATCTTCAAATAGTTATCTTTGGAGGAGCACATTTCGATAGGATAGATTAAAGAATTAGTGAAAATGATTAAGAATTTATGCCACATTTGATAAACATAGTGCAATTAAGGATTTTGGTGTATTTATTCTTTTATGTTAGTAGAAAATAACGTACACTCCTTTTATTTGCAATTTTCGTTATGTAGAATATGTCTAGAAATTTTAAGTCATATCTTGTATTTGTGGTTTGTAATTCTCATGGATTTTGCCACTGATATTTCAGTGTATTTTGTATCTTAAAAGATTTCCATAAAAATGTCAATATAATTCGAGAACAGTAAGTTTTTTTAAACCATGGCATCTGTATCTTATAGTGATACTTATTTCATAGATGACACTTTCTGTTTTTCAAACCACGGTATGGATAGAACGAATCTATTTGACTAATTTTGTAGAAAAAATAGAAAATGTACCTGTTTGGACACGGGCTTAGAGGGCGCTGTGTGTTAGATGATTTTTCTGCATGTTTTATGAAGACTGATAAAGAGGAATGTATCGATGTATGTTTCCACCGTAATCGTTTGAGTAAATTGTCTTTCACCTGACTTTTACAGTTTACTACTATACTGTTGAAACAACGAAATAAAAAAGTAGCATTCCCAGCGATGGGAAAAAATGAAGTTATTGCATGGCCTCCCATGTCTTTGATTCAGTGCTGTGAATAGTTATGTTAAAGGAGAATTAACCCCTGAGTACAAATTTACTTATATTGAAAGGTGTAGTATATTCCTACTTATTGGCCTAAATCATTTTCCAATAAGATATCAGAAAAGGGTATAATAAAGATATTCCAACACCTGGTATCGTCTACTACTCATTTACATGGGGGCTGCCATTTTCTTGCTGATTTGGATTTGTACATGAACCATTGAGAAATGTTCCGGTCAGGAAGATATTTTGAATCCAAGACCTAAATTGATTTTCTTCATTACCTAAAATCCCATATGTGACGAAAAATATAAAGTGGGTGTTTACATGATTTATAAAAATTAAATCTTTATAATGATACTTTTAAATTGTCTGGTTTTGCTTAACAAAAATCTATTTTCTTGGGTTTGCCAAACAGAGCAGAACATAATATATGCAGCATGCATTCTGACTTTTCAAGTCCCATTATCCGAAAGCAGGTGAATGCATAGTTTGCCGCTATAGATGCTCAGGGAAGAAGCATCCATAAAATTTGAATTAATTTGCTCCGTCCATTGCGTCACAGTATCTAGAAAATAGATTTATATTAAGCGAATATCGATTTTCAACAGAAATATATAAGGAAATCTTCAGTTTAAAAATAAATTCACATATCTATTCTATAATTTAAATCTCAAATGGGTTTTTAATTTTGAAAAAGGCAATTGGGCATTTGGATTAAGAAAATCTTCTTGTACACATAAAAAAAATGGCAGCCCCCATGTATTGCTAGCAGACGATACATATTGCTAGCAGATGATAAATTTTGCTCAGAAAATCTTGATTCGTATCGATCTCGTATATTTTGACGCGAAGCCATATAGTCTAACAAGTAGGAATAAATAACACCTTTGAACACTATCGTCTTTATTGTTTGAGGTTAATTCTCCTTTAATACAACCTCGGGGTGTTTCATAAGGCTGTTCGTAAGTTACGCACGACTTTACGCACGACTGGTGATCAGTTCTTGTGCTAAATGATTGAGAATCTGAACACCCAAGAACATGTTCCAGTCGTTCGTAAAGTCATTCGTAAGTTACGCACAACTTTACGCACGACTGGTGATCAGTTCTTGTGCTAAATGATTGAGATTCTGATTAGTATAGCACCCAAGAACATGTTCCAGTCGTTCGTAAAGTCATTCGTAACTTTACGAACAGCTTTATGAAACACCCCCTGGGTCGTCGCTCCACCTCTGTTGGCAAAAGAAAGGGGGGGAAGGGGGGGGGGGGGGGGGGGAGGGGGGGGAAAGGGGGGGGGGGGGGGGGGGGGGGGGGGGGGGGGAAAGGGGGGAGGGGGGAGGGAAAAGGAGAAAAGATGAAGGAATGGAAAGGAAAATAAAATGGAAAGAAAAGGCAAAAACACTGCAAAGTTAATATTCTGGCATAATGCGCCCCCGCCCCGGAGGATTTTCAAAGTTACGATATTCCGGCAACCACCACTCCATGTTCGGACAGCGAGGTGCCAGAATATCCACATATTTGGGCGGTGAGGGTCCCTGATGATTATGTAACTTCTGTACATTTTCACTACGAAAAGGTTAACAAAATTGTGCTCGTTCGCTTCGCTTGCTCGAAAAAAATAGAAACTGAAAACTTGATATTCGGGCAAAAGGCGTCAGCCCGTCCCCTTGCGAAAATGGGCCTTATGACTGAAGATTTCTACATCTGCAATTTTCTTTTATTATATGTGGGGTGGGGGAGCATTTTTGTCGTCAAATTTGTGTGTCACATTCTAAAAATTGTCGGCAAATTTGGCTGTCACACCCCCCCCCCCATTCAAAATGTTCTAGCGACGCCCCTGTTACTGTACAATCATTACTGTCATGATGAAATGATAGAATTAAATATGAAAATTGGAAAGGAAGAATAGAGAGAGAGAAAAAAAGAAAGATCGATATCCAAAAGATCGATTTGGCTTAATCCCCCCAAACTGTTTGTATGGGACAGCGTTTGCCGGTGAGCAATTTGTCAGACCCAGACTCCCCCCTCCCCTCTAAACCAGATAACCCAAACATCTAACGAAGATAATTTTATTTCTGTGAGAAGCGTTAGTCGATTAAAGTGTTTCGATCGCGGGCTGACTGATTCTGGCTCTCGGGGCAAAAACACCCAATTTTTGAGGAAAAAAAAATCAGAAAGTTAAGCATTTTGTACCAAAAAGTGTCAATCTCGCATATTTTCATGTTTTTTTTTTTTTACCTTTCTGGGATAAATTTTGCCTCACTTTCTTAAAAAAGGGATATCAGGACACATGTCGCAAACAAGTGTGAAATCACTTTTGACAAAAACCGCAATTTGGGCCAAAAATCGAAAATTACATTGTGGGCTAAATTCTCATGTTTTTTTAACACTCCAGGATAAATGACAATGTGACCTCACATTGCATAGAGGGTATATCAGTCCACATACCGCAAAAAATTGTGAAATCACTCAATTTTGACCCAAACCGCAAGGGTTCAGCATTTTCGGCCAGAAATCGAACATTTTCATTCTGTGCCTATAGGATAAATGTGACCACACGTTGTCGAATACAGGGTATCAGGGCAAAGAGTGAAACAAAATTGAAAAACTCACTTTTGGTAAAATCTACCAAGAGTTCTTGGACCAAACTATTTATAAGCAGGGGTGTTGTAAAAAAAAACACTTTTAGCAAAATTTCTATCTGTGATGCACATATTTCACATCTCTTATGGAATCTAAAGCTTGTTTTGAAATTCCAAATGTCTGATAGGGAAGCCAATTTATCTAAAATTTGCAAGTGAAAGTATTAGACAACATCATGTTAACATCATATTAATAGAAAAAGAGTAATGAGAAGTCGAAATAAAATTTCCCACTCTAAGAAATTGAGCATTTTTATTGACTCTAATTTTAAAAAGTAACCATGACAACAAAACTTTATCATTTTCAGTACACCTAGTGATACCCTCCAAATAAATCCTAAAGCAAACCATCACATCTAATCAATTATTTATTACAGGCCTCCCAACTTGGAAAATATTGAAATATCCGTCCGTGACGAGAACTGATCACACTCTATATCAGGACATAGTTCGCGAAAATTGAACAGTAAGGTTGGTTAGAAAATTAAAATAAAAACAAATTTGGGCCTATTTCTTTTTTTTAATCAATCCATCAATCCACGATAAATGTGACCCAACTTTGCCCAGAGACGTATATCACGACAAAGTTCGTGAAAATTGTGAAAAACCCCACACATTTTTGGGGGCCAAAAAATGCATTTTTTTTTTTGGCAAAAAACGAATAGGCCTACAATTCCAGGATTTGTCGAATGTAATTTACTTTGATTATGCCACTTTCATTTTAGGTAGTTTTGTTTCTGAAGATTTTCAGACTAATAAATAGCGTCTATAACTCTAGAACAATAATGTTTGTATCTTTTCCATAGAAATATTAAGACTTTTTAAACATAGGAATTTACTTTCTGTCCGTGAAAAAAGCAAGAGTTTCGTTGTTCATAGGCGTTCCTTGTCATATTTTCCGCCAGAGAACTGATATTTCTAGAACAAAAAATATTTCTGTTTTGGATGTGGGCTTTAAAGAACAATATTGACCGTTTGCTTTCCAGCTTATTTAAATGAGAATGAAGGCAACAAACCCCGTCCCCCCCACTCGGAGGTCGAAGGGACCGCATGCGTGTTCCCAAAATCTCCGGTAAAGGGGTATTTTTTGGGCGACACAATCCGGCCCGTGAATTATAAAGAAGGGGGTGTTTTTTATCTTTCACCCGGAGATTTCATTAAAAAAGGGGGTGTTTTACTTTCTCTCTCTCTCTCTCTCTCTCTCTCTCTCTTCGGCACCTGAGAAATTAAAAAAAGTGGGGGTTATGAAATATCTTGAAAAATTGATCAAATCCCAGGATCAAATTCCTGAAATTCCTGCTAATTTTGATAGCTTATCCAGCCAGGATTATTTCATTTTGAAAAGTAGAAACACTGGCCCCCATCTCTTCCAAGGTATTGTAATGACAGCTTACTTGGGAGGGGGGTTGTCTGACCTTTGTCTGATCAAGCAACAACGTGTGCGTGCCAAATCCTGCTTAACAAAAGAAACAGCTGAACCAAATGTAAATTCACTAAATTTCATCATAAAATTACATTATGAACAATTTAAAATTTTAAGGGTAAAGCAGAGATCAAGAGCTCATTAAACTGTATGCTGTTCGGACATAGAAATGATAGGATTATTGATAGCTTGTGTAATTATTTGAAATGTGTCAAGCAAAAGAGATTGACCCCGTAGTGACAGAGATATGATGATTTTAAAATTGACCAAAAAAAGTGTCACTTCTTGGCCGACATGTCTGTGCAATGCGTGCCTTATATAGCTAAAAACCGTTTGGCCGATGGGGTTATTTAAAACTTAAAATTTAGAATTGGAATACCCCATATACTAGATTTTCGGCCGATTTGAAGGGGGTAGGGTTTTTAAAAAACAGATGGGCGATTTGAAACGGAATGACCCCATACAGGGGTGTCGATCCGCATTCATGACCGAACGGGAGGAGGGTGTGGGAGGGGAGGGGAGGAGGGGAGGAGGGGAGGAGGGGAGGAGGGGAGGAGGGGAGGAGGGGAGGAGGGTGTGGGAGGAGGGGAGGAGGGTGTGGGAGGAGGGGAGGAGGGTGTGGGAGGAGGGGAGGAGGGTGTGGGAAGGGAGGAGAGGAGGGGAGGAGGGGAGGAGGGTGTGGGAGGAGGGGAGGAGGGTGTGGGAAGGGAGGAGGGTGTGGGAGGGGAGGAGGGGAGGAGGATGTGGGAGGAGGGGAGGAGGGTGTGGGAGGAGGGGAGGAGGGTGTGGGAAGGGAGGAGGGTGTGGGAGGGGAGGAGGATGTGGGAGGAGGGGAGGAGGGTGTGGGAGGAGGGGAGGAGGGTGTGGGAAGGGAGGAGGGTGTGGGAGGGGAGGAGGGGAGGAGGGTGTGAGAGGGGAGGAGGGTGTGGGAGGGGAGGGGAGGAGGGTGTGGGGGTAACCTCGCTAGTCATAAGGACCGCTATTCATAAAGACCACTTATACATAAGGACCGCTATCCATAACGAGTGTCTAAATAAATAGCGGTTTTGTATGAATAGCTGTCCTTATGAACAGCGAGCAAACCATAGACAAATTACTTCGCTATTCATAAGGACCTCCGTTCATAAGGACCACTATTCATAAGGACCGCTATTCATAACGCATGTTAAATGAATAGCGGTTTTCTAAGAATAGCGGTCTTTATGAGTAGCGAGCGGACCCGGTGGGAGGGGGTATCCCCCTCCCACACAAGGGACTTTATCAAAAGGGACTTTATCAAAAATCTGTCATAAAAATTAAATAAAAATAGTTTTCTGTGTTTAATTTTATTTTTTATTTATTTATTTATTTATTTTTTAATTTAATTTTTTTTTTTTTTTTTTTTTTTTTTTGGGGGGGGGGGATATATACCTCCATCCCCCCTCCCGGGATCGACATCCATAACTCCATACTTAACTAAGGCTCAACTTAAAGTCTGGAAAAGATCCTGTACTGACCTGATCCCTGAAAAAACTCCATCGAACAACATTTACGACTATCTCTCTTGTTCATATTTCAACATAAAATCAATATGTCAAGAAACTAACTTCTCAGTCTTGAACCGCATGAATACAAACTACACTTCAATAACCAGCATTGGTTCACACAAACTATATAACACATGTCGGCCATATTAAAGTAACGCAACAAGTCATCAATTCAATGATGAAATATTTCGAAGGTTTCATTCCATCACGCAAATTCATACATCACCGCGTGAAGTTCTTTCTCTCTCCGTAAGTTCATGCTTCTGTGACGAATTCAACTGCTCTGTAGAAGTTATAGTCTTACATCTTTACAACCTTAAAAAAAACCATTCAAAGACAGTCAGCTCACCGGGGCGCGTCTTTTTTTTTGTAACCAAGCCTAGGCAGATTTCGCATTTTTTCATACTAATACGGTTTATTCCGTCAAGACTAGTCTGCATAAATATTCATGAAAACGAATTATAGCGATATAATAAAACGAGCAAGGGAATCGAGCAGCTGTTCTGTGTGGCGCAATCGGTTAATCCAGTCCTCTCTTGGTTAAAGAACCACGAGTTCGAACCTCGGCAGAAGTTTATATTACGAAATTTTATTTTGCTTATTTAAAAATAAGGTGACTGAGTAAGAAAATACAAGTCCGATACTTGTAGTCTCTTTCAAAGTCTTCAAAATGGGGTTTCTGCCTAGGCTTGGTTACAAAAAAAAAAAGACGCCACCGGGGCTACTGTTTCACAAATTAAGATGAAATAAAACCTGCTGAAAATGCCCTTCCAGAAAAGGTCTTTCTCGGGCTGACTGGATGTGTTCGCCAAATAGACCTGTGCACAAACATATTCAAATTTTATGCATACTTTTAAATCTCAGGTTGTTCTTGACAACCTGAAAGCTTGTCAAAGGCTTGTCAGACATAGCAACACGTAATGGATACCAAGTATTGTAGTACATTCATTAATAACAGGTTAATGGAATACCTCGTTACTAGGTCGCTAGGAAAGAAGCATCCATAAATAACTTTGTAAACAGGTTTATTCACGTATCCTTATAGTACACGGAGTATAATGGCCAAGTTTAATTTACAAACTCCTGCGTGCAAAAGCCTTTCCTGGGCTGAATGCACTTTCAAAAAGCTTGTCCTCGGCTAAATAAAATGAGCCATCCAGCATTAATCAATAACTCTCCAGACAAAGGCACTTTAACACACTATTCTTAAACTTTATAGCTCTAGCTCACAATATAGGCAATGGCACTTTCACACCGGAATTTTAAACGTCACTATTATGTCAGAATTCACCACTATTCACCAGCACTTGGGACAAAATACAAATTCTTAAATTTCTTTCCTTTATCAGGTTATATCTCTTCAACATTTAGGATGAAAAAGAGTAGAAGAGTAAAAACAATTCCGCTTCCCCTGTGGCAGAGATAGAGAGGAATAGAAAGAGAGAGAGAGAGAGAGAGAGAGAGAGATAGGGGGGGGGGGGTGGAAGGTGGAGGGGATGAGAAACAGAGAGTGCCAATAAAATGAAATGCAGAAATAGGAAATATACACTGGAATAATCTTAAATGATCTTACGGAGTCCGTTTGGGTTGAACACTTGCACTTTATTCACTGAGGTAATTTTTAAGAAAATACATGAATTGTACATTACAAATTGCATCCTTCGACTTTCCTATGTAGTACTGTGGCCTACAAGTATGGTACAATCCTATAAATTGTTTGGTCCTCCGAATTTGTTTTCGTAGGATAGATGAATAGATGATTTCAAACTTTTCATGAACCTTTTTTCAGTAATACATTAATATGCAACATCAACATTCAGGCGCGATTAAAATTAACAAGCATAATATATAACACTTTCCCAGCTCATATTGGAGATACCCTGGCGTGGGCATCTATGTTTTTACACGATTGGAAGGTTGATGCACGTTTATGTAAAAGCGAATTTCTCTTTTTTGAATCAATAATAGCTCTGGTATATAGCGCATATCACAAAAGTAAAAAATGTCTCTATGTACTTCCAAAATTACCCTGGGCGCTGTTTCATCAAGTGTTTTGTCCGTGATTTTTACTAACAAATTTGCTCTCAGCCAATCAGAATCAAGGATTTCAGTAGCTTATAACAGTTGTCGGTGAAAATCACTGACAATTAAAACGCTTAATGAAACGCTCCCCAGGATCTAGCCTAGCTGCCCTGTTTGAGCCGCTGAAGCATTCAATGAATTACGTCATAACGGTACCCATTTCCTTCACCTGGGTCGAGTCTCACGAATTTAGATCAATGTTTTGCCAAAAGACGTGAAAACTCTGTGACAGGGATTGGAACCCCGCATTTTGTGATCCACAGTCCAGTGACTTATGTAAACGACCACTCCACCACAACACCTTCACATTTACATCAGATCATGAGTTGTGAGGTCACCCCTCCTTGTTGATTATCTTTGTTGGCAAATATTGGTACCGTTGCTTTTGGTAAAGAAGCAACAGGCACCGTTTTATTTTTTTTTTAATGGGGGCCATGGTGTCTGGATGTAATAATGAAGCGCCAGGAGCGTCACAACGTGACGGACATGAGCGCTATACAAGAAGCCACCATTATTATTATTATGTGCCCATATATAGCATGTTACAAATACATGTATCAGCTCTACTACTTTAAAAGCCGCTAATACTACTCGATCGTGTTAAATGTTGATTTAACATTTTTTATCTTCGAGTCTTAATGTAGTACTAAATAAATAAACCACTAATTTACAAATTTACACAACGGTTATTACATCACCATAAAAATTAAGTTGAATAGTATAAGTACTGATATTTTACAAAAACATGGACACAAATATGCATTTTACTATATATACAGTGCGAGTCAGAAAAAAATGTTACACTTTTTAAAATGCTTATATTACAAATATGATAGAAATAACATAATTCTTGCATCACAGTTAGATAGAATAACTCTTCCAGTTTTATTTGATACCACATTTGTGGGGAATTAGTAATGAATCTACTGGATAGGAATCAATCAATGTGTCTGGGTGAAAATCCATTTGCGCCAACATCAACAATGCCTTGCCTGATTTGGATTCCACTGCACAATGAGCAAGCAAGCCTTTTGTAACGATAATTGAGTCACAGCGTTATAGGCGAACATGTGGAATGGTCCCCAAGATCTCCAGACTTAACACCCATGGACTTCTTCGTCTGGGGGTTCCTCAAGTCCAAGGTGTACAGCAGCCCACCTGCAGACCTTGGAGACTTGCAGCAACGAATCGTCAGAGAAGCAACAAATTAATGAATCTGGGTGAAAACTCATTTGCGCCAACATCAACAATGCCTTGCCTGATATGGATCCCACTGCACAATGAGCGAGAAAGCCTGCGAAAAGACAGACAGAAACTTAATTCGTAGGGCCATGGCAGCGATGCTCCATCGAAATGCATCGAGAGAAACGGACGCCATGTGGAAGATTGAAAGCTATATGTCCAAGTGCCCAAAAGGACTATGAAAAAGGGCTTTTCAGTGAACATCACTGAATGTTATGATTTATGGCTTCATTTATTTATTCATTTATTCATTGGTTCTCATGTTCATTTGTCTTGATTGAACATATGCATAAACTTTACGCTCATTGGCTGTGTGAATGTTGTTGTCTCTGTTTCAGCAGGTAAGCATACGACTTGGCGCAAATGAGTTTGTCTATCTTTCAAACATTGGCTGTTGTGCACTCACCCGTAATAGCAACATTGACACAAATGGAGGTGTTGTGGTATAGTGGTTCATTCACTTGACTCTCAATCCAAGGGTTGGGTGTTCGAATCTCAGCCCGGCACTAGCGTCTTTGGTAAGACATTAATCCACATTTGCCACTCTCCACCCAGGTGTAGTAAATGGGTACCTGACAGGATTTATTCCTTGAAATGCACTGTGCGCTGATTACGGTTGCCGGAGCTAAAGCCATGGTAATAATATCCAAAACCCTTTGGAAGCGCATAGGGACGTTATATCATAATGTGATATGTGCTATACAAGAACAGTGGTATTATTATTAATGTTACCAAACAACATAGGAAAATATACTCTATCCATATATGCTAGAAATACTCTGTTAATCAAAAACAATGTACATTTTAAAAAGTGTAGCATTTTTACTGACTCACACTAGTTTTAAAGTACTTTCCTGGACAAATAAATAGACACATATTCAATATGATATTTACACAAGGTTTGAAAGCTTGATGAGTTGTTGATAGACAAAAATAATTAAATCTCTTAAAACACTGGGGAAAATATATACATGTATATGATTTTCGGGGTGTTATGAAAAATCAAGGTGCAATTGATATTTTGTAAAACTAAATCGAGTAGCACAAATCCGACAAGGTGTATACTCATATGACACATTAAAAAATATGCACATGGACTAAATGACAACTTTCTCACAACCTATCAATGATAACAATGATAACACTTATAAAAATAACATATGCAATCAAGGGGAAACGTAGATATTGTGCACGTCAGTTTAAAACTATAGCTTAATTTGTGTTGATAACATAAATCACTACTCACTTTAACTGAATAGTATCGAAACCGTTTGCCCCCATTTTTGCTTCTATTTTGGAAAAATGAATGTTTTAAAAGCTATTGTAAAAACGCTCCTTATGTATTTTATTGTTTAGTTGAGGACAAAATTTACGGAGAGCTTTCACATTATGACGATGTTCAGAGCGCAATAGTTTGTACATGTAGCACTCAACTTTTTAGGGGATTTTGACATCGAACTAATTGTCAGTGTTAAAGCTGACGTTTGTAAACAAACGTAAAAATAAAGGCAAGGAAAAAAATACGTCGTTGAATTTCCATCTTAACACACCTTAACATCATGAGGTTGCTTGGAACTGTTTAAATGCTTTTCTTCAACCATTTTAAAGATAAACTTAACAGATTAATTTCACTTGAAAATGACAGAAAGTTTATTAACGGTAAAGGCATAATCCTCGTTATGAAGAGTCTGTATTTTTAAGCACCGAATGCGCATAATATGCGTTTATATATGTATTAGTACTGGCGGCATTTAAAAAAAATTACATTGTCGACGAAATGTGCATTCTTGGCCATGTAACATCAAGATCCACAATTGATTATATCTTACTTATATTAATCGTATCTCCTTCAATCTCTTTTCAATCAATTTGGTCTTATTGGGTTTTTAAAATTTAAATTCCTAGAAAATTGCAGGCAAGTCACAAAAGTTGAAGACTTCTTGGCTCGTTGAAAAAAATGAAACAGTGTCTGCAAATTGGACAAACATCAGAACCTCATTCTACAAGTTTGAAAATCAAAATCTCTGTCTGCAAATTTGAAAATCTGATGAGCATTGTTGGCAAATTTGAAAATGAGGGAACTTGTTTGTTTGTCTTTGTAAAATTTCGTCAAACTTCGTCAAACCCTCAATTTGAAAGAAAAATTTGTAAAATTGGTCCATCGTAGCACCTGGTTCCCTTTTATTAAATGTAAAGGTAAGCATGTGCTCACTCTAACAATAATAATACATGTGGTAGCAGGAGGGGATCCAAGAATTAAAAAAAAAGGGAGTCGGGGGTTTAATTCCCTAAGAAATATCTGACAAGCAAACTGCAAAAGGCAGTGCCTGGACCCCTGTGACTCCTTGGATCCGCCTCTGCCTCTTGTCAGTGTCAGAATCCCCGAACTTGGTTCAGGAGGAGGGCTCGGCGGGAACGATCATGTTATTCGCTGGAGAGCCTTGTGAGCTGTAAGTGCTGATAACAGAGCCAGGACTGCGGCGGCCCGCTGAACCCGATCGGCTGTTACGCCCGGCGCTGTCGGGTCTCAACCTCTGTGGCTTCGGACTGGACTTGCCTTTCATGTTGGCTAGACGTACGATCTGGCTCAGGTTCAACCGGGCAGATCTGGAAGAGAATTCGTAATGATATAGGCAGAGCATGAATAGAATGAGATGTAAAATGGGGAAGGGGGTGGGGGAGGAAAGACAGAATAAACCTTGACGTCATCAAAGTCAGCAGAAGCGATATAGTGAAAGTCCCAATTCGCTGATATATAAACCGATGTGTGCCATCCAACTTAACATAATGAAGGGGTGTCGCTAGAGGAAGAGGGGGGGGGGGGGGGGGGGGGGGGGGTGACAACCTCAATAAAATTTTCCAGTCGGCAAATTACCTTTGAAACGGGATTGATATGTCACATATAGGGTTAGGATTAGGGTTGCAGTATCGGGCTATATAGGTTAGGTTTAGGTTAGGTTTAGGTTAAAGTGCGGATTAGGTATACTAGTGTTTGGTCCAGGGTACAAATGACCCTGAAAATGACCCCTATTTATCCGCGCACGCTATTTTGTTTTGGCGGACGCGTTACTTTTTTTAACATGAAAAATCATACTGGAGCGCGCATCATGGGGCGTAAAAAATGATAGCCAATTATTATTGTAGGTCTACTCCGTAAAATGACCATAATTATGCACTGGCTTATCGTCGCTAAGCATATGTCATAGAACTATCACATAAAATGAGCTCAAGTTCAAAGCTGTCGCATGACCCCAAACTCAAGAGGTCAAGAGGTCAAGTATTACCTGGGTCGCATCACGAGTGCGTCCTCACACGTTCCTTCGTCTTTCTCATCAGCCTCCGATCTGATTTCCATCTTCTGGACGACAAGGCGCATGAGCTCGTATTGCTTGTCCATCATTGTCGACATATCCTTCAGTCTGGAAAGGAGAATACACGTATATAATAATCAATATATCAGTTTTTCCCGAAATTTTCTACCGAAATAATTAGTGGTACTTCAGTATGAGCATTCTTCATAAATCTACATTTTTATTATAGAAATGACGTGCTCAGTCTGTATTAATCTCGTTATTTTGCTAATAAAACAAAATCAATATGGGCTTAGTTTAAGTCATTTCCAGGCATATGTTAGAAATTACTAATACTATAAAAGTCATATTAAAGATTACTATAATCACTTAAAATATAATTTTTGTATAGCTAGTGTGTATGAAATCAACCTAAGAAGATGAAAAAAGTAATGATAACATAAAACCCAGCGCACGGAACCCAAATCCAACTTGGGTTCCACTCGCGCCCTATTCTACCACTGATTTCTAAGAATATTCTACGCGATCACGTGCGAGTATGTCGTCTAGTCTACTCACATATCATTTTTTTTTTGTTTATTAATTATGTATTTGAACTTTGCAATCTCCTTAAAGAAGTAATGTTTTAAGCTCATATTTTGAACTGAGTACAGCGATATGGAAGCCCTAACATACAAAGCAAAATATTTGTTGATGATTGGCACCCTTATAGCTACCTAGTCGGCATATTATGTTTTAGTTCCGGTGGTGTCAATCTTCATATTGAGTTTGGAGTACGCACGTTAGTTAGAAATTTTCGCGAAAAAGGGGTGAATGATATCGGGGATGTTCGCGAACATTTCAGTGTAAGCGGATTTCGAAAGAAAGGTAGGCTTACTATTTTGGTTTTGGATTTGAAAAATGGGTACCAAGTTTTGCGAAAATTTGGTATTTTTGTCAATGTGTACTCAAAAAGCCCAAATAGATTGATATTTAGAGCCTATTTTGTACCTATTTTAATCACTAAACGGGGATCATGTCTTGTGGATCATGTGTTAAACATTTGAATATATTATGAAGTGACACCGCCAGAGTTTTGGTGAGTTGTCTTACTTGCGCTTGAGTTTGGTGACTTCCCCATGAACATGTCTCGGGCTGAATTCTGAATCAGCAGAACGTTGGGCTTCTTCTTCTTCGGCACTTAGTGTCGTTACAATGTGCATGCAATTCTGAAAGAAATAACGGAATTGAAATTGAAATTGAAATTAAAGCTGAAATTGAGATAAAAATAGCCTATATACTGATGTTGAGGTTGAAATTGAAATTTGAGGTTGAAAAAGGAAATTTGACATTGATTTTTAAGATTGAAATGAAAATTCACATTGGCATTAAAGTTGAAAATAAGATTGATATTGGAAATGAAATTGAAAACTGCAAGTGAAATTGAAATTGAAATTGATGCTGAGGTTGGAATTGAAATTGAAATTGATAGTGATATTGACGGTTGAAATTAAAGTTGAAATTGAGATTGATATTGGAAACTGAAATTGAAACTGAAATCTAAATTTAAATTTGATGTTGAGGTTGAAATTGAAATTGAAATTTGAATTTGAATTAGAATTAAGAATGTTTTGTCCATTTGGAAAGTCATTTTTCACAAGTATGAATATACATTATAATTAATTCACAAACAGAAATAAGTCTAAGCAGTTACAATATTGCTTGAACAGTCACAACAAATTGGGTAGGTCTAAGATATTTGGAATATCATTATGAATGGAAAATTATTCTGTTAAATCATATATCGCAGATATACCTTAATCATCCAACCAAGTTGCTGGTTTGGGTAAATTATGACGAAGTCCTTGTCGACTCGCTCGATAAAGCTCAATGGAAGTCTGGTTTCGACGTCGGTATACTGTTCGACCTGCATGGCGAGTCTCTTGAGCTGAGCGTCCCGCTGGACGGCTGCAATGTCGCCAACAGCCAAACCAATCTAATCATATGATAACATGGAAAAGTGACAAATTTAAAATGCTGTCCTATACCACGCAACATAATTATCAAGAGTATTTTCATTCATGAATTTTGAATCGTGATAACTAATGTACACATGTAACATTGGCTTGTTATGTCGTTCATGTACTTGAGCTTAAGATAATGATTCTTACTTCGTATTTGTACATTGTTTTTTAATGTATTTTTCCTTTGGTGTAAGATAATTTATTTGTAGAACACCATGCATGAGCGTCACACCTGGGGCCTGTAACATAAAGAGATACAATCAATCTTACGATTGATATCAATCGTAAGTCTATGGCAAACCATGTACTGAAGAATTACAATTGATCGTAAGATTGATTATATCACTTTATGTTACAGGCCCCTGCACGGTTACTGGCGCTATATAAATATCCAGCTTATTAATGGATAAAAGACATTCTCCGTAACCAACAAACTCTGGATGTCTTCAAAAAGCTTCTCAAAACTCACTTATCCCGTTATTAATATTGTAAAGCGCATTTGACCATGTATATGGAAAATGCGCTATTTAAATACATTATTGTTATTATTATTAGTAGTAGTAGTATTATTATTATTATCATTATTATTATTATTATCATTATAAACATATCTGCGTCACAATAGAAATTCGACATTATAAGGCGAAAACGCACGTGGGTTAAGGTAAATCTGAACAATAGGCTGAGATAAAATGTCACATGTAAAGTTATTATTATTATTATTATTGTTAGTAGTAGTAGTAGTAGTAGTAGTAGTAGTAGTAGTATGTGTCACACGGAATACACTCCATGGAAGTCAATCGCCATAAATATCGTTTAACATACTAACTTTCAATTATCGATTATGTATACAGTTCCAGGTTATGAAACAAAATTAATATAACTCTCTGTTCTACAACAGAGAGGAAACCATAAGCAGCGCATTGTCATCATTTTCTAACAAGTTAATGATAATAATAATAATAATAATAATGCACAATTCTTATTAAGCACTTATCACCAGAGGGTCTCTATGCGCTGACATGTAAATAAGAGAGATAGAGCTGAGGGGATGCTGCTGGGAAAGATCGCGAACCGTAAGATAGGCAGTTAGTCTTTCTTACCAGGAGGTTCATCAATAAGATTGGCAGCAGCACACACAGAGCAAGGAGAAAGATGAGTGCGAACTCCGGGTAATGTTGTGTGTAGTCATTGCCATCATATATAGGGATAACAAACGAATTGATGTAGTCTAACTCGCCCATCATCATGGTCAGCACCCGTAAGACGGCGTAATGGGGTTTGTCGAAGGCGTTATTTGTCTGAAATTCAGATTAAAAACAAAATTAAGGAAAAATATTGAAATTATGCGACTTGTCAAATTCATTTATTCATATTGAAAATCGATATAACATTAATTAATATTGTTAACTATACAGCCACATGTGTTCCATATTATGTTTGTCTGTTTTTCTTCATAACATTCATGGAAACAGAAGGAATTTCCATATTGTTTATGGACAACAAAATATTGAAATTGAAATCGAAATCATAATTTGGACTACAAAATATCACTAGAAATTCAGATTATGTACCCTTGACCCTTCTTTTATGTACCCCTCACAAAATGCAAAGTGAGTCAATAATAATTTATTTTCAACATTTTGTATTGCAATATACAACAGTTAGGAAGTAGAGTGGCATTAAAAGCCTAAATAATAACACTAAGAAGCTGATATTATACTGCAAATATACCTCCTCTATACCCGAAATGCACTTAAAAGATACAATCACAGTGATATAAACTAAATAAAGTAATACAAAATAATTATCATACACATAATACAATTTTAAAAAACTAGAGTTTGTTAGTGGAGTAGCCAAATATAGGAGGTTACTGTTGTTAAATATAGGTCCTGCGGATTGACAAAAGGGTTGACGAGAGAAGCAGATGAAGAAGAAAGAGAAAGAGATAAAGAGAAAGGGGAGAGAACGAGAGGGAAGGAGGGAGAGGAGAGACGGGAGAGGAAAGGATGAAAAGAGAGAAAGAGAAAGAGCTAAAGAGAATTGGAAAAAGAGAAAGAGAAAGAGAAAGAGAG
Organism: Heliocidaris erythrogramma; assembly: GCA_025617745.1. Classification (NCBI taxonomy): domain Eukaryota; kingdom Metazoa; phylum Echinodermata; class Echinoidea; order Camarodonta; family Echinometridae; genus Heliocidaris; species Heliocidaris erythrogramma. The sequence goes on from CM046862.1 coordinate 22,862,074, forward strand.
AAAGAGAAAGAAAGAGAGAGAAATAGAGAGAAAGAAAGAGGATATATAATGCCCGTCTGGCTCACACCGAGACGGTTTCCGATTTCCTGGTCGAGCAACCCACCTCTTGTTTCATGAGGATGTAGAAGGACATCCCGAAGGCGACGACGAGGATCATGAAGACGAACATGACACGGACTAACGTCTTGAGAATATGAAGGAACATGACCACATAGATACCGATGCTTCCAACCCTTCATGGAAATGAGGAACAATATCGATAAGAATTTTGTTCTATTATAACAATAGCAACTGCAGCAGTAGTAGTAGTTGTAGTAGTAGTAGTAGTAGTAGTAGTAGTAGTAGTAGTAGTAGTAGTAGTAGTAGTAGTAGTAGAAGTAGGAACAATAATGATAATGATAATATTGATAATGATAATAATAATAATAATGATAATAATAATAATAATAATGATGATGATGATGATGATGATGGTGATAATAATAATAAAAAAGTTGCGCTTGATAGCGCTTGGTGCTTTTGGTCAAAGTAAAGTCTTTCAAGAATATACGGACTAACGAACTTGATCATTTTCTTTCAGAATAATAATACATGTAATAGAAAAAATAATAATAATGACAATAATTATAACAATTTTGTTTTCTGCGTTCATGGCATAACTCCTGCAATGGGGCCCTTGTGCTGCAATTATTACCCCGGTTATATAACGCAAATCAGGAACCCATTTACACTTGGGTGGAGATTAGCAAATTTAGAATACTGTCTTGAAAAAGGACGTAGGTGCCGGGCTGTCATTGGAACCCTAAACCTCTTGAGTGAAATTTCAAGTGAACAAACCACTGTACCACGAAACCTTCACTCTGAGTTTCTGAGATAGTGTGCACGATCTTTGCAAGGTGTAGACTAACTGAGGAGTAAGAATTATCAAGAGGTCTGAGATAATATTATGGTAGTGGCAAGAGGTGTTGTGGTCTAGTGTATAAGTCCCCGGACTGTGAACCACAACGTACGGGGTTCGAATCACCGGCGCAGCACTAGCGTCTTTTGGCACGGCATTAATCTACATTTTCCACACTCGACCCAGGTGAGGTTAATGGGTACCTGGCAGGAATTAATTCCTTGAAGTGTTAGAGCAGCGACGAGGATCCGGGCCGGGGTAATAATAATGTAGAGCGCCAAGTCAGACACACATGTGCGCTATACAAAACCCACTATTTTATTATTGTTATCATTAAGAAATATTGAAGATCGAAGGAGAGAATAACTATATCTTTTCAATAAACTGTTTCCAAAGTATAAAAATCTTCCTTAAATTCATACTCAACGAAGGTGGATTTTCGCTAATTCCTGGTCGTGGCTGATGTCAGAGCTTTAGGCTGCGTATTTTAGAAAAAAAAATCAAGAAAATAGCGCAACTTACTTTTGTTGATAAAGTAGCAGGTTGAACCAAGCAAAGAATATGGCAAAGGCACCGAATACCCACTGACTATGGTACGATGGAGTGTCGTCTCTCATAAGGAATGGACCAACAAACATGGCGGAGGTAACGTAGAGTGCCCATTCCATGTAGTTAGTCGGATCGATGAAGTACCGCCATTTCTACATTGGGAAATGAGAGAAAAGTGGAACACGATAAAATAATGATTTCAGGATAATACTCTTTCTGTTCGAACAGTACTTTTCCAAAGTTTTCGTACGAAGCGCTTTGTATACTATCAGTCATCGAATAATTGTTACGGTTCCGCACTTGCAGTGCCCAAACTCAAAGCACTAACACACCCCATATCATCAAAGTTCATGAACTCTTGTAGACTACAATCAAAATATAATCATCGCCCCAATTGTTTGCATGTGATATTTAGCTTTTGTGCAATGATTCCTTTGTCAGCGAAAGAGCAAAGCAAGAATTAACTTTTAATCAGCCATGCATCGTCGGCTAACTACATGTATACTGATGTTCGATGATATTTCAAATTGACTAACAGATCAGCTATTCCATGTTGCACTGCGTTTATGTAATAAGCGGTCTTTAATACAGTACTTCATTACATCTTCTATTGATATGATGTGGTTTCCCTACAACAGGGGGCGTTTCATCAAGTGTCTTGTCGGTGATTTTTTAGGAACAAATTTGCTCTCAGCCAATCGGATGCAAGGATTTCAGTAGCTTATAACAGTTATTGCAACTTGTCATTGATGACACGGTTTGTGAAACAGGGCCCAGATTGTAAGACCACTGTTACGTGGGATTGCAGGACTACCGAAGACTTTTTTTTCAGAAAGCCTTCTTCAAAGCATGATTTTATTAATGTCGATTAAAGATTTGTGTATCGCAAATGGGGGGGGGGGGGGGGGGGGATTCGCCAATCCCTTGTCCAAGTTTGGAGATATTAGTGATGAGCACAATATCAATATCGAGAGATGATTTTGATACAGCAACACAGACCTACCTGCTGATATATTTGAAGAAATTCTTTCAGGATGTTTAATCCACAATACAAAAGGATAACAATGACGCTGATATACTGTATATCCGTGATCTACAGAAGAAAAAAACAACAACACACAATCAAAAGAAGATCACCGAGTAAATTACAGACCAATAGGCGATATCCTCCTAGTGGCCAGTTATTTGTTATAAATTATCCGGTATCATAGTTACGTTTATATGAATACAAGTTTTAATAAAACTCAGTATACAAAGCTTATTTATCAGATGTTCAACTGAAGATTAAATGCAATAATTAAACAGGAGAAAAAAAAACAACAACTTTTTTATCGTGACATTGTCTTTACAGCAGATGAATAAAAAAACAATACACCTATACACAGATTGAAATAATGTTTTACAAAATTATTACGTTATGAAGAATATGATGCACATGGCACACTGATAAATTCGTACATAAGGCATGTACGTACTAGATATGGAATTATATTATTCATATCATGTCATACCATCATCATCATCCTTGTGATCATCAATATCATCGTGATTATCAATCTCAATACTGCCATCACTACCTCCATCACTACCACCACTACCACCAACATCCTCCTCCTCTTCCTCCTCCTAATTCACTTCATCCTACACCCCAGCCCCTCCAACTCTTAATCATAATAATCATCATCATCATCACCATCACTATCGTCATCAATATCACCATCACCACCACCATTCACCATCACTACCCCATTCTCCTCTTCTTCCTCCTCCTCCTCATGATAATCATCATCATCATCATCATCATCTTCTTCATCATCATCATCACCACCACCACCACTACCACCGCCATCCTCCGTCTCCTCCTCATAAATGTGATGCAGATGATACCTTATATACCTCTCAGAATAACATTCATCGATATAATTCACATAAATTATAAATACCTCATTTCTTTTCATATGAATATCGGTGTGGATTTGGGTTTGGTTGATGGCTGTGCTGTTGTGATGATGTGGCTCAGGATTGGTTGTGCATACAAAGGCAGTTAATATAGCCAGGAATACCAGATAGATTGCGGTGAAGAGAGTATGCATCATAGCTCCGTACGCCTTCCTGTACATTTAAAAAATAATAATAACAGTAATAGTAATTAAATATCATAATTGATAGGATTGAAGTAAATTGAATATATCATAAAGAAAATGTGAGAAAATTACAATGCCCCGACCGGGATTCGAACCCGGGACCCTGGATTACATGACCAGTGCTCTACCAACTGAGCTATCCGGGCTCCCGTCGAAGCAAAGTAACAATCTCACATATAGCCCCTCTCTTTCCATCGAGCGTAGGGGGTACATCCATACCAAGTAATAGTAATATTATTAATAGTAATTAACACTGATAAATAAAAATATTATTAACAATTAAAATATATCCAAGAATAAAAGGTATACCGAGGTATAGAACGTAAGCATCATTGCGCCGTACGCCTTCCTGTACATTAGACAAATTATTTAAACGACCAATGCAATTGTAAAGCGTTGGTCACAACCGGACGTACGTGTGGTCTGCGTGTAGTTTGCATGTGGTCTACGGTGGATTTCGCAGAAAATCCCTGCGTCGGACGCACGGGTCTGCACGTTTTTTTTTCTCCTAGCACGGGTATGTTGAAAGCACGTACGCGTAGCAATCGTACTTCCTTCTTGCGAACATCGCAAGGGCATCTTGCGGCGGTCTCAAGAAGCCAGTGACTCCATACGGAGCAGTGGCATATCGCGCTTCGGTTGGACCGTATCTGATTACAACTGGGGCTGTACATTCGCCTCAAGAGTTCTTGCAGGTAAGAGGAAGTATGTTTACGAGGAAGGTGCAATGCACCTCTAAGAGGAGATGCAGAGATCGAGGTGCGCGACCGGTTAAACGAAGGACGTACGAATCACCGCAGTTGGCCCACAGCCGGTCGCAGCTGCAGACACGCACGTGCAACAACACACAAGATCACTTGCGACCATAGCATCAATCAGGTCGAAGTTTATTCCAAATACGTACAAAATAATCAAATATAGATTATTATTTTTATGAAGGGTTTTCAAGCGACCAGAAAATGTGACGTAGCTCATGGTTTGCGCAGAAGTACCCAGATGACCGTGCAATTTTAAAATATCTCATTTTAAAATATTCAGTCACGGAATACGGGAAATGTTCTGTGGATGGTCTGTATTTGTGACCGAGTACACGGGTAAAACGTGATTGACCAATGAGTTTACAGAATTCATGATCACTAAAAGATAAATCCTTAATTGTATCCCACTCAAGGGGGGTGTTTCATAAAGCTGTTCGTAAGTTTACGCACGACTGGTGATCAGTTCTTGTGCTAACTGATTGAGAACCTGATTAGATAGCACCCAAGAACATGTTCCAGTCGTTCGTAAAGTCATTCGAAACTTTACGAACAGCTTTATGAAACACCCCCAGGCCATTCAATATTATATAAATACCTAAGTATGGCATTAAATTGATTACCATACCGGATCGTGAAAATATCCAAACAACAATGACGTAAAATGATACTTCCGAAATCGATTCTGTCTAATATTCCATTGTGCTCTATCACGTATTGGACGTTATTAATATCGATATTTGATTTTCACTTCGATTAAGGATTGCCTGCTGAGAGACAGAAGGGCGTGTAATCTGTGTGAAATTATTGGAGCTTACGCCCTTTTGGTTCTCCACAAAGTATAGGATACAGCGATCGTTATAGAGATACACCAATACTGGAGAATATTTCGATTTTACACAAACTGAACAAACCCCCATATGAAATTACTGCAGCTTTCTAAATGGCGTATAGGAACTTTGAGCTTTAAAGATAATTTCTGGATGGAGTATTCTGTTATGTACAGAATAATATACTTAGGCGGGGTTTTACACTGTAATCATGGAGCGTACGAGATTAGTAGGGTCCATGCTGTAATTCTCGCTACCTCAATGCAATTTTCGACGTAGAGGGCAATATTATGCATGGAAATGGTCCACATCTTCGTCAACTTCACTTCCGGTCCGCATTGAAATACTACGGCTTATGAATAAAATGAGTGCTAAAATTTGGGATCGCATGACATAAACCACTCAAATTTTGAAAATGCAAGCAATTGTCTCAATAAATCATGGTATCTTTTCAAACATGTCGGTTAATTTATACTCAAACTCGAGGATTTTTGTAATACCTGTGTACATTTTCAATGCAAAAAGACAAACACTTGTCGAACCAATCGGGATATTGTCAGCACTGCCCATGCGTGGTTTGCATGACAAACGCCATCTGTTGGTGAAATTGCGTATTTGGGGTAGCGAGAATTGATTATTTACCATTTCATGTCCAAGTACTTGATAGAGACGGGATGACTGAGCAGCTCCACACGATTGTATTTCACCATAGACTGTTGAATAAAATCATCAGATAATTAAAAATCAATCAAATCAATTATAACTAATCACATATTGATGAACATGTAAATTCAATTAAATAACCAACTTTGATAGCGGAATTCAATTTTACGTTATTTCAGATACGAAAACATATTGATCCCTCAATTGTGAATGATATATAAAGATAATAACAGTACATAGTTTGTCATAATCATCATCATAATCATTATCATCATCACTGACGTTTTTCATACATCAAAAGCATTGTGTGATTATCAATATCATTTTCATGATTAATTTGCTACGGATAACATGTTTTCTTTAAAGGGAAATTAACCTCAGCGTATGAACTAGCTTATTTTGAATGGTGTAGTATATGCCTCTTATTTGATACATGCAATTTCATGTAAAAACACAGGATATAGATATAAATCACTATTTTCCAGCCAAGTTATTGTCTGCTAGCAATAATAAGGGGGCTGCCATTACTTTATGTGTACACGAAAATATTTTTCATCCCAAGTAATATTTCCTTCATCGTTAACTTGTAATTGATTTTTAGAGGACAAATATATATTAGATATAGTCACATATTCTGAAATGTAAGTTTAGTTTTATATATTTTTTAAAAGGTCTTAATTTGTTCATAAAAATATACTTTCTGTACGTGGAGACGGAGAATTGACGTCAAGGACGGAGACAATCGTAACAATACCAAAACAAAGCGAGGAATCTGCATTACAGGATGGCTATTAGAACTCATGGGTCGTCAATTATCTAGGCCCATGACCAATAACAATCGTAATAAAATCAGAACAAAGCGACGTATCTGTTGTAAAGGTAGGCTATTATCAATGCATATGGTACCTAATGATCCGTGTCATGCACAAAATGGCAGCCTCCATGGAAAGACGTAGCAGACAATACCGCATCTAGAATATCATGTGGGGTTAATTGTCCTTTAAATTTGGTATACAAGTACCAACATTAACAATTCTTACTAAAATATGATTTTTATCAAGGATGTTTTGTTAGTGTTATTTGTAATATAGAACATAACATGCTATAACTTTACATGTATTTTGGATAATACATGAGATAACAAACTTACATTCATAGTGCAGAGTGGATGATATACACCATACTTCTTGATCCACATACGACGGAACTTCACCGGGAGCTGCAGATATTTGAAATCGTATCTCCTCTAAAATAAAATTTAAAAAAGAGAGAAATTGATATTTGTTAGTTCATATCGCATTAAGCCCGGCGCACACTGCACGATCTGACTACGATGCAATTTTGGGAAAAGTTGTTATAAACATGTAAAATCTTCTTGATCAAAGTTCTGAATAGTAGTATGAATACTAAAATCGAAATTCCGGGCTACTGCGAGCCCCCGTGTAGGAATAAAAGCGAATTCAATTCCAAATCGTAGTGACGTCATACCAATCTTGCGATCGACTAAGATTTGAAGCCGATTTGGCCTTTGCTCTAACCAGAAGAATTGCAGTGAACCAAAATTTCGATATTAGTATTCGTATCATTATTCCGAACTTCAAATGAGATAATTTCACTTTTTTAAACTTTCACATTTAATGCAAACTGCAATTTGTTCGAAAATCGGGTCGCAGTCGGATCGTATAGTGTGCACCGGGCTTTACATTGAATCCAATCTGCATAAGCGGCTTACAGTCTCCCATAACGAAGAGCTAATTGTGCTGATCACTGTGGATGGTATTTTGAGAACAGAACGGTATAATTAATAAAATTACATTTTGTGATGAGTTTCAAATTAATACTAGAAGAATTAAGCTAAGCCTCTATTTCCATTATTTCGTATCACGAAAAAGGTACAACTTTGGGAAACCCTGTCCTGAATTATTATAATGAAGTTATATCTTTTTTTCAACATCATAATCATGATCATTCCCTGATAGCAGAAAGAGGAAAAAATGACGTGATATTTACGTCGTCGTTTACGTCTTTTTTACGTCCTGTAATTACGTCAATAAGACGACAACTTGCACCAACGCAAGACGTCATGAGGACGTCTTATTTTGACGCCATCTCTACGTCTTGTACACTGTAAAACCTAAAGTGCTACTTTTAGGGGCATGTATAGTGACTGTACCTGAAATGCTGTTTATAGCACTTGTAGTGTGCTAATTTACCAGCAAAAAAAAAAGTGACCGTGGCGAGGCTCGAACCAGGTTCCGCTGATTGAGAGGCGCTGACGTTACCGTTAGACTAACGAATGCTTCTTGCAATCCAGTTTAGTCATGGGAGTCAAGTAGATAACATGAACTATGTGGTGTCGTAAATTCACTATGTAACAATATGATCTGCTCTAAACCGTACGATGTGAATTAGTCTAGCGGTAATGCCAGCAATTCTCGATCAGCGGACCCTGGTTCGAGGCTCGCCAAAATCATTTTTTAATGAATATTTAGCAGTTTAAGGAGCCGGTCCAGCTCCCGTGAAAGTGCTGAAATAGCACGCTGTGTGCATTCAATAGCACTCTGAGTGCAGTCCCTATGCATGCCCTCAAAAAGTGCTATATACAGCACTTCAGTTTTTACAGTGTACAGATGACGTCAAAATAAGACGTCCTCTTGACGTCTTGCGTTGGTGCAAGTTGTCGGCTTATTGACGTCATTACAGGACGTAAAAAAGACGAAAACCACGACGTAAATATCACGTCATTTTTAACACTTTCTGCTATCAGGGATTATCATCATAATCATCATCATCGTCATCACCGTTGTTATCATTATCAACATCACTGACACAATTATCCTCATATTCTCCTCATCATCAACATCATCTCGTAAAATGAAAGGCCGTTCTCGTCTTTCTCAGAACGCAGTGAGAAAACCTACCCAGTATTCCGGATGGCCAGGCTCTAGATCTGATACACTCTGACACCGATCCAACACTTTCTGTGGAAGAAACGAGGAAGGAGAATGCATAATAAGGATGTAACCATTGCAAGGTGCTTCCTCATCAAATCCCCATATACGCCGGCTGTCAAATATAATCTACCCAAATCGAGTTCCTTTTAGTATTCAGCTTCTTTTCAGTCATTATACTCCAATTTTCTCGAACGTAATATATTTTTCTTCAAACTCATATAGCAAAATATTTGTCAGCGCTTATACAGTCATGTACGTAAACCGAATAAATAGAAATATAAGAGCGATTTTTTTTTGGTTAGAATATGTAGAATGACCTACAGTACATGTACATCTTTGGCAAGACATTAATCTGCATTTGCCACTCTCCACCCAGGTGTTAAATGAGTACCGGTGGGAAGGAATTCCTTGAATGCTGTGAGCACCGAATTCGGTAGCCTAGCTAGAGCCAGGGTAATATTGGAGCGCCTTGAGCACCTTATACGTGGTGGATATGAGCGCTATAAAATACCCAATATTATTATTATTATTATTATTATTATCTTACCATGAAGACATCAGGCATATGTTGAATGAGTCGATCTATCGGGTTAGCATCATTTACTGTGCACATCAATATCTCATCCCACCTGTAAAGAAATTAAAAAACATTGAATTTTTGATGAGTTTACATTCTCCCATTCAGCGTATCCATCAGTGCCGTAGCGTATGTCCAATAGAGGGGGATTTTTTTTTTTTTTTTTTTTGGGGGGGGGGGGGGGGGTGACAGTGGTGTCACAATCCCCGCAATCAGATGTCATACAGAGTTTCTCCTTCTTCCCTTCCTCCCTGTGCAATCCTGACAGGGAGGGGAGGGGTCGATCACGCTACTCCACTGACTTATACACGCTCTTTCCCCGTAAATACCTTTACTAATTAATATTTATCTATTTAAAGGGCAATCCAACCTTTGTAAAAAGCTGATTTGTGTGAAAGGAGAAAATATGAGAAACAGGATGGTGAAAGTTTGAAAGAAATCGGACCAAGAATAAGAAAGTTATGAATGTATGAAAAATTAGATGACTTATTGCTTATCCGATTTCGTTCAAACTTTCACCAATTTGCTTCTGCTTTCATAAAAATCAAGTTATTACAAAGGCTGAATTATCCTGTAAGAAAAAAAATCGTTTATAAAGTCAGTATGAATAACGAAAATTTCTACAAGATATTTTAAAGTTCAGCAACAGAATTACAGACAATGTACAGTACTCAATATTTCTTGTCTAGCATTCTAGATGACCTATTCTTTTAAGAATATCGCAAAGACTTTCGAAAAATCAGCCTAAGGCAATTTCAGTAAAATTGTCTTTTACTTATTGAAATGTGCGAACAATTGGCCTACAATGACATAATACGAACCTGACTGCCCTTGAGTTAATTTCCCGAAAGTGTTTTCGCTCGTATTTAAACCAAAATTATTTGCATTTTCTATATATATGCGCATAAACTTTTTGAAAGGTATCAAAATGGTCTCTTCATAATGAGCCTCGTTATCTTCACGGCCTTCAAGCTAACCTTTTATGGAGGACGATGGCAACGGCGACGTCCTTGTTATGCGTGTCGAAGACGATGTCCATGATGCCATCGCCAGCACAGTTGACGATGTCGACTGCCGCCCCGTGGTCGAGAAGGTAAACGACGGCGTTAATCTGACCTTCTTGGGCCGCGAGAAGGATCGGTGCATTCTGCATTGATCACGGGGTAAATAGTAATTAATATATAAGTTTTCATTTTTAAAGCACCGTTAGTAAACAATATCTATTTTCTAAACGGAACTAAAAGTATAAAGCTCGATTTTAAATTTAGCGGTTCAATCATCCATTATCAGTCTTACAATATCTATGCAGTTTAAAAAAAATATGACAAGAACACATGAACAACCAATTATGTTGTCCTTGAATAAGATGCTTTTGTAAAATCTTTGAAACCGCGTTTCATCGATCCCTCTTAATAGCGTAGCTGGGAGATAAAAAAATATTCCCCTTTGTGGATCCGCTCATGATTGAACACTAGTGGGGTGTTGCAAGCAAGTTGCAACTGATCGGTACTGACCAGTCAAAATAATTGTTGCAAGCGCATTTTCTTGAATGGGCAGACCCTGAACCATTCAGAACGGTTGTTCTAATTTGCTTTACAATTTGCAGTTGATTGCAACTTTCTTGCAACACCCCATAAGTCATTGTTCTCATAACTACGTGGAGACAGTACTCACCCCACAGTCATCCGTCTGGTCTAGTAGATGGCCGTGTGTTGAATAAAGGATATCCATTGTCTCCTTATACCCGCCCATTGCAGCTAGGTGAAACGGTGTTCTACCTTTGTAGTCCCTGAAATACAACATGTTTTGATATTAGTGTCACAGAAAAAGTACAGGTGAAAGGTAAGCGGAAAGATGAAAAAGTAAACTTTGAGCTAACTGTCTTAAGAGTGTTCTTCTTAAACCTTGTAATTAAACTTCCTTAACGCTCTAGCTTCAATATAACAAGCTATGCTTAGCGGCGAAATATCGCCCTAATATCAGAGTCACACCAGCAATACCGACGCCAGACCGACGCCAGACCGACAACAGACCGAACCAAGAATTACATTGCCACCAAATGGCCAAGAATCAGTGGGTTTGGAGTCGGTGTGGGTTCGGTTTGGCAGTATGACTGTGGTCTCACTGACCGATTGAAATAAAAAATATTGAACTTAACACACCTATCCCACGATCATGCAGACTTTAATATTACCTGAATACTGCACAGGAAAGATATCTCGAGGGTGCCCGAAGGCCTATATTTCTTTCCTGGTTCGCCCCTTTACAATGATTCCACATTTCGTCAATGAAATACGGTTAGGGCTTAGGATGCGATTGAGTTTGCGTTAGCTTTATATTTAGGCTTTAGTTAGGAGTTGGGTCCATTGTTGAGGTCAGGAATTTTGGTTCGAGTTAGGAATTAACCGCGGAACTTGTGCTGCCTAGCATGTATCGTAGAACCATATTGGACATGATCATATCGGTAAGATACCTCGAGGGCCGCATTATCCCCTCTTTTTCTTCTTGGACTGTTGGATCGCATTTTTATGGTGATCCGAAAATGGCTCGGATGAAATTCGCCTTGGGGCAATTTTGTTGTCATTGGCAAAGAGATAGGGTTTCGGATGCGTGTAGATAATTATCTGCAGTGCCCTGTTTCACAATGACTGTTATCATGGTTATAAGCTACTGAAATCATAGCATTTGATTGGCTGAGAGGAAATTTGTCATAGATCTGTTGTAATTGTTATTGATAAAAAGTTTTATGAAACGGGGCCCTGGTCAGGTTTAGGGCTAGGGTAATGTAGAGTGCTGGTTTAAAAGGTGGGGGTATAGGAATTCGGTTCGTGTTAGATATTGACCGCGAAGCACAATCCACTTACTTGTGTAGCAGAGCACCTCTGAGGAGCAGCAGCTGCACCACCTTCTGGTGGCCGTAAAGAGCGGCGATATGCAGGGCGGTCATCCCTTCTCCGTCCGTATCATTGATGATGTTGGGTCCTATCTTACTATCCAGGAGTCGCTTGATGGAGTTCAGGCGTCCGTATCTGTGTGAGAGCAATCAGACGTATAGATGTAAACATTAGTCTGTAATATAAGTTGAATGAGAGAGAAACAGAGAGAGAGAGGAAGAGAGAGAGAGGAAGAGAGAGAGAGAGTAATAAAATATTTGATCCATGGTACAGGGGCGGACTGGCCATGGAGAGTTTGACCAGGAGAGAAAGAAAGAGAGAGAGAGAAAGGGAGAAAGAAAGAGAGAAAGACAGAGAGAAGAGAGAGAGAGAGAAAGTGAAATTACATGCACTGTTATAATCAAGACCAAACACCTTGATGAAGCCCTATCTGTGAAAACAATTAGTGATAAATATAAACATGATGTTCAACAGGAGAGACACATATTAAAAAAAGAAATACAAAAGAGAGAGATAGTGAGAGAAAAAAACACGATGGAAAGATAGAGAGAGAGAGAGAGAGAGTGAGGGGGGGGGGGGGGAGAGAGTAATCAGTGGTAGATGTGAACATGGTAGTGAGAGAGAGAGAGGGACAGACACAGTGAAAAGGAAATGTAAGAAAAGAGAGAAAATGTTCGTTCTTACCTGGCGGCAAAGTGTAAAGGGGACTGCTTGGCTTTGTTCTTGAGATTGACCGTAGCGCCGAGGTCGATCAGGCTTTCGACGCACACGATGTTCCCTCGTTGTGTAGCGTAGTGCATCGGTGTACAGCCATGGGAGTCTCGCTCGTTTAGTAGGCTAGCAAACGTATCCTGTAAGAAGATAAGGTATGTGAAATGAAGCGGTAAATTTCTACATTAAGTACACAAGTACATAATAATCTGCGTATTATTAGAATGAAAAGTTCTTCTATTCCTCTAAAATTTTACTTTCATTATTGGATTTTCGAAGAATAAGGTCTCCTTGACATTTACCAATTTTATAGAGAATTTTTTTTTAAATTTCATGAAAAACTGCCCATTGAGTTTGAACTTTGACCTACCGCCATGTCTGCATAGACTCTGAGTTCCTGTAAGTTCCCGCCGTGTATGATGGCGATGTGCAGTACGTTACGACACTCGGCGTCTTTTACGAACAAACTGGCGCCTTTCTGGAGAAGAAGCCGCGCAGACCGCCATGCCCGCTTCGAGGCCGCCAGGAGTAGCGGCGTTCGGTCTTCAATGTCCTCCGCGTCTATTTCTGCACCCTGTAGATGTAAAATGAAATAAGAGGAGTATAGATTATTGTTTGAGCTTGAGATGCGAATTTAAAAAGAAGAAGAAAAAGGAATGGGCAGTCAGAATGGAGAGGGGATTTAACGAGTCAGAGATAATTACAGACAAAGAATGGGAGAGAGAGAGAGAGAGAGAGAAAGAATGGGCAAAAAGGGATAGAGAGAAGTTATGTAGGGAGAAAAAAGATACGGAGGGAAGGAGAGCAATGTGATAAATAGATAAGAGTTAGGGGATAGAGGAAAGAGAGAGAGAGAGAGAGAGAGGGAGATAGAGAGGGAGGGAGAGAGAGAGAGAGAGAGAGAGAGAGGGAGAGAGAGGGGGGGGAGAGAGAGAGAGAGAGAGAGAGATGAAGTGGTATTTGGTACATGTAAAGACTATTTTGGAGGACTAAAATACGCTTCTGTTCAATATTCATAGTTTCTTTCACGTCTATAGCGCTTTAAAAATCTAGATTCTTTATTCAACTAATAGATGTATTAAACCAATGGTTCAAGTATCAACGGTTCAGGACAAAACTCACCTGCTCCAGTAAGTACTTGACGACATCCACGTGATCAAACATGGCAGCCCTGAGAGGTGAAAAATGTGGATTGAACAAAATGAGAGATGAAATCACATCCGGACTAAAGTTATTCCTAAAACTACTGTACTCAATTATGGCTCGTAAAATGCATTTACATGGACAATTTTACACACTGTTCTGCATATCAAGTAATTTTTTTTTTCAAGTTAATCATTATTTTCTTGAAATACGGTATCTTCTAGATTCAGTCTCATAAATTTGTTCATCTCATGTTCGTGTGGGGGAAAGTACTAAGACGGTCCGAAGTAATGGGACATTAGACATTTTTATGTTACTCTCCCCAACTTTCTTTTTCTTCTCTTTCTTTTTTCTCCGCCTCTTTCTCCTCCCATCCCTCTGTAGATTATTTTTCCCGCTCTTTCTCTCTCCAACCTTCTTCCTTCTCCTCCTCTCTCCCTCTCTTACACACCCACGCGCGCACACGCACTCACACCCCCCCCCCCCCCCCACACACGTACGCATACACAATCTTTATCGTACTATGCAACTGGTTGGTTCTTACTGGTTTATCATGTCAATATTTTGAATTGCTACTGTATTTTCAGTCTTGTAATTTGACAGTACATTCTCCCTCTCTCTTTCTTCTCCCCCTCTCTCTTTCTCACAGTACCCCTCCTTTCTCACCCCCCCTCATCCTCTATGGCTATGCCACTGTAGTTAGTTCTTACTTGTGCAGCGGAGTCATCATCTCGATATCTTGCATTGCTAGTGTGTTCTCAGTCTTGTAATTTGACAGCATAATCTCCACAATGCGTAATGCTCCTTGGCCGCAAGCCAGATGGAGCGGGGTGCACTTGTTATCCTGTAACCATGTTAACGAATGGTATCAAGAGAAGCATGTTAAAGGTACATTTTTTTTTTCATACGGTCTTGGAATAATTTTAAATGATTTATTAATGAATGCAAGTAAAAACATTCCTGGAAGTTTTAAGAATAAATGATTAAGAAAGGATTTTAAAACGGAATAGAAATATGTAGATTTTCAATTAACAAATTTATTCGCTCCGCACAACAAATATCTTTGAAAACAATACATAATTATCATAAAACCGAATTTTATTCGTTCGATATCATCCATGTATTCTGAATTTTCATGAAGTATTTTCATAAGTTGAAGGTATAATACAGTGTTGGTCAAGGTCATGGCAAGGACAAAATGGTGTGGTCTTAGGCGAATCCTCGGAAGATACAAAAATGTAATTTCCCATGAAATTACATGAATCTTATCATTCTGTAGATTATAATGGTGGAAACAATGCCATTCTTGACTTATGCATGATTGAGCAAATTAACCATGCCACCCAATGAGACCAAATATATCGTGATTTCAGTACAAACTATGTCAAAGATAATTTATGTTCTACACTCACTATGTAAAAACGAATCATAAATAAGAATAATGATTTTGTTTGTTTTTGACCAATGACTTTTTACCAACACTGTGTTTCATCTTTAACACGCACCTTTAACATCAAAATACGAGCGATCTTGATATTAGTAATGGGATAGCACTTAATAAATAAACCACATACAGAGGAAGGAAAACACTTAGAAAGCCTCTTAGACATGCTACCTAAGTGGCAGAATAAATATGTTTAATTAGTGCGAACCTAGTAGGTCAATCCAAGGGATACAGTAAATTACTTGATAAGTTGATCTCAGCTACAATTTGTTTTCCTAGAAAAAGCATTATTTGTTAGTAGATAGAAGTGATTGAAAACACGGGACGCCTTAACAAGGAAAGGCCCTTGCCATTACCATTAGTGACAAAGATTTATAGACATTAGGAGATTTGCACTCAATCCTTAATCTCTGGGTTGCATAGACGGGTGGTCCATGAACTTTCAGTTCTACCTATCACTATACATGTAAAATGATTACATTGAAAGGTTGCTACGTATGAATGGTACTTTATTACAACTTTACGAATAGAGGAAGGAAGACAAAGAAAATATGAAGATTTACTGTCAAATCATGCTACATCCAATGAAACTAAGTTCTGAGGAAAAGAAGGATTTTTGTTTCTCCAAATGTGCAATATCGATTTGAAGTGAAACTTGTCATTTACGTTGATATATCTCCAATTTATGGGAAGCACGGGAGCTGTTATTGTACTACTGTTTAATAAGACAGTAATATCATTCTTTAAAGAACTTGATAATTGATAAATTCCTTTAAAATTTTGTAGATGTAGCCTATTTTGGAAACAAAAATAGTGATCCAGCATACGTTCAAGTGCACATAATGCAGTGAAACAATTCGTGATTATTCATGCACTTTATACCACTCGGTGATTAGTCAGTGGTCAGGGAAGGCCATTGTTTTAACTGTGGATTTAGCATCTTTTTGAACCAAACTGAAATTGATGTAGCATCTTTTGGAAATAAACTCACTTTCAATATTCTGAATTTCTGGATTCCCAATTTGAAATTCAACTTTTTTTGAGTGGTAATAAATGTATAGTATGTGGCAAATAAATCAATGCAATGTGTACCGTGTATATTAATGAAATTAAGAAATTATACCAATTTTGAAACCTTTTTTATTTTTAGTTAATTCGATGAAGGATGAAGTATTTTCTATTGATTCAACGTTAAATAAAGTTGATAAATATAATTATGATCATTTTGGAATGATGTTTGTTTGGAATGATGGTTTATCGATCAACACCACACAAAAGTGAAAACGCATCAGGTTTTACATTTCATTTCAAAAGGACTGTCTGAATAGAAATTATTTTGATTGGAACATGATTAGATTAGTCAATATTGCATAATTTTTAATGTTCCAACATATTTCACTTGGAACTTGTTTAATTTTAATATATTTCGTTTACAATACTGGAGAATATTTTACTACCTCGAAACTCATCAACTTTTACATCTAAACAGATTAAAAAAAAGAATATTAAATACAAGAAACGAAATAAGTATACAAGAAAATGAAAAGAAAAGAACAAATTGGTCTTCACTTCACTTCATCGACAAAATATCAAACTCTTCCGGATCTACGAACCACAACTTCACAGGTGCAATCACTAAAGAATAACACATGGGTGCAGACGACACAACCAGACGACCATCTTCACTGATTTATACCTGTTGAACGTCCAGTTTGGCGCCAAATTCTAAGCACACCTGCACCGCTGTCTCGCAACCCCCGTTTACAGCCGAATGCAGTGCTGTGTTTTGTTCCTTGTCGGTAAAACCCAAGAGCTGCCAGCGCTTGTACCCACATTTTTCGGCTTGAAAAAACACATTGGGAGGGGGAAAAAGAGGATATATGGTTTTCTTAGAAGTGACATAATTGCTCTTAATTAAGGAACCAACTGATGTTACAAATTGCGAGGTACTGGTAAGAATCAGATTGTGGGAAAACAAATTCCAGAATTGATTTGAATAACGTACGCAGAACTGTCCTAAGAAGAATTTTGTACTTTTGAATTTTCTGAACCCTTCACAGCGTAATTGTCAATTACAATAAAATAATTTAAAAAATAAAACAATGATTAAAAAGGCGTCGAAAAGAGCCCTTTAATCGTCTCACGTAACGTTACTTATATCGTGCTCTTTTTAAAACTTTTTCCTTTCACCTCCCCATTTCTCTTTTTTCTCTTGTTTTCTTTCTTTTTTCGTCCTGCTTTCCTTACAATCCAAGTTTTCCGTTTCCTCTCCATTTGAACTTTCAGTTGGTCCGAATTCTATGAGTAAACACAGTATACCTGTTGTACGTCCAGACATGCGCCATATTCAAGGCATATTTCTACGGCTTCCTCGCAGCCTCCGTTCACGGCAGAGTGAAGGGCCGTGCATTGTTCCTTATCTTTCTGGTTTAGGACGTGATCACGGGAGTAGCCCAATTTTTCACCTTCGAGGACGAAAGTTACGTTTTTGAACAATGATAAAAAGATACAACAATGACAATGGAATAAAATTAACAACATGTTTATACGATGTGATACCAATTGTTTACTCTCAGAACACTGCGGCTTAATTTGTTGATAATAGTTGGAATTGAAGCACTTTTTTCCCAAGGATACAAAGCGGTGAATTTTTTTATTTCCAAGGCTTTAAAGGCGCTCAAGCATTCAATGAATATCTTCCTATCGTGTACGCATTTGTTTCACCGTGTTGGAGAGTAGCAAATATAGATTTATGTCTCGCCAAAGGACATCAGTGACGTGACAGAGACAACAATAACATCAGCTTTATAGATTGAATAATTTATCATGTACCCAAATAGTTTACTCAGTATATAACAGTGGCTCAGTCTGAGGGAATTATGTGTCTTGTCGTCTTAATATCTTGATAATATTATGCCGTTTTTAAAAATAATTGTTTTCCATTTCGTGCTTTATCGGTTTGTCTGTGAAAGACAAGTGGCATGAGGGAACTAATTTTACAAGAAAGATGCCGACCCCAAGTGATTTTTTTAATACAGACGTCATATCAATGTATAGAGAGAGTCAACTGCGAGTGCGTTAATAGTGTCGTTCATCACCATGAAAATAGATTGGAGCCACCCACATTAAAATAGGAGCTGCACTGATTAAAACCTGCTTCGTAATAAAGATGTTGTCATGGTGACCCGTTGTGGATGCCACACATAAACTGGGTACCTTCTAATGTAAACTACCCCTATCACATGAGTCATCCCGGGGTAGCTACATGGGGTATAGGGGGAAAATCCTTCCAAAGAAATTGCAAAAAAAAAACCCCCAAAAGAATACAGAAAAAATAAGGCGAAAGGAGAGAGAAAAGGGGAGGGGAAGGGGGAAAGTTAAAAGAAGATGAAACGACCCCTCCCACACCCTAACCCTAACCAATGTCACTGTTAATTCATATTTCATCAACAGAGTAAGACCGGTGCCCCCCTCCCATGATAGCGGTGACCCCTCAATATCTACACACACCCTACTACTTTGCCAGGAGATAATCCATGCATGTCACAGTTTCATTGACGAAAAAAATCGACTTCTTCACTTACAACGTCAAAATGGTTGACATTTTCAAAAGCCCGGCTGACGAAGGTCTAAAGTTCCGTTAATTTTTATGTGTGTATGTATTCATAGGTTGTTTTTTATGATATGTTCGTGATTTTTACGCCTTTCTTGTATTTGACTGCATGTGTGTTGTACACACAACCCATGTCATACTCCAAGACATAACATATTCCAGGAAGACAGGTTTTCAATAATAAGTATAAAGACGTGGTCTGTGCCAGAAAGACGTATGTCAATTTTAATTTATTACTGTTTATATAGTAATCTTAGTTATATCTTATAAAATTTGATCGTTTTATAATGAGTGTAGGCCTATTATTAATTCTTACCCATTCCCTTGGAATTCTCATTCCATTTAAAGACGAAATTACGGTTGAAGAACAAAGACATGCCAAAATACTGGCAACAAAAGGTAACATAATAATATAGTGTTATTGCGCTGTTTTGGTTCAGATCTAACAAATCAATGTAAATTGTTTTTCAGTGTCTTATTTGGTACACATTTTTTAAAAATTGCTTTATTTATGTGCTATTTGCTTCAATTTAATCTTTATGCCCGGATTGTATTTTTATAATTATGACATCCTCATTATGCAAAATAAAGAAATGCTTCAATTATTAATTAGGCTTGACGCAGAGTTGTGTTTGAAAGTGCATTATGAAAGTTTCGTCACAACAGCAAGGCACCATTATTCCTGGAACACAGTAATGCCCAACGAATAAATCTGTTTGCAGACAAACAAAAAAAAAAAAAAAAAAAAAAAAAGGAACGCGGTGCCATTTTACATAAAAGCTCTTCATAGTTGGTCAAATATAGTGTTGTATCTGAAAAATGGATTACAAGTCTCAATATCACAATATCAAAACATCATTATCCTTGAACCACAATAATTAATGCTTGACGCTTAGCTTCGTTTGTTGACAGAAATGGAGGCGGCGCCACTTTGCAGAAAAGCTTTTCATAGTTCGCCAATGTCGTAACGTATTTGAAAATGGATTGCAAAAGCCTCCATATATCACAGTATCAAAACATCATTATTCACGAAGCACAATAATTAATGCTTGACTTAATGCTTGACGCATAGCTTCGTTTGCTGACAGAAATGGAGGTGGCGCCATTTTGCAGAGAAGCTCTTCATAGTTCGCCAAATGAGTCAATAGTTGAGGGGAACATGCTCCTTCATTATATAGATTAATCGGAAGCACTGTCAGAACATGAGGCTCGAGTAAATATACCAATGACATGTGATATTCCCACCGATGGTAATAAAGATACTTGTTGCTCGTCTTTGCCGTCTAAACACACATGCATGGTGTGTTTAGCCGGCGCAATTGGAAATAGGCCAGTATGGTTTCATCAGCATAAAAAGGAACAAAAGATTATTAAAAAAATCACCTGGTTCTTTCATATTGACCCGCATTTAGAGATGAATTTTATGATTAAACCATAGCAGTTCAGAGTTTTCTATTGGTCTAAATTAATCATTTTTCCCTCCTCAAATTAGCAACAATTATTCTTTTTTTCCGTTCCTTCATAGTTTGAAAAATTGAAAATGTTTATTGAATGAACCATGGTGCATGAAAATTGCAAAATTTGACTGAAAACTTGCCAAGGTGTACACAAAGATAGTGTTTATATATTTTACAATATGAAGATTTTTAATGATTAGTTGGAATTATTCGTGAACGGCACAACCTACTGCATAGGAAATAGACTCAACATTTTCTGTGATTTTTTTCTCTTTCTTCTCATGTATAATGTGTAGTCAATAGCATTCTGGCTCAAAAGATAATGCAAAGTAAATCGTTACTGAAAGGCGACTTTGTACTGCTAAGGGTTAAATGGTTTTTGCATAAAATTCAAAATGAAGAGATGTACACTACGTGTTTCACGAATAAGTGGAATCACTCAACCCATTAAAACCCGACTTGATGTTATTACGCTCATATTTACCTGTCATTGTGTTCTTGTATGTATTCATATTCTTCGTGTGAAATGCACGTACGTAACCTCGGTCAATAATCCATCGTGTTAGAGTTAGTCATGCTATTTGTAGATAGTTCTTTAATAATCAATACTATTATTGCAATATAAGTCTTATCCATTAAATAATGCTAAAGAATTGATATGTTGTTTTAAACCTGAAATACACGGGAGAAGAGATGATTTCAATGCCCATATAAGCCATCTAAACACTTTGGCAAAGTGACCATTAAGCCCATGCTAAAAAAAGGTCCACTGAGCCGTGCTTAGTCTGACTATATGATCAATTTTCTAACCTAGATAAAACCACGATGTATCCATCATCAACTTTTCTCTAGCGTGTTATCTATTGCTCATCCCAACCCATCTTGCTTCATACGCAAACAGGCCTACGCTATATTTGTACTTTCAATGAGAATGAGCTTTTAATCAAACTTAGCAGTAATTTCTTTTTGCAGAGAAGCTCTTCATAGTTCGCCAAATGAGTCAATAGTTGAGGGGAACATGCTCCTTCATTATATAGATTAATCGGAAGCACTGTCAGAACATGAGGCTCGAGTAAATATACCAATGACATGTGATATTCCCACCGATGGTAATAAAGATACTTGTTGCTCGTCTTTGCCGTCTAAACACACATGCATGGTGTGTTTAGCCGGCGCAATTGGAAATAGGCCAGTATGGTTTCATCAGCATAAAAAGGAACAAAAGATTATTAAAAAAATCACCTGGTTCTTTCATATTGACCCGCATTTAGAGATGAATTTTATGATTAAACCATAGCAGTTCAGAGTTTTCTATTGGTCTAAATTAATCATTTTTCCCTCCTCAAATTAGCAACAATTATTCTTTTTTTCCGTTCCTTCATAGTTTGAAAAATTGAAAATGTTTATTGAATGAACCATGGTGCATGAAAATTGCAAAATTTGACTGAAAACTTGCCAAGGTGTACACAAAGATAGTGTTTATATATTTTACAATATGAAGATTTTTAATGATTAGTTGGAATTATTCGTGAACGGCACAACCTACTGCATAGGAAATAGACTCAACATTTTCTGTGATTTTTTTCTCTTTCTTCTCATGTATAATGTGTAGTCAATAGCATTCTGGCTCAAAAGATAATGCAAAGTAAATCGTTACTGAAAGGCGACTTTGTACTGCTAAGGGTTAAATGGTTTTTGCATAAAATTCAAAATGAAGAGATGTACACTACGTGTTTCACGAATAAGTGGAATCACTCAACCCATTAAAACCCGACTTGATGTTATTACGCTCATATTTACCTGTCATTGTGTTCTTGTATGTATTCATATTCTTCGTGTGAAATGCACGTACGTAACCTCGGTCAATAATCCATCGTGTTAGAGTTAGTCATGCTATTTGTAGATAGTTCTTTAATAATCAATACTATTATTGCAATATAAGTCTTATCCATTAAATAATGCTAAAGAATTGATATGTTGTTTTAAACCTGAAATACACGGGAGAAGAGATGATTTCAATGCCCATATAAGCCATCTAAACACTTTGGCAAAGTGACCATTAAGCCCATGCTAAAAAAAGGTCCACTGAGCCGTGCTTAGTCTGACTATATGATCAATTTTCTAACCTAGATAAAACCACGATGTATCCATCATCAACTTTTCTCTAGCGTGTTATCTATTGCTCATCCCAACCCATCTTGCTTCATACGCAAACAGGCCTACGCTATATTTGTACTTTCAATGAGAATGAGCTTTTAATCAAACTTAGCAGTAATTTCTTTTGCCCATAAAATTGAATTAGAGTGTTCTATTTTGTTCAAGCTAAAGCTAAGTGGAGCGATATAATAAATCGCAAATTCCACTCTTCTAAAGTAGGCACACATTCACTGTCGATACGCAATCACAATTTTAATATAACGTTTATCTCTTCACTTTTAATCCTCAAAATGAACTTGAAATCTTATTTTTTTTTTGTTCTCATCCAAAATAAGTTGAAATGAATATAGAATTTAAAAAATAAATCTTTTACATTAAACTCTTACTTTTATGAAAGGTTACGGCATAAAACAATATCTTATGATTCTGATTTTGGCGATGACTGAGAACCCTTATTTATAATAGTATATTTAACAATGCTTTTGTAGAGAGCGTTTTACTCGAAAGTCATTTCCAACACTGACCAACTATAATCAAGATGAGCATTGGTTTTTATTAAGGCGCTCATTTAATCATTGAATGTGCTCTGAAATTGTATTACCAGAATCTGCAACGTTAAGCTTTTCAATATTACTGAAGTGAGACGTTTACTATGGCGAAAATCAAAAGTTGCAAAACGTTTGCGTGAAGCACTTTTATCCTTAGCAAGACAATTTATTTCATTAAATTTGTCAAAGTATATAATATTTTTTTTTATCCCAGAAAAGTAGAAAAAAAATCCACTATGCTTACCTTCTGTTAATAGTATATCCAATACTCTTCTGGAGGCATGTGTAGCAGCGCAGTGGATAGGATACACGCCATTGTTGTCACTCATACAAAGCATGGGTGAAAACTCGATCTAAAATGGTTTGAAAATAATTATGGTAAGTAATCCTTACTGGTACAACAAAGAAAGTATGGTTAAAATATGAAGGAGTAAACATATTTTTCCAATTAAAATTCAACGCATTATTGTTATTTCTTTTACCCAGACAGTCTTCACTCAGACGATGACAGAAACATATCTGAAAAAGGGATTATTACCAATAGTGTGAAGAGTAAACTATTTTATGGCTATATTTTTAATAGAAAGAGAATCGATACGCAATATCAGCACTCCTCCTATCGAACTACGTGAATGATCACTGCTACAGTATCGGAAGTCGAACTATCATAGTTTTCACTGTTATGCAATACATTCTTATCATTACTCAGCTGCTTTTTAATAATTTTCAACAAAACCTCTGTCTAAAAAAGTACTAAGTAAAAGAATCAGACTCGACGACTTGAATGTCTCCTGGTATACGTTGCGTCAATGGTCACTATTGAGGGATGCAAAGATAAGTATAACAAATACATTTTTTTATTTAAAAAAAATACTGCAATAATTAACAGGAAAACCCGCAAAACAAACTAACTATAAACCAACGTACTAAAAAACAACCATTTAGTATTTACCAGTTTCTTGGCTGCTTCCAAGTTGTCTTTCATTGCGCAATAGTGGATGGGTACCTGACCGAACTCACCGCGTATGTTTATTTCACAGCCCGGCTGGCGGCAAATTGTCTGAGAAATAAATCACAATTAATTTAAAATAAGTACGATCGTACACAAATGGAAAAGAAAACTTGAACGCAAATCCATTTGTGAAAACATGTTATTTGTTTAAATTAAATATTGGCAAATGTATAATCCATGTGTCTCTTAGTATAATATTGTAAATGAAAGGATCATCATATAAACAAAAAATTATGAAAGAAAGAGCAATACAAATTTAAAAAGTCGATTATACTAAGGAAGTAGGGCAATCGGGACCATTACAATCAGGAACATCTTATAGTTTACTCAATATAGTGAATAATAATGAAAATAATACTAATGTATATGCTAAGGAAGCACAACACCGGGTGTTGGATTACATGGGACAAGACGTAAGATCGTTTTACGATACACGTAACACAATACAAGCAAAATATTAAAAAGTGATGACCACAGGGGGGGGGGGGGGGGGGGCAGAAAAATCAAGAAGGAACTGATAGTATAGAGAGTAAAGATGCATGTACCTCTACAGCTTCCACGCAATTGTTGTCGCACGCCAGATGGAGAGGAGCCATTTTTAGCTTGTTCAGTATGCTGGCCTTCGCACCCATCCCGAGGAGTATATCGATTATCTTGGCTTGCCCGCTCTCCACGGCCCAGTGAAGGGGTGTGTTCCCTTCCTCATCCTGTGCGTCTATGTCTGGTATTGTCAAAATAACAAACAAAATAAAACACTAAGATATCATAGGATTATATCTCAGGATTGTTACATAATTATTTTACAATCAAACAAATTATATCATATCATACAAAACACACACAACAAAACAACAAACAGAAGAGAACAAAATCGAATCAGAAAATATCATAAAAATCGGGATTAAGTTGTCGTTATTATATAAAATATTCGAAGATTTAGAAATGTAAGGTGATGCAGTCTCGTGGGCAAGCCCTTTTAACATTTAATCCTATTTCATGATATCAAGAAATCAATTCTTGATATCATGAATTAATTATTGATATTAAGAATTCGATGTCTTGATATCAACAATTCGAATTCTTGATATCAAGAAATCATTTTGTGTTCTTAACCAATGGTATTTCTTGATATCAAGAAATCAAATTTTTTTATATCAAGAATTCATTTCTTGATATCAAGAAATCGAATTCTTGATATCAAGAAATGAATTGTTGATATCACAAATTCAATTCTTGATATAAAAAATATATCAAGATATATAAGATATCAAAAAAAAAAATCTTATTTCGAGCTTGAAATTTGTGCAAGAATTCAGTTCATTTTCAGCATAAAAGTTGTGCAGGAATTCACAGTCCATTTCAAACGCAAAAGTTGCGCTGAAAATGAACTGTGAATTCTTGATATCAAGAAATCATTTTGTTTTCTTAACCAATGGCAATTCTTGATATCAAGAATTCAAATTCTTGATATCAAGAATTGAATTGTTGATATCAAGAAATCGAATTGTTGATATCAAGAATTGAATTGTTGATATCAAGAAATCGAATTCTTGATATCAAGAATTGAATTCTTGATATCAAGAATTGAATTCTTGATATCATGAAATAGGATTAAATGTTAAAAGGGCTTGCCATATGGGCGTCTTTGCGAAGAGGTGTAACTTTATGACTATAACACCGTGTATAACACCGTGTTGTGTGAATTTATGACTGTTGCATCGGTATTTTCACGTTATGTTTCCACATTTCGATAAAATTGTGATAAAAAAACTGTCTGGGAGTAGGTGTTATAAGTTGATATGTAGTACATAAGAATTGGTGAACACTGTGGGGTTTTGAAATCATTAAAATGATAAGAAATGGATTCAATGTTGCTGAAAGGCACATGCTCTGAATACAAAACGGGGGATATTGCCATAAACAGGGGTGGATCTATAGGATTTTATTTTTTAAAGGGGGGGGGATGCACAAACCTCAAAAACTTTCTGAGATTTTTACACTTTTCTTGAAAGGGAGGGGGCATGGGCCGGATGTGTCCGCCCCCTAAATCCGCCACTGGGCCTCCACGTACATGTGGCATGAAAGTATGAGCCAAATTTTTTAAAAATCTATTTCTTGTCATTTTTCGAATATGAAGGCATTTGAAGAGCAATCCTCTTCATTCAAAGATCATTATTTTTTTCTATGACATTCTTCCAAACTGACATAAAAAGAATGAGAACGCTCACAAATCATTTTTAACCTTTACCAGGACTCATCCAGCTCTTTAAAAAGTCAATTTCCCCCTGTTATCTACATGGCGTGAATGATTGGCATTTAGCTTAGCCTTGTGCGATAGGATTTCATATCTGACTGAATTAAATGCACTTGTCGGTCTTGTCAACGATAAGCACAGATAAAGCTTTCCCAAAACGAAGCTACAAATGCTAGTAATCGATACCATTAACTTATGCTACTAGTGAGCTTTTCATGCTGTCTCTATTAAGCGAACGAACAGGAGCATCAGCCTAAAATTTACTGACAGAATTTTAAGCGTGAGGACTAATAATGGGCGTAACTAGACGATTTTAAATGGGGGGGGGGGGGGGGATTGGACCAAATTTGCCGACATGTATAGCCCTAGGTTTTTTGACAAGCATAAGAGGCAATCAAACTTTGAGTTCCAATAATTGCATTTATTTGGTCTGAAAACAATCGAAGGTTGTGAGGGAGGGGGGATTTCGCATCTATCCCCTTCTCCCGAAAGCCATCATGACCCCCCCCCCCCCAAAAAAAAAAAACAACCAACACAAACAACAACAAAAAAACAACAAGGACAAAAAACACAACAAAACAAAACAAATAAAACACACACAAAACAAATAAAAATAAAAAACAAAAGCAAAAACAAACATACTCGTAACACCTATAATTTGGGGAAGGGATAACGTAAGCACAAGTACCCCTGCCCTTGGCAGCGCTAATTGCTAATCAGCTGCCTTGCACCTCTGTCACGAAAAAAATCTTCTATTTTCAGTGATGTCTCGAAAAGCAATATAGTTTATTAGCTGGCCTATTTTTTTCTAGCTATTATCAAATTGTTCTAGCTGTTAGCAAATTTTGTGTTCCAATATTGACCAGCATTTGCATGATTTCAAAGATTTACAAAGCGATGTGTGCTGACATTAAGTGAAAAGATGGAAAGAAACAGATATTTGTCCTGTCATGTAATATTGCGTAGTCATTGACATATTGCTTACCCAATTATTAAACTCCCAATATTATACCAATATTATACTCCACCTGACAGCAAGCGTGATATAAGACCAATGTCAATTGAGAATCAGTCATGTTTTGACATAACTCACGGTGAAAAGCATGCGCAATAAAAAATAATAAAATAGTAGTAGATTGTAACACTGAGGAGTCGTGTAACAGCTTTACTCACGTTCTTTCTTTTTATCTTTTTTTTTTAAATACACTTAGCCTTAAACAAAAAGCAGTATTAAAATGTTAACTCCTTTCATGGTCGTCGATGCTTATGCACAATGGGGCCATATTAATGCTGTGACTCATCATTATCATAATCATCAACATCACCACCATCATCGTCGTTTTATTGGAATACACATCGTTCCAAAATTCCCAAATTATTGGGGGAGGGGGCAAGTGTTTAAGCTGTCGAAGGTCAAAATAGAAAGGCAGGTATTTCAGATTGAGAAGTTAAATTTATTGATGATGTTGGGACTTCTGACTAAAACTAGCCTGGGGATATCGTGCTCTCAATAAAAAAAAAAGTTTGAGGATGCGAATCTCTACCGGATGTGTATATTCCTTAAACTAGGCATTTCATCTACAGTTGTCTCTCTCCATCCAGGTTTTAATTGGGTGCTTTAAAACGCACCTGGTGCAGATAACGGCTGTCGCAGCTAAAGAACTGGGATAATAGTAACCAAAAACCCCTTTGGAAGTGCATAGGGACTTTATATCAAAATGAGATAAGCACTACACAAAATCGGTTTCTCGTTTATATCATTAATATCTGACCCGTAACCTATTTGTTGTTAACTTCAACTTTCAGATGGAATCAGGGCCACCCAAATTGCGCGAAACTTTAATGCACGTCGGTTAATTGAATAAAATTTTCTTTCGTTAATTTGAGTCCAACAGCGGCAACGACACAAGAAGTCCACATATATATAGTTCACTCTGCGGATAAAATTGTTGTAATGATCTCTTTTTTTTTTTACTCAACAGATATTGGCTGTCCATTTACTCTCTCACTTGTCTGCATGATAAATCCCAAATCTGTGCATTAGCTTAAACATGGCAGCATCCAGCGCTCTCGTTTCCATGGAAACATGTACCGCATTTCGATCCTCGTTAAATAAAGAGCTGATGGAAAAAGCGGGACCTGTCTGCTCCAATGCTCAGTAATAAAGCGAATATATTGGACAAGTTTGGAATACATGCATCGAGAGCGGATAATTGCAGGCTTTACGCAAACCCCATTTCTGATTTGAAGTGTGCGTGCAGGAGAGTATAGAGTAAATACAAATCCCTTCAAAGAGACAACGCTTACACCACGTCGAGCATAAATGTAGGGGACAACAAACGTGACTGATAGCTATTTGGATTTAATTTTTAAGATAAATCGAAGTAAATCTTTAAAGGTTTTTCTTTGTTATCAACACAATGGCATTCCACTGAATCATAAATGACTCTATTTGTTATACAAAGCTCACATGACGTACTCTCATGTACCTATAAAAAAGGTGAATATTCCCTATGTTTCACTCCCCGGGAGTCACGTCACGGATCACTAGTTTAGGAGTGAATATCGAGTGACTATCGAGTCCTCTCTAACAGGAAAAGAGTGGAATTTCACTCTATTTTTATTCCCCCGGGGAGTGACGTCAGTGATTACTCGATTTGTTTTCAGAGAGTACGCAACTGGTTTCGTAAGATATTGGCCAGTTTCTGACGGATCCAAATACGTCAAGATCAGGGTTGTTTTTCAGCTACGCATCCGCTGACATTTTTTATAAGTTTCCAAAGAGTTGGGCCAGAAAAACCTTTTCATTTTTCATATGATAGAGTTATGTTTTACTTTTTAATTTTCTGTAACGTGTTACATTTTGTTTACTATTCTAGATCATTTTGAAAGCTGGACCATGATTTTTTTTCCGGCGGGTATTTAAAAAAAAATGTTCTGAATGTGTGGTGTTTTTTTCTCAAGATCCCGGGATCTGATCGCATAAAAATACTTAATATGTTTCGGAGGAAAATTAATCATAATCATATAGATTGTCTTTTGGTGCGTTCAACTTAGGCGTACCAGACACACGCCCTGTATACATTATGTTTTTAAAAATACTTGTAAAAATGTCATAAAATTTAGTAAAAATAATGTAAAAATAAGTGTTCCTTTTGAATTGAATTCAACTTACCAAGTCCGCGATCGACAAGGTAATCCACCAAGTCTTTCCTGCTAGCCTTGGCCGCGTGATGGAGGAAGCTAGCTCCCTTCCCATCAACGGCGTGTATTCTCTCTGGATCCAGGTTTAGACCAGTGAGAAACTCGTCAAAACTTAGATGAACACCCTGGTGGTTGAAGAAATGGATAAAGAGAAAGAGAGAGAGAGAGAGATAGAGAAAGAGAGAAAGAGAGGGAGAAAAGAGAGAGAGAGAGAGAGAGAGAAAGAGAGAGAGAGAATGAGAGTGGGTAACGGGAGTGAGAGTAAGACAGATGTGGGGGGGGTAAATGAGATACATAGAACGAATGAAGGTAGAGGGAGAGAAAGAGAGAGAGAAAGAAAGAGAGAGAGAGAATGAGAGTGGCGACGGAGTGGGAGAAAAATAAGGGTAACGGGAGTGAGAGTAAGACAGATGTGGGGGGGGGGGCGGTAAATGAGATACATAGAACGAATGAAGTTAGAGGGAGAGAGAGAGAGAGAGAGAGAGAAAGAGAGAGTGGCGGGGGGTGATAGGGAAGAAAATGCAGGAGGTGGTGAGAGCCGGGGAAGAGGGAGAAAAATGAGGGTAACAGGAGTGAGAGTAAGACAGATATGGGGGGGGGGGGGTAAATGAGATACATAGAAAGAATAGAAGGTAGGGGAGAAACGGAAATCACAGAATTGGATGAGCGATAGAAACAGGGAGAGGAAAATACAGAATGAGAAAGACAGATAGGAGGAGAAAAGAGAAAAATAGAAAGAACGAAAGGCAGAAGCATAAATATCAAGATAGAGATAATGACACTGTTATCCATTTATAGCGAAACGTAATGGCGCGAAAAGACGCAAATAGCAAAATTGCTAGTTTTGCCTGTGCATCTAAAATTACAGTCAGCCTCATCTATTTTTCATATTATTTTCCTTAAAAAATGTTAATAGAGTTAAATACTAATTCCCACATCCTCATATTTAGGTTCTGTCTCTATGAAACGAAATTATGATTTTAAGAATAATTTTGTCATTTGCGTCTTTCCCGCGTTTTTACGTGCCGTCACGTTTCGCTAAGCAACCTTAAAATTCCTTATGTCAATCTCCTCTTGTTGGTTGCACTTATAATGTTCTGATGTGTATTAATGGAACTAACTCATTTAACCGCCAAGAATAATTGATAAAATATTATTATTTCTTTTAAATTGAAAATACTTGTTATTGGTCTCAGCTGCCAAGGTTGTCTGGAAACCGTACACAGGTGCAGAAAGCAATTTCAAAAGTTGTTAATGATTGATTTTTAGGAAATAGCTCATGATTCGTAACACATGTTTAATTGCCTTCTGTCATTACCTCGATGTCCACATTTCCTCCCAATTCCGAGTGTTTTTTTCAGGATATGTGTCAAAACAAACAAAGACATCTGTTTTTCCAGGAATACTTAGCAAAGAGACAACTCTAGCCTAAAATAATTATACCCACCTTGTAACACAAATGACAGTCTCTTTATAGGATATAAAAACATCATCTTTCAACGTTGTTAATTAACATTTCGCTTTATTGACGAACGGTCGACAAATTTTGAATTTATACATCGCTATTGATTAAGGGTTATGGATAATATTCTTCTGTCCTTTTAAGGAATGTGTCTTACTTCACTTTTTATGACGAATATTTAGATAAACACTAACCATTTTATCTAAATGTATGACATCATAATGTTTTTAATTCCAACTCAAGAAGGTAATTTCAATCACCCTTTTTTCAATTCGATATATTCATCTCGGTTTATAACTTGTCCGGCATTTTCAATGGAAATGTTGTTGAAAACATATAATATACACATATCATCATGATCACTGCACAATATACATAAACACTTAAGAGAATGAGAGAGAGAGAGAGAGAGAGGAAACACTGTGGCTTATTTTCCGGGCACTCTGTACACTTTCGTAAATTCTCTACAGAAATACTTGTCTCATTGTTATAGAATCCGACATGTTACTATAGTTTGATTGGATTACATTTGATTTATTCAATATAATATGACATATTTATGTAAATCTGTAAATTTTCAAATCAGCGTGGAAAGATATACAATGACAGAGTTGAACCTTCAATATCCATGATGTTTGAGTCTATACTCATATAAGTTTATGGTTTTATTGCTGGGAAACGTGTAAGTTCTTGCAGGATCTTGCTAAATGAAAGATCCATTGCTGAGAAACTTTTGAGTGTAGCTGCTTAATTTCCATAAAGCTTGTACAATTGAAATTTTAATCAGGAAATACATAAAGTGTTATAAGGAAAAATCATTTTGATGTTACACAATGCATATAATGAACCCAATAAAAATATTTTTTTCACAAAATCTACTGCTTGAACAAAATTTTGTATAGTTTTAAGAACATACTGAGTTGTTCATTTTCCACTAAACGAATTAAAAAGAAGTCCCTATAGTTAAGTTCTCAGATATACAAAAGAAAAAGGTCTGCCAATGACAACTGCCTTCCTGACAATATCCCATCTCATTAAACAACATGTGTCATAGCGCCGCCCTCGAGTTAATGTACGAGGCTTTAAATATTTTAGCGTACAGCCACATAAACTGTGAAAAGTATGAGTGGCCATGACACTCATTTCATAAATAAAAAATACAATCAGTTTATATGGCCTTTAAATGTACTTTATCCCCCTTGAAAGTCAGAAATTGAGAATTGTATAAATACAATGTCATGTAGAACGAAATATCTTTTAAAAGCTCCCGTCCAAATATAGGTACTGGAAACGGCCTTTTCGTACAATATAGTGGCCTTCACAATTTGATCGAAATTTAAGGCGGGTTCACAAATATTATTTCGTCATGGAGCAATTATAATACTTGCAATCTGTAACAAAATCAATTTTGTCAGTCTCTTTCGCTCTCAAAATCGGTCTTGGGCTGATTTACCACCTCCCCCCCCCCAAAAAAGAAGAATAAATAAAGAAAGAAAGAAAGAAATAAAAAAAAACAACAATTGGTCAGATTGATTTTTATCAAAGAATCACCGATTTCAGAACATAATCATAGGTATTACACTTGGCATAATGGGCATCAACAGTTTTTCATATTTTACAACAAAAATACTACAGACTCGATGACTGATATTTCACACGAGTGATTGTTAGTGTATAACGCCGATCTATGCCGAATGTCATGATGTTTGAAAAAAAGTACAAAAGGGATTCACTCCCTTTGTGAGTTTTGATCACGCGATTATATTGTGAACAAAAAACTACCTACAAGCAATTGCGAAAAGTTGATTATGTATAAGATAAGAGAATGTAGGAAAGGATGTATAATGTGATGTTTTGGAATTATCAAAGTTATACAAAAAAAAAAACAATACCCAATCTCGCTGAAAAGCACATGCACTGCACACAAAAATGGGCATATGGGATGACATGTGGCATGAAAGTTTGCTCAAAACCTTTCAGTTATTTCTTGTCATATTTCAAATAACTATGAGGGCATTTCAGGGGAAATTCTTTTTTTGAGGGGGCATTTTGGTATTTTGTTTATACTCAATGAACAAACTTTTGTTTTTGCTTTTATTGATGTTGATTGCGTGTGTGTATCATAGATATACATACTCTTCTTGCCAGTATTTACAGTTTTTACTGATTATTGTAAGACCTTAATTGGTAGAGTATTTGTGTTCTTAAAACTTACTTAGTGTTTTACGTAGTCTTTAATTATATCACATTTACATAATTTTTGTCAGGGAACCATATATTCATTAGCCATTTCAGCTATTTCGTGGTCTCCCATTACCATTCACATTAATTTTGTAAATGCCTTGTAAATATGTTTCATATATTGTTTTAGAAATGGTAATAAATTCATTCATTCATTCATTCATTCATTCATTTTCTTCTATGACATTCTTCCAAACTGACTGATGGATGATTTATTACACAACCTTGGAACTCTTAACTTATTTATTCTGCTTGTGCTAGTCTTTTTGTAATAGAATAGCTAGTAGAAATGCATACAAACAAATAAGAGAAATATTTGAAGTATTATATAAATAACTTTCATACTTTCAAACATAACTTCTAATACATTCCCTTGGTATCTAAATGATATGATGCCATTTAACATTATTCACGATTCTATGATTTGAAAGTCCAAATATCTATTTTTTTTTCCAAAAAAGATTTTCTTTCATTGCAGTCTCAGTAACATTTCAAATTGTTACTCATTATCATTATCATTATTTGCTTTTCATTTTATACTTGCTGAATCACATTTGGTCACTTTTGTATTGAAAATTCATGTTGACTGTTTATTTGAATAAGATTTTTCTGCAATGTTCATATCTTGTATTGTATTGTCAGTGTTATATTTGTTAATTTGCAGGGCCTTCTTGTAAACCAGTGTTGAAATCACTGATGAAGCTACCCTGGAAAAATAAGACTAAATAAATAAATAAATGAAATAAAGCCTACAAATTATTTTCCCTTTTTTTACCAGAACGCATTGACTTACCTCTTTCAATCCTTCTTCGGCATCCCAGTCCGGTACTGTTTCCAAGTCTTCCACAGTACATTCTTCCTTGGCGTGAGTATTATTGTACATTGACTGAATGACCTTCAAGGCAATCTTAGAATTCTTCATCGAGCCCCTGAATTCCTGCAATTTTATAATTTGGTGAAAAGAACGATGTTGGTAAACATTTTCCCTTTCCCCCTTCTTTTTGAGAAACAACATAAAAGACTAAAAATTTGAATACCAAATGAAGCAGGTGAAAGGGACAGACAGGACATGGGACCTTCAGTCTACGAATGCGCGCCAAACTTTAATCTACTCTACTGGGCTATTTCGAGCTTCTCTCTGACTGGGTGGGAGCGTTTAGTATAATAATAATTGTCCCGAAATGAATGAATATAAAAAAAAAGAAAGAAAAAAAAGTCAGACTAATGTGAGTATACACACAGCGATATACTCGGGGAAAAAGAGAGATGGTCGCTTAATGTTTATTATGTTTAAGATAACTGAATTTATAACATTTCAATATGTTGCGTCACTATCGCGTCACACAATCCACAAGCAAATACAATAACAAAGACAGCAGTCATGTTTGTACGTGCAGACTACTGGTGTGCATCTATGATCGAAATAACAAAACTCCGAAATGTTTCACAGAGCAAAACAAACGAAAACGGAAGACAACAAAACAAAAGAAGGACGTCTCGGAAAAGTGACACCCCTGGTTCTTGAACAAGTCAGTGGACCTACCTGTGCCCTTGGGTAAGGCATATCATCAGTTATCCCTTTTGCAGGACAAAATTAAAGAATTTATGGAATTTCATGAATACATCGGTATGTAAAAAAGAGAAATTACAGAAATTCTCGCTGGATATTGACTTTTCGCGGAGAAGCGAATGTGAGATTCAAATCGGGGTTTGGCCCAAAAGTGTAATTTGTGATCTATTTTAAAAAATAATCAATGGTTCTGTAACGAAATCGGTCATATTGCTATAAATGTCGTCGACGGAAGCAACTGGTCAAATCGATTTTGTTACAGAATCACTTATTTCAATTCAAAGTAAAAACATAGGCAACCTGTTTATTAAAAAAAAAACAATTGCTACGGAAACTATAGAATTTCATACGTGATATTATCATGGTATGATGCCGATGCATCCCAAATTCTATGATGTTTGTTGAAAAAAAGAAACTTTGCTAAATGACGGGAACATGGTGACAACCATGTTGAGCCCTCAGTTTAACCAAACAAAGTAAAACACACAAACGAACTAAATAAACAAATATTTATATCTGAATGAGTATTACCTTTCTATCCATCTCCATACTGGGTGAACAGTTCCCGCAACTATTTGACAAAGTCGAGTCTTCCCGATCCCCCGGCGTCGTCCGCCCCGAGAGGTAGTTCCACTTCGGGTTCGATTTCAGAATTGTCCCGAGGCTCCTGCGTTTCATCATGACAAAAAGTTTCTATTAGAAATCAACAACTGTACCCACGATGCTGTAAATATCACACCTCTCACCAACCCTATAGTCACTGGTCTAACGCTGGTCTCGCGGTAGTTATGTTCTTCGATTCGTCTGATTATCATTAAGCTGCCAGCCTCATCAAAACGCGAGTTGAAGAGGAAATATTTTGATTGATGTCGGCGGTTATTGTTAATAAAGGCGTGCGAGATCACTGATACTCTACAATTCGATACGACGATTAGTTACAAGAAAATCATTCCAAGGATGCCTCTTCGTATATGTGAGGAGCAGGATTTCGTCCGCGTTATTAGTCCGTCGTCAGAACAAAAAAATGGCGTTCGCGGGACATTACGAAAGCATAATGGCAAGCCCTCCTCGAACATTCTGCAATACTAAACACTGCAATTAGATGATCATGTCCAGAAGCCACTTGCAATTTTTGTTAAAGTGCAAAGTATTACCTGACTTCTTCAAGGCAGATAATATGTGCTGACTCAGTCTCAGTGTTTGTCTAACAAAGAACGTGTCGCTAATAATTGGTTGAAAGGGAAATAACAAAGGCAAAGAAAAAAATGGCTTTATTATTAAAAAAATATTTACTTTCGCCTTTCAAGGATTTACACAGCGCTGTTAGCAATCCTACAAGGATATTTCATAAACCAGTCTCAATGTTTTATTTACTCTGGGAATACGACCAGGTCAAAATAGTCACGGAAGACCAGCAGTAAACACTGGAATCTCTTCTTTCTTCTTTTTTTAGCTACGCTAATTTTTTAGCTACTAGTAATTTTGACGTTTTCAAGCACGAAACGACTGGATTTCTAATGATCCGTTTGAACCAACGTTACACGTGCCCCAAAGCTAAATCAAATCTGGCTTATCTTAATTGCACATGGAGAATAAACAAAGGAAACATTCCCCGTTTGTGCCCCTGGCAGATAATTCTGCCCCCGAAACAATTTTGTAATTTTGTTATGTTGCTTGTCTGAGATTGTTTGGGAAGAAGGGCAATCAAACAATATGACGACCCCCTGTTTTTTGTTCGTTTGATAAATTTCTGACTTGTGCCCCCATCCCTGACCGCGAATCCTGGATCCGCCACTGCTTTCAGACAGTGTATTGCGAGGTGAGGTGGGGGGGGGGGGGGGCTGGTAGCTGTTTTTTTATCGAGGTTTGATACAGCGTGATGGATTCATGCTTATCAGAGAAAATCGGAGTGGTATTTGCTCGGTGTTTTTGTCAAAAGTGCGATTGTTTGCTCTCATTAAAGACCTTGAACACACACCTGATACAACTGAGTGCAAATGGAACACTTCGTAAGAAATTAAAGAGACGATTGAGCGCTGATAAATTGAAAAAATTTTGCGATCTTTGTCATACTTTTTATTCTGATATGGAAAGGTTTCCCTTGAAATCTTCCTGTATATCTCTGGACCAAATTTAATGATGTGTAGGCCTAACATGTTTGCGTAGAGCCGTAGACCCAAAGATATACCTTCAGTGATTTTTAATTGCGAGTGATTTTCAGCATGATTTGTTCAATTCGATAATTTGTTTATAATTACCAAAAAAAAAATCATATTAGACAAAGGGCGAATCCACGATTTTGTAAAGGAGCTGGGAAGGATTTCGAGAAGAAAAAAAAATGAGTAATAACAAAAAATAAAATAAAGAAAGAGTGAAAAAGTGGTAATGACATTAAGGAGTTTTGGGGAACAAAGTTTGAAAGGGGATACAAAATACAATCAGGGCATATTTTCTGTGTTTTTTTTAACCTACATTATGCATGATTTGGTTTAAAAATTGGGTGGAGGTGGTCATCGGCCTCGGATCTCCCCCACCCCAACCCCTCCCTCCAATCAGCAAGTGTAGTACACAATATGTACTACCCTTAAATCAAACCAGGGTAACTACGAGGCAGTTTCGTTTAAAATGATAATATTGCACGACCAGTCTTGCCCTAACCTGGGGTGGTATTCTGAGATTTATTTTATCTTGCTTTTAGTGAAATAATTTTAATTGTCATAACAAAATGTACGCTTATGGCGCATCATTGGTTAATGACTGCGCAAAAGAGGCTGCGTACGCGGAATTCATCTGCGCAAACACCAATGAAATGTTGCAGTTTAAAATCTGTTATGACAATTAAAATCTTTTCACTAAAATCAAGATAAATTAAATCTCAGAATACCACCCCTGGGGGGCGTTTCATGAAAGGACTTGTCAGATATTTTATCCGACAAATTTGCTCTCAGCCAATCAGATGCAAGGATTTCACTAGCTTATAACAGTTGTCGGATAAGATATCCGACAACTTCCTTTCATGAAACGCTTCCTTGATCTTTAATAAGACACAGTGTGACAGTAAACAGCTTGGTTGAAATGAAACAAAGCTCTGCTACGCAGCCGAGATAACAATCACCAATTGCGCCGAGGAAAAGATGACACTTCCGATTAAATAATCCTAAGGATTGACACGAAAAATAATGTCAAGTCATGATTGCAAAATCGAAATGCCTATCTCCGTCTGAAATTAAATTCCAACTTCTCGGAATTTCTGCTTCTGCATGAAATGGAGCAAGGAGGGAAGGGCAGGTGGGGGTGGTTACGAGAGGATGAAATGGGATGGCATATTTCGGATAATTTTATTCGTTCGCCCTGAAAGGGAATTCTGCCACTTCATCACATATCAACAATAATCAATATATATTACCAAATTATTTTCACATGATTTCTGTTTTTATATTTTCCACGGATGCTGAACAAAACAATAATATTCATAGTCAGCCTGCGGATTTGCATCACAAGTAAGTGCGAAACGCATAATAACAAAATTAATGATTAGATGAATTGTATTTCATTCGACCTATTCAACAATTTCAGAAACACCTTTGACAACATACAACCAGAATGGCGTTCAGGACATATCTCTGTTTTTCTGTCAGTCTCTCTCTGTATATCTTACTCTCTGTCTATTATTTTCCTCTATTCGAAATGAATAAACTAAACAGAAAGCAGAACAAGAGCATAAGCAATATTGTGTCTCGCCCACTCGCGAAAATAACATGAATGTACCTCAAGTGCACCTATCACCCAAGTTTGGTTGCCATTGCAGCAACATGTGCATAAGAGAGTCTTGCAGGTAAACTTTAACATATGACCTTAAATGACCTTTAACCCTATCTTGTGACCTCCAACGGCAACATAACGTGAAGGTACCCTCAGTGCAAATATGACCCAAGTTAGGTTGTAATCCAAGCAACTGATGTGAATATATTTGTCAAAAGAGTCTTGCAGGTAAACTTTAACGTATGACGTCAAATGACCTTTGACCCTATCATGTGACCTCCAACGGCAACATAACGTCAAGGTACCCTCAGTGCAAATATGACCCAAGTTAGGTTGTAATCCAAGCAACTGATGTGAAGTTATTTCACAAAAGTGAGTCTTGCAGGTAAACTTTAACATATGAAAAGAGAGCCTTGCAGGTGAACTTTAACATATTACCTCGAATGATGTTTGACATCATCATGTGACCTCCGACAACACAATAACATGGATATGCCCCTAGTGCTTCTATTACCCAAGTGTGGCTGCCAATGCACTAACAGTTGCCAAGTAATGCATCATAAGAGAGTCTTGCAGGTAAACTTTAACGTTTGTGACGGACGGACGACGGACGGACGACGGACGGACGCCATTTGGATCCCTTAGTCTCGCCTTCACCTCCGGTGGGCGAGACAAAAAGGGAATACATGTATCTTCAAAATGTGATTAGAAACTGACCAGTTTAAAATTAAAACTCATTTTATATTACAAGGTATACCTTTTATACTTTTGAATCATGTAAAACCCACCGAGCACTCTACGGTCGGTCTGCGATCCGAATTTGGAAGAAAATGTAATAGCATTTGGTATAAACATTTGAATACTTAAAATATTTTTTTTTATTGGGGGTCTGAATAGTCATATATAGATCGTAACATCGATATTATTAGTTTAGTTCTGGACTCTTGGCCAACAGGTTCTCAGGATCGTGCCATCACTCGGCTTATCGCGTATAGTCGGCGAATAAAAAAATCAATAAAAAGAGTCCAGAACTAGACTACGATATTATGGCCTATTGCGCGCTTTCTAGTCGGAGGAAAGGCCAAATCGGCTCCCAGTCGTAGTGACGTCAGAGGAGTCCTACGATTGTCTACGATTTGAAACTGATTTGGCCCGGACGCTAAATTTTTTTCCCACGAACTTTTTGTCCCTGCCCTCCCTGGCACATGCGCACCTGATCCTTTCCGATCTAAATCAATTTCGCAATCATAGGGTTTATTCCGTAAGCGATATAATGACGGTTGCTCCCAGCGTCTTGCTGTGGCGAGATGCGTTAGCCCTCGGACATTTAACCTGAGGTATGTGGGTTCAACTCTCAGTTTGGACATTACAAAAATAACGTCTTGTATTTTTATTTTTACTAAAAGTAGGATGAAACTTTGAAACCCCATCCAACTCCAAGCATTGTAGGGCTATTTCAAAGTTGCGCATGCGTCAAGGACGATAGTGACAAAAAGTTCGTGGGAAAAAAAAGTTCGCGGCCAAGACATAAGGCTGACAATGCATCAAAACCCTATGTTTCGTATTCATAGTATTGCTCAGAAACTGAATCAGGTCGATTTTATTTGTTAAAATGCCCATATTTCATGCTATTGCAATTTATTACCAAAATCGGATCGCAGTCGATCATATGTGGAAAATAAAAGCCTAACGAAGTAGGTCTGCCCAATGTGAATTATTATTTATTCATTGTTTATCAGTCTACATGAACAGTTTTGAAATTGCAGGGAGTTTGGAAGCAAAGTGTATACGATATCTTGCCACAATGGCTACATGTATTTATTATTAATGAAGCAAGATGTTGTTTTTTTGTTGTTGATTATTTATATTTCTTTTTAAAATATGGAAAAGGATATCACATCACACATTTGTACAAATTTTTTTTTTTCTTTCCATGTACGAACCTCCATGTCGCGAAGATACCAGTTTTGACGTTATTTCTCCCCAACGCGTATATATCAATACCTTACAATAAAAAAATGGTGCATGTTAATAATTTTCCTTAGAAATAACGCCTATAATTCAATGTAATAAAGCTACAATATAAGAGGGTTGTTGGAGCTGGTGCTGGGTGGCGAAGGGGGTCGACAAATATTTGCTTCAGTGTCATCTGCAGTTCTTTCATCGCAATTATATTAGGCAGGTAATTGTGTCAAGTAAGTGTTGGTTTGCTCTCTTTACAGCTCTGCCCGCACGGCTTCCATACCATAAAATCAAGACACTTAAAGCCATGGAGTGCGACGAGGTGGGCAAAGAGGTCTGCCTCGTTAAAAAAGAGATGAACTCAGAACAAAACAAAGATTGACTTTGCTGTAAATGAAGTTACTGCTCTGAAACTTGGGGTGCGTTTTGTAGCTCAAAGCAAAGCCAAAATCAGCGTTTTGAAACACAGTTTTAGAAACGCTATTTTACGGGTACCCTGTTTATCTCTTTTCTCCAGTCAAAACCGTATTCTTGAAACGCACCTCCGCCGCGAGAGTTGAAACTTTATTTTAAACAAAACAGCTCCCGACACAACCGTCTTTTAAACTAAACGCAACTTAATTTAATATTGATAACAATGGCAACTCTGCTTTCTAAAAAGAATCTAGTCAAATATGACTATAATCTAGCCAGATTTGACTAGACTAACTATTCCCACCTGCCCACGGTCACGTGCACTATCCTAGTCAAAACTACCAGATTTGGGTTTGAAGTGAACAGAATCCTAGTCAAAATGAATATTATCCTAGTGAAAATTAACAGAATCCTAGTCAGAAAAATTACTATAATTTGATTAAGAAAACGTGACCAGGCGATCTGGTAAAAAAAAATGACTAGACGTTTTCCAAAGTGTGTATATAAGAGATAGGAGTCTGAAAATTGCGATTGATTGGAGGACTTGCGATTGATTAGGATCGATTGCAACTCTTTATACAGTGAAAAAAACTCCTGGTAAAATTGTAACACAAAAAGTTATTAAGTTTACCAGAGTTCCGGGTCGACCGTTTAATATCCAAGACAAGTCTGGTGATTTTTTAACCCCGTTGCCTGCCTAGTTATTTCAAGCGTATCTTCTCTAACCAAATTACCAAATTCCTGGTGAACTAATGCGAGTATACACGGAAAATAAGTTACAACCAGGCGTTTTCTGTGTGTAGGCAGGGCCCTGGACTATCAGGAGAGCTCGCTAGTGGTGTGTAAATAATATGCACAGATAATGGGAATAATGACACACCAAAAGTTGGAGGAACTTAATCATAAAAAGGAACTTAATCATAAAAAGGAAAACAATCACCACCAAGGCAAGTATGAAGATAAATGAGGGTTGCATGATTATAATGCATGCCGAAAATATTCTTCTTTATTTATGCGTGAAAGCAAACAATTATGTGCACGTGTGAAAACGAGTATTCGCACAAATTGATGGTAAAATCATATTCATATTAAATATGGGGATGAATTTGAATGCTGATCTTACGATTACGAAATTAATATTATATCGAATCATGATCGCGACATCGACTCGGCAGTTGACTCATTGCAGTTTGTAGGAGAAACTCCGTTCGTCGTAAATTAACTTCGACATTTAACGAATGTGAAAGAGATAATAAACAAGTGCTGGGGCGAAGTTTAATTGGAAAAGAGCGAAGGAAGAAAACGTGATGCTTCTAAATCTAAAGAGAAACCTGGGGAGCGTTTCATCAAGCGTTTTGTCAAATTTGCTCTCAGCCAATCAGATGCAAGGATTTCAGTAGCTTATAACAGTTGTCGATAAAAATCACTGACAAAACGCTTGATGAAACGCTCCCCTGTACACAAATTGATTGCTTAAACTAGAAAATCTGTCGCTCGACCACGCACGGGTCCACAACGATGAGCTCACACCACAGATTCAAGGAAAAGAGGAAATAACACATCTTTTTGCTAAAAATCTTAAAGGGATACTCAACCGCAGATCGTGGATGTTTTAATGCCGCGAGAGGGCACCGTGATCGTTACCTGATCATGCCGTTGCCCCGCGGGGAGCAAACCTCGGATAGACTGGTCGCCGCACAAACATGCACGCTCCGCCTGAGCTCGAGCTCTCGTGCGAGATTCGGTCGGCTTCGTGCAGTCGAAATGTAATCCCACTTAGTCCAACGGACGCGTTCGATGCACAAACATTGTGTACGAGTGAATGGGGCTTACGCAATCCTGACTTTCCCCACGGCCGCCCGGTTGCGTATCCCTTTAAGGTCAATGCCCGAATTCACAAAGGAGGATTAAACCATAGATTAAAGCCATGAGTAAGGTTTAAACCTCCGTAAGCGTACTAAAATAAGTGTACATTGCCCATGTGCGCGCTCAAAGAAAATAATGATTGGATCGGATTCCGGGCGCACGTACGCTTAAAAAACCCAGGAGGGGGTTTAAACCATGGTTTAAACCAAACCTCCTTTGTAAATTCGGGCCTATAGGACCAGAATTCACCTATATAACTTTGAATACATATACATTTAAACCCTATATATTAACATTTAAATGTGTAAATTCTATTGAGGTCATGAATGGTAATATATATGAAGAGTTTATAAGTGAAGTGAAGGCCCAATCGGCTGCGAATCGTAATGACGTCATATGAAGGCCACCGCACACCTTACGATTGGTCTGCGATCCGATTGTGAAATGAATCGCTATGGCATTAAATATTGG
This sequence comes from Heliocidaris erythrogramma, assembly GCA_025617745.1. Lineage (NCBI taxonomy): Eukaryota > Metazoa > Echinodermata > Echinoidea > Camarodonta > Echinometridae > Heliocidaris > Heliocidaris erythrogramma. The sequence continues at coordinate 22,905,629 of CM046862.1, forward strand.
TATTTTAACAAATGAAATCTACCCTATTCAGATTCTGAAACGTAATATGAGTACTAAATATAGGGTTTGGCAAAATTTGTTTCAAATCGTAGGCAGTCATATGATTTTTGTGACGTCACTACGATTTGGAGCCGATTTGGCCATTCCACCGACTATAAAACTCGGCAAAGGTCGTATTACCGAGTTTTCTATCTGTATGACTATTCAGACCCTCAATCAAATATATTTTTCGTTTTTAAATGATTTGTCAAATGATATTACATTTTCTTCTGAAATTGGATCGCATACCGATCGTAAGGTGTGCGGTGGCCTTCAGTCGCAAGACTGCCCATCGACGTGAAGTAAATGGTTTTTGCTAAACAGTCGGGTCTCGGCGCGCTGGGTCGAAATTGTCGAAAAATTTTCATTAATTTTTGCGTATGGTATTAGCAGCAAAAATAAAGGACAAAAAAGGCTGATCTGATGGGAGCATGAATTAATTATTAGCTTTATCCTTCTATCATTTCTCTCTCTATCTTTCGTTATGTTATTCCTTGTTTTTATACTTCTATCCATTATCTTTCCATATCCTTCCTTTCCATATGTTATTCTTTGATTCCTTTAATAATCTCCTCTTCCGTCTTTACTTATGTTACATTCATTCTCCTTTATTTTTCTCTCTCTATCTTTCGTTAAGTTATTCTTTCATTTTATCCTTTTATATTTTCCATTCGAATATTATTCTTTGTTTCCTTTTTTCATCATCTTTTTCCACCTTTCCACGTGTTTATCCTATTTATTTCTGGATTTCTCTATCTATTCTCCGTTTTGTTATTCTTTCTTTTTATCTATTATTTTCTGCTTACCATCTTTATTTTACTTTTAATACTTTCGTTATGTTTCCTTTTATCATGTTTTCTTCATCTTACTTTATGTTAATCTTTATCCCCCTATCATATCACTATATTTCCTATATTTTCTTTGTTTTTATCCTATCATTTTTTCTTTCCATCTTTCCTTTCATTATGGTATTCTTTCATTCAGTTTACCATCCTCTCTTCCATATTTCTTTATGTTACTCTTGATATCCTTATCCTTCTATCATTTATGTCTCTATCTTTCTTTATGTCATGCTTTGTTTTTATCCACTTATTTTTCTCTGTCCACCTTTCCTTTCGTTGTATTATTCTTTGTTTTCTTTCATCATCCTCTCTTCCATCTTTCCTACCCTTCTATCCTCTCTCTATCATTCGTTATGTTTTTCTTTGCATTATCCTTCTATAATTCGTTATGTTTTTCTTTGCATTATCTTTCTATTATTCGTTATGTTTTTTCTTTGCATTATCCTTCTATCATTTTCTCTTCCATATTTCATTATGTTACTCGTTACCCTTCTTTTATTTTTTTTCTGTATCTTTCGATATGTTTTCTTTCTCCTCTTATTGTTTGTTTTTAGCCTGAAATAGGGTAAATCATACTGAGATGGACACTTTTTCGTTATGTCCCCTTGAATACACAATACGATTTTTTATTTATTTATTTATTTTTGAAATTTACTTATTCATTTATTTTTAATTTGTTTTATTTAATTTTATAATTTTTATTTATTTAATTTATTTTTTAAAATTATTTATTTATTTATTATTATTATTATTATTTTATTTATTTTTTATTTTTTATTTTCGACCCAGCACGGCACGGTGCGGCGTTTAGTAATAGTAGTAGTAGTATAGTAGTAGTTTAGTAAAAGCCAGGCAAATAGGGCATTTTCTCTTTCTGAAAAGCCTAGACTTCTCGGTAAGATAAGATAGCACGTTTCTTAAATGTCATATCTGATCATATTTCTTTCAAAACCTAGTCGCATTCCGGTCGTCTGGCATATTATGTGCCCTTTCCAAAACATTATAAATGAATGCATGATTTATAACGGAATATTATATTCTAACTTTAAAGCATTAGTGCCGGTAAAGGTCATAATTATTTAGATGAAACATTTTAAAGCCAGACAGATGATCTTAATAAAGGCCAATGATGACACTCAAGGACAAAAATTAAAAATCTATTAAAAAAAAAGAAGACCGGCTTGGTAGCATGCAAAAAGTAGGCAACATGTGTATCCAATGCCACAACCACTGGCGTATCTACAGGGGACACGGGGGAGCGTGCCCCCATGTCCCTCATCGAGTGGCGAAAAATTGCGTAGGGGGGGGGGGGGGTAGGAAAAGAGCAAAGAGAAAGAAAGATGATGAAGAGTCGCCCTTTTCCACTTCCCCCTAATCGATGGTCTTGTTTATAATTCGCCTTTTCATCCATCAAATAACACCCCCCACACACACACACGATGCCAGTGCCCCTCAATGTCTGGGACCAATCTACAGTTACTTCAGTTAAATCGAATCAAAATAAATCTATAAATCAAAATAACTATATATACAAATCAAATAAATATCATGATATAGAATATAGATCATACTTTTTTAAAGCGATTACAATACCTTAGTCAATAAAAACTATTATTAGAATATAGTGAATAATCATCACCAGCGCAATCAAGCATAATTAGCCTCAACGATTGCGGATCACATGAGCGATTCACAAGACATTGGTCCCATCCATGTTATGTGGATCATCAAACACATTAATCATGTCAATTACGGCAGCGATAAACAAACCAATAAAGAGGTCTCACCTAAAAATGAAGCATAAATCCGTCGAATAATTGATCCGTCCAATAAATGATCCGTTAAATGAGATTGATAATGGGTGCTAAATCTCTGTCACAGTGATTATTAATGTTTCCTTCATCCCGCGATACCCTTTATAAACCGGGTCCAAGAAACCTTGCTCATACCGCTACGAATGCCTTTAAGTGCGCCCTATATAGGCAGACTAACGTTATATATTTCTGCTGGTATGGTGGTATGACGTCGCGGTCGCATCAGCAATTACGGGCTTCCAAGTTGAAGTGGAACCAAGTAATTTAAGCCTGAGTAAAATGGCCATGACCGTGCATTTCGTGTGTTGATTTTTTTTTTTTAACAGAGGATGATTATTTCCCAATCATAATATGGGGGAGAAGAAAAAAGATTGATTTGAAAGTTCTAACCTGTAATTCTATGGTTCATTACTTATATTTTTGTGTTCCTGTCATTCAGTGTATTATATAGAAGTGTCCGCTCTTTCGTCTAGATTACGAATAGAATTTAGAATAGAACTTAAGATAACTATAATACATTCCCGAGAAAAGCATTGTTTGTCTGGATTGAAATAACTTCATGAAAGCAATGTGGAAATTCTCCATTTCAAATTGGTTTTGGAAGTACCGTATTAGAATATATTTTTGCTTCTTAGATAATGATGTCTGTTTAGTAAATTAACACATACAAAGGTGATAACCCTTTTTAGCTTGTCAGAAAATTTGCGGAATCGTGACCTGTTTTCAACAGAATTCCGGATACTCCCGGATTTCACAAAAGGTTGTTATACTTTGTCTTTATTAGTTAACCACAGGCATGACAGGCCAAATCATTCGTCATTTGAAAACATTCGTACAGTGTAAGCGGGTATAGCTTCCACCTCCACGACTTCTTTGATCATCAAGTTATCAATCACCAGCGCACGACCACATCAAGCAAACAAAAAAAAACCAATAACGAGATGAAAATACATTCCTGGGAAAACAGTCTAGCTGATAAGTTAGTTTTAGTATAGATTCTGATCACTGCCGAATATAATCAGAAGAGGTGGATCAAACATGATTTTTTTCGGTTGGTGAACGATGTTTTTGTCGAAAAATAAAGGTTATTAAAGGAGAATTAACCTCAAACAATAAAGACGATAGTGTTCAAAGGTGTTATTTATTCCTACTTGTTAGACTATATGGCTTCGCGTCAAAATATACGAGATCGATACGAATCAAGATTTTCTGAGCAAAATTTATCATCTGCTAGCAATATGTATCGTCTGCTAGCAATACATGGGGGCTGCCATTTTTTTTATGTGTACAAGAAGATTTTCTTAATCCAAATGCCCAATTGCCTTTTTCAAAATTAAAAACCCATTTGAGATTTAAAATATAGAATAGATATGTCAATTTATTTTTAAACTGAAGATTTCCTTATATATTTCTGTTGAAAATCGATATTCGCTTAATATAAATCTATTTTCTAGATACTGTGACGCAATGGACGGAGCAAATTAATTCAAATTTTATGGATGCTTCTTCCCTGAGCATCTATAGCGGCAAACTATGCATTCACCTGCTTTCGGATAATGGGACTTGAAAAGTCAGAATGCATGCTGCATATATTATGCTCTGCTCTGTTTGGCAAACCCAAGAAAATAGATTTTTGTTAAGCAAAACCAGACAATTTAAAAGTATCATTATAAAGATTTAATTTTTATAAATCATGTAAACACCCACTTTATATTTTTCGTCACATATGGGATTTTAGGTAATGAAGAAAATCAATTTAGGTCTTGGATTCAAAATATCTTCCTGACCGGAACATTTCTCAATGGTTCATGTACAAATCCAAATCAGCAAGAAAATGGCAGCCCCCATGTAAATGAGTAGTAGACGATACCGGGTGTTGGAATATCTTTATTATACCCTTTTCTGATATCTTATTGGAAAATGATTTAGGCCAATAAGTAGGAATATACTACACCTTTCAATATAAGTAAATTTGTACTCAGGGGTTAATTCTCCTTTAAGTTTTAAATTATTAGTCATTTGAAACCATTCATACAGTGTAAGCGGGTATGGAAGGCTTCCACCTTCACGACTTCTTTGATCATCAAGTTATCAATCACCAGCGCACGACCACATCAAGCAAGCAAAAAAAAAACCCCAATAACGAGATGAAAATACATTCCTGGGAATACAGTCTAGCTGATAAGTTAGTTTTAGTATAGATTCTGATCACTGCCGATTATAATCAGAGGAGGTGGATCAAACATGAATTTCTTCGGTTGGTGAACGATGTTTTTGTCGAAAAATAAAGGTTATTATGTTTTAAATCATTAGTCATTTGAAACCATTCATACAGTGTAAGCGGGTTTGGAAGGCTTCCACCTTCACGACTTCTTTGATCATCAAGTTATCAATCAGGAGCGCACGACCACATCAAGCAAACAAGAAACCCAATAACGAGATGAATACATTCCTACGAATGAAGTCGAGATGATAATTAGATTTGGTATAGATTCTGATTATAATCAGAAAACGCGAATCAATTATAATTTTTTTTTCGGTTGGTGGGGGATGTTTGGGTCGATTTTTTGAAAAATCCAGTTTTTCTTGAGAAGTAAGGGGTCACATTATTACATGTGTTCCACGCTTAAAGCAGTTTAGTTACGTGACATTCCACATCCGTATAGGTTCTGAGAAGAACAAGATTTTAAAAATTTATTCTCTTGTTTGCATCATCGATTATCCTATAGTACTACTGTCTAATGAAATGATAAAACTACCACTGAGCTATTTTTTCTCCATTTTAAAGTATATTATAGAGTCTTTAGATATCGCTTTTAAAGCGTTCAAAATACGAAAAATTAAATGTAATTTTCTTTTATTTTGTTCGCTATCACGTTTCACCAGCCTCTTGTTAAATATTACGCCCCGGTGGAGGATAAATTGTATAAAATAGCATTTGCAAAGCTTTAACAACATATTATAAAACTCTCAACTTTCTGTTCCCTTGCTAAATACGACAATTTCTCACGGGTTTCCGTTAATTTTGCACCGAATTAGAGAAGCGGAGAAAATGCAAGCCGTTTATCAGATTACAAAATTCGAACATCTTTACCGCTCAATTGCGAAATTACCTGCTGTGGGTAAAATTCACAAGAAGTTGCATTTTTTAGGGTTAAAATTATTTCTCAAAATTATGTGATGATTTATTTTGTATAAAACAACCCCCGAACAGCAAAATAAAAGGAGAAGTAGCATTTAATAGCTCTCTGTTTCTCTTATGCTTTCACTCCTTACGTAATATTTCATGAAGATGAATCAATTATGTCTATAACTCTGAATGATGGTAGCATAGATCACGTAATCTAATTGATGAACGCTCTATCGGGAAGAGATATTTTAAATGTCCATTATTGAAAATATGGGTAATTGATTGGCAAGTTTCATAATCGAAAACACTAGTCTACAAGGCATGCGTTGTCGGTTTTTTAAATTAAAATTATACTTGAAAGAAAATCTCAAGTGGGCCTAAAATCTCCCTTCCTCTGAAAGAAACGAAAATAAATCATAATATACTTATAAATAGAATATCCTTAGGGCACATATTATCCTCCCATCATGTCATTTTCTATTCAATACATTATTTGGCTGGATGTCAGACTACGGGATTGAATCTTGATTAGGACCGTGTGTTTGGCGCCGAAATGAAAAGCGGTGGACTGAACAAATTGAAGTCTTGATCTCCCCTTGCATAATATGATAATTATGTAATTCGGCCGACTTGGAAAATGAAATGTATGGAGGCCAACAGTGCAATCAGAAAATTGCTGAGTCACGAATGGCCGTGATTTGATTCATCTATGATTACGCAAGAAACAAAAACAACAATAGCTATGATCCGCCAGAAATTACGACCAATATACCGGGCTTATTCCCCGCTTCCGGATTATTACACCCATCTTCACGCTGCCATGGAGCAGTTTCATCAAAACATGCAAGAGAGGCGTAGCGTGGGTCCAACTATTAAGAGGGCACGTGTATCATGGGGGGGGGCGGGCACAAGTTTTAGTCGATAAAAAATGGGAAATATTGTTACCGATTAGAGGGAGGGTGCGGGAAGAGGTCTTACCTTTTTCTTTTCTCATATTTCCCCCTATCCATTTCAGTTTTCCCCTATTCTTCATTTCCTTTTCTTTCTGTCCCCTAACGAGAGAAGGAGGAGGAGGAGGAGAAAGGGGGGCGGGGGGGGGGGGGGGAGGTAGGGTTCAGAGGTATGGAGGTATACAACGTGCCCCCTGTACTCGTCTCACCTAATTTAAAAAAATAGGACCAATATAGCCCGCTTATACCGGCTTCAGGATCATTGCACTCTTCATCTCGTTGCCACGGAGCCGTTTCATCTTAATGAAAAGATGATGTTGAAAACAAGAGGAGGAACAATAATGCGGTCAGCCACGGAATGATGATGATGGATTAACATTCATATTCTCAGATTTAAAATCTGCAAGTCATCACTCTTCGTGGATAATGACGTAGTGGGTCTGAATGCCTTGCCGATTTCTTTTGTCGTTGTTCCGTGAAAGATAAGGCAATCAAGGATCACGCGCTCCATTCATGATACATGTGATATGAAATGTATAGGAAACGAAAATGAATAACAAATAAAAGGTAAAGCTATTAACATTTAATTAAGTCGAGCTAAATGGTAGATATTTATAAGTAACGACGATGTTTATGATGCTGATGATAATGATAATGATAATAATGATAATAACAATGATAATAATGGTAACGATTATAATAATATTAATTATATAATTTTCTAAATTGTTAAAATGAGAGTTAAAAAATAACGAAAACAACAACAATAAAAAGAAAAAACACACAGCAGCAACAACAACAGAAATAACAATAATATAATAACGGGCGTGACACGCTAATAGTGACGCAACCGGTCTTTTCTTTGCGTGGGTCCTTGGATTTGAAGCATCGTGCTCGGCTAAGCGTGTGAGTTGGATGATGCAACGAGGTGCGGGATGAGATTGAGAGTAAAAGTGGTCATTTAATGACAAAATAGGTAGGTCTATTAGAACGACAAGGACAAGGATACGATGTATTGTGTAAATATGATACTTCAAAGTTTAAATGATGGGATGAGATTGGTGACAAATACAGAGGATGCGAGGTGAAGAATGACGCGGAACTGCAATAATGATAATAAAAGGGATAATGAAAGTGGGTAAAAAATAAATAAAGAGGGGGAGAAGGAGGGTAAAACAAAATCAGAAAAAAAATTGAGGCAGGGATGGAGAAAGAGAGAGAGAGAGAGAGATAGGGGGGGGGGGGGGGGGGTGGGGAGAGCAAAAGGATGAGAGGGGTAGAAGGCTCGATGAAGATAGGGAGAGACAGAGAGAGAGAGAGAAAGAGGGAGATGTTAAGAACTCGATGGAGAGAGAGAGAGAGGGGGGGGGGGTAGATATAGGGAGAGGAGAGATGCAGAGAGAGAGAGAGATATATATGTTAAGAACTCGATAGAGAGAGAGAAAGAGAAAGAAAATATATATAGCGAGAGAGAGAGAGAGATTGGGATAGATATAGGGAGAGGAGAGATGCAGAGAGAGAGAGAGAGAGAGAGAGAGAGCTGGACGACAGAAGGTGAAGTTGGGATCAGTTAGTTCAAGGGAAAGATGAACAGAAAGCGTGCAAACACATCGTATGTAATTGGCACTCGCAATGAACTTGATCCATCAAGACAGTATACGCACGAGGCTGCACATTTAATGAGGTACAAAGCATTCTCTCCCAAAGGGACCTTATTAGTATAGAACCCGGTCAATAACGATAACAATAATTTTGACTATGTACCCTCACTGATATTCTGTATTTCTATGGACAAGGGGGTAATGGTGACGTTTTTAAGCGTTACGTATAACGCACTACATGAATCTAATTTCATTAGCATTATTATTATCATTTTGTAAAACACTATAAAGTGTATGCATAAATATGGATTAATCTATTTCAAACCTTTAAGATATTCATATTCTGTAAAGAATAATTAAAAACACAAATATCGCAAGATCAACATTGACATGTTTAGAGATATTAGCGTCCTTCAATTTAGATTTTTTTCCCCTGAGTGCGTTGAGTAAAAGTATTTGGGATATTAAAAAAAAAGACATTCCTACAAACAAATGAAAATCTTAGACAACATATATCATTGACTTTTTGTCTTGAGGCAAAACAAAATTAGATACTACCTCTCATAAGAATAGTTATAGCTATTGGGTAGGTGGGACCGGCTAATGACCGGATAATGACCAGCTCCGCTTTCGGAGTCACATGACCGCTTTCAACCAATCGTTTGATTAGGATCTACGTCATCATTTTATAATCATATAGCTATCTTGGTGGGGCCGATTTTTTTAGAGCGATATCACACAAACATGATGAATGGATCCTTGGAGTTTAATACTGTACTGGAGTCCGTTGAATAAGTTGTGCCATATTGACCGTCATTTGGCCTTTTCCATCATCTTCTGTAATGCATCAGGCGTACATATACCTTTACCATCAATTTATGTGTATTCAAACTCGAAAACTTTACACCAGGGCCCCGTTGCATAAAACTTACCATTAATGGTAACTCTGTTATCAATGGCAACTACCATGGTAACATCACTCAACAGCCAATCAAAATCAAGGTTTCCATAGTAGTCACCATTGATGACAGAGTTAAGTTTTATGCAACGGGGCCCAGAATGGAAATGGAATTTAAATTGTTTGACCAGGGACATGTATATCTTTATCATCTCTGCATGAAACCTTGAACTACTTTGTCGACAAATTTGTAAATCCCAGCAGGCAGCACTCATTCATACTCTTATTAAACATGTTAAAGCGTATATTTAAAAATCCTTTAAGCTCGTAGCACGCGATGTGTCACTTTGATTGCGTCAGTATCTGCGCTAAGCGATCCTGTGAAGGGAATCGACCCATACGCCAGTTATTAATAGTATATTTCGCACTGTTCATTTCGCAATTCATTTTCAACAACGTGACGCATTCGCGACGCGTGAAAGACCGTATACCAGTCACTGATGCGGTTTTTACGTCGGGAAATGACTCCCCGTGTGAGCCGGGCCTAATTCAGACTAAATGATCCTGATCGGTTAAGAGTAGGCATTCTGTCCGTCCGTGACATTGAATATTTTATGGATTATAATTTTTGTAGGCGACCATGGCAACCAAATTTTATCAAAATTTAATAAGATTTAATTTCCACTGTTTTATGCCCTTCACGATGAAACATAAAATAGCTTGCTTCAATTAAATACTTATTTTCTACAGGCCTTCAAACTTTCAAAATTGGTCAAATGTCCGTCCGTGACTAACCGATCATGGGAGCGTTTCATCAAGCGTTATGTCGGTGATTTTTACTGACAAATTTGCTCTCAGCCAATCAGATACAAGGATTTCAGTAGCTAACAGCTGTCGGTAAAAATCACTGACAAAACGCTTGATGAAACGCTCCCCAGGCTCATATAAGCTAGCGTTTTTCTTATTTATAACAAATTACTCAATCTTTACAAGAAATAAGCCTGCTGAGCATGAGAAGTCATTTGCCAGAGGACGGCATCAGTGACTTTTCGATCTGTGACTCACAAAGTGATAGCGAAAGTGTACAAAAAGTTATTGAAAAAGGAGGAGCGTAAACAAGGGGGGGGGGGGGGGGTTAAAGGTAGCTTAGCTGAACGTTGTGGCGCGTAAAAATGCGGGTAAGACGCATCATTATGACCAAAAAAATAAATCAAAATCAAAAAAGTTTATTCCATCAAAGCAGAACCAAAAGATTAGGATGTAGAATAGGTATTTATCTCTTTGAACACTTTCAAGCAAAATAATACGATTTTTTAAAAAGTCAGATTATGTCTGATTCTAATTTTAGGAGCACAGACAAAACCAGCAATATTCCTCTTTGCGTCTTTCCCGTGTCTTTATGCACCATTGCGTTTCGCTAGCGCAGGCAATAACCAACTCGAAATGACGCCCCTATCGTATAAAGATCGGCTCACGCGAGACGTCATTAGCTGACGTTAGAACTATACGTCATTGACTTGCACTGTCTTTTGCGCGACATGGAAGAGTGATATCGTTCAAAAGGGGATTGTAAAATGAACAGTACCCGTAAAACGTTTAATAACTGGCGTATGGGTTCATTGCCTGCACATGCTCAATTAGCGCAGGTACCGACGCAATAGATATGACGCCTCTTAGGCGGTAGGCATTTGAATTTGAACCGACTCATTATTAATTTGGTAATTAAAAACATCCTGGTGATAATGAATAAATGATTTCCTGACAGCAAGCATGAAAGAAAGATCAAAAAGTTTCCCAGCCCCCCCCCCCAAAAAAAAGAAAAAGAAAAGGAAAGGGAAAACACAACAGATATCATTTATTCTATTTAGTTTAATAAGGGAAGTGACAATGGATTTGGGGGCGCCGAACCAATTGATGTCTAAATCAGATCATAATGGTATCAATTTCTGTCTGAAAGGTGCATACGGGGATAAAGCACTACATAAATATATTGACCAATTAATTCATTAGCGACGGCGAAAGATCGGCGTCCTGCAGAGTGGAATTCATTAATATTGCATTGTTTGAGAAAACACAATGATTGATGGAATTATACCAACTTACACGTGTTTCGACCCACTTTTCCTAACCAATTTATTTGATACCATGAATTACTGGGTCGGGTATGACTTTTGAAGAGAGAGAGGGGAGAGAGAGAGGGAGAGAGATTGGGGAATTAAAAGAGAGAGAGAGAGAGAGAAGAGAGAAGGATGTGTGAAGGGACATAGAGTTAGGGGTACATGAAATTCCGAAATAATCGGAAATGAAATTTATGTATAGGTTATAGTAACGTTCATTTAATACCAACTTTGAGGCAGTGGCGGATCCAGGGGGGCACAGGGGGACCTTTTTTTTCTTTTTTTGGTGTGTGCCCCCCCCCCCCCCGTTTACTCAATCCTGGATCCGCCACTGTGAGGAATGCAAACTTGATATTGACAGCAAATATTATCAAAATGATCAAAACTGGTCTAAAGAATTACAACAGTAATGTTATACGTAGATTATTCTTTCACTCTCGCATCTCCCTCTCTTCTCCTTATTCTACGTCTTAATTGTCCTACCTCCTTTTCGCTCATCCGTCGATTTTCTTCCTCAGCTTCCACACCTGAGGCTGGTCTAATCTTTTAAAAAATCCACCCTTTGATATAATACCCTCATTGATTTTAAGAGCTCAAACCAAATATTCTTAAACAAACTTGACGGCCAATGACAGCGAACCGTGCCAGCAATATCGTGGCAACTCAAATATTTGCCCGTTCGATATTGAGCCTGTACTGAAGACCTTTTGACTAAAAATAGGCGATTGACCATGCTGACCATTGCAGGGCTTTTGTTCGCCTTTTAGCTCAGCCATGACAGGTAGATGACCATGGTTAATGAGTTCTTTCTGCAAGTAATTGAAAAGGTAATCTATAATTCAACTTTTCAATCTCTTGCAACAAGTCGACAGAATTCTCCCCAATCTCTCCTAGCAACCTCTGAATTGTTCCGACTCTTATAAGGTGTGTACTAATCATGACGTACTGTATTACCTCGTACTGCATATAAATTAAGATAGAGAGAGAGAGAGAGAGAGGGAGAGGGAGAGGGAGAGAGAGAGAGGAGAGAGAGGGAGAAAAAATACTTGATTTTCTTCATCATCAGCATGACCAGTATCAAAGAGGCATCATGTATTCGGCAAAGTAGTCGTTATTGAAAATGTAGCATATGAGGTGATTTATCAAATAAACCCTTCACAATGAAACATTTATTATCAAAATGTCTTCGAACTAATGAAAATATTGATATCGTTGAGAGGATTGTGATCTTGAATAACCCCCATGAGTGGCATGCGTAGCACTCCTAGTACTAATTAGGTATTACTACCCCCGGCTTTATCACACGGCTGTTATTTTGGAGCTTCAGATTTTAAGAGCGGCAAATGTAATCAATTTTTTGGTCAAGCTAGGACATTGATGCTGTGCCCGTCTCAAGCCCATCACCATTGCACTGCTTGACCGTTCAGATGACAAAAGCGGACGGACAGTTCATATTGTTTTATTCGTCTTCTGATCTGGAAAAAGATAGAATAATGTAGCATTCTAGTTATCGTTCATCATACCTATTAGCACAAAAAAGTGCTTGAGCGCATGAGGTCAGAGCGCGTTGAGGTGCTTTTGCGCCGTCTGTCGGCCGTTCCCGTACAATAGCGAAATACCTCTATTTTCGGCGATACAGCACGGGCAAATCAATATTGGTGAGGAGAGATGAAAGATGAGAAAGTCAGTATTACACTAACTGAAAGACAACGTTAATATCCGATTAACAACGCTCACTAAGGGACAATTATTTCACTATGAGGAGTTCATTAGCAATTATATTGAACTGTTTACAAAAGCATCACCCACCCAAATTTATGACATGACGATCCGCTTTTTTCGCCAGTATATGTTTTAGAGCGATAGAGCATGGGCAAATCAATATTGGTGAGGAGAGATGAAAGATGAGGAAGGCGGTATTACACTAACTGAAAGACAACGTTAATATCTGATTAACAACGCTCATTAAGGGACAATTATTTCACTCTGAGGAGTTCATTAGCAATTAGATTGATTTGGTTACAAAAGCATCACCCACCCAAATTTATAACATGACGATGCACTTTTTTTCGCCAGTTTATTTGCTATTAATAGTGTGCGTTAAAGCCATAGAGCATGGGGAAATCTATATTGGTGAGGAGAGATGAAAGATGAGGAAGTCAGTATTACATTAACTGAAAGACAACGTTAATATCTGATTAACAACGCTCATTAAGGGACAAATATTTCACTCTGAGGAGTTCATTAGCATTTAGATTGAACTGGTTACAAAAGCATCACCCACCCAAATTTATGACATGACGATGCACTTTTTTCGCCAATTTATTTGCTATTAATAGTCTGTGTTAACTCTTACTCTGCCAAGGGTTTTAGCTCTCTTAAAAATGTTACCAAAATGTGATCATTGCTTACTTTTCTAATGTCTGCATTTCATAATCATCTATTATTTCACAAAATATTGTATACATAACTTGTAGGAAATTCATTACCATTTCTTATGATACCAAACATTATTACTTAATGTTGAAATAAGGTAATATCTTTTAAAGAATCCGCAATTTTCTCTGAAAATTTCTATGGTAGCATATAATTATAATCATATATTTAGAATGCTTGATTTATGCTAAAAGTTTTAATATACACCATATACCTTTCCTGTGGTCGAGCAATAGGTGAATGAAAATGGTAAGTCTATCCGTCACAATATACGTGCCATCGGTACTGAAAGAGTTAAAGCTTCTCATATAAGAAAAAAAATATCGGCTAATCAAACAAAGCCGGGAACGCGTTACACAATATTTGAGAAATCTGATCTGTGCGTCGCTTAATTAGCGTAATCATTTAGCCTATTCGCAAACAGCGTTAGCATTTTATACCCATTATAATTATGGTGATTACGTCCAGCCTGGATATATTGCGGCCTAAGTAAAAACTGACGTCAGAGATATACATCGAGAAGAGCAAATATTAGTTATGTTCACACGTAGTACATAGCATCGATGCTATGTAAGTTTCAAAAATATTTCCAGTACGTTCAGACAGGCCGTGTTCGACTTGCTTCTATCCCTCACTCGTGACTATTCATCGCTCACCCGCTGCCAAAACAATAATTACTGCGCCACACAGAGTGACCCGAGTATAATTGGTATGCATGGTCAAACGCGCGGAAGTTATATGTCTTCATAAATCAACATAATAACACAATAACAATTCATTTGTAACATCGATAATACAATCAAGTAGCAAATACATGTGTTATAATACTTAATTTTAAATAAACCTTTTACATGTAAAAATTGACTGAACTCCAATCTTATGCCAAAATAAAACACATGCATGCACACTATATTCTCTGGTAAGCACATGTAAATCAATATCTAAAGACCACATCATACTTTAGTTAAGGTCTGATTCTGAAAGACCAGATTCTCAGCTTTAAAATGATATATAACTCATTGGATGTTCATAACTCAATGTACAAAGAGAAGAGTGCACAGTCCCTCATAATGTTACTTCTTAATAAGGGTTTAAAGTTTGCAGTCTATTGAAGCACTCTGACTTGTAAAGTGTTGTGCTAAGGTGACAAATGGAGGATTAGAACTTAATGAAAATTTCTATGAACTACTACATAGACATATCCTGTTTATCATAGTGCACAAGTATCAATGCAAGAACTTACTCCGGGAGATTTATGGGAGATTAAAATGAGACAAGTATTCAGGGTCGTGAAAAAGAAAAGTAATACAACAAAATCCAGAGAAGACACACATAAGTCCGATAAAAAGCTGGCAAAAATACTTCTAGATTGTTTGGTGCCTCCACATTTTAGATTACTTTGAAAAAAGTATATACTCTTTCAGGAAATACCCAAAACTAAAATTTGACCACGCATGCCAACCAAAACACATTCTAACTGAAAATCACACAGTGCAACTTTTGGGTGGTTTTGTGGTGCCTGGTCACATATATAAAAAAGAAAAAGATAAAAATAAGGAACACCCCCCCCCCCCCAAAAAAAAAACACTTCCTTACCACACAGTATACACATTACCCTACTATACCCCTATATACATCACATGAATACATACATTACATTACAGTACCAGATGAAACAGACAGAATGATAATAGAAAAAAAAGTAGGGAAGATTGGAGTACATCACATGAATACATACATTGCATTATATTATAGCACCACATGAAACAGACAGAATTATAATAGCAGCGAGTGAAGATAGCAGCGATTGCGCTCACACGACAAATAGTCACAAGCGCGGTGGGTTACCGCAAAGCGTCGATGCTTTGTCGCTGGATCCTGAGATTTACTCCTGCTAAACTCGCTGCAAGAATAGTTTGGAAACTCGCTTCTATATCTCGTGACTATCTGCGTTCAGACAGCGTTTGGTCTCGACGCTATCTGGTCTTCACCAAAATAGCATCGACACCTCGATAGCATCGATGCTATCGCTCTACGTGTGAACGTACCTATTGTAGGCATTTACTTCAGTAGCTTTTAATCAAAAAGCATCACGTGAACATGGCACCCTCTCAGAATGATGAAGGAATTGAACTTAAAGCTGGAAACTTAAAAAAAAAGAAAGAAGGCATAATGACAATTCGTTCGAAAAATATGTTGGAACATTTTATGTTCAAATAACAAATAGGCCAGGTGCCTGTCCCGAAATAGTCACCCCATTTTACATATGAGATTTGACCCCTTAAAGTTACTTATACCCCTTTCAAACCAGTTTAGCCGCTTAACTTCCTCGGTGAAAACCTTCAAATTTTAGGAGCACGGATTCCTTAGGTTACGCGGGGAAGTACAGGAGCACTATTCAGACCGAGTTTACGCGGGGAAGTTGCCATTGGTTACGAATTCCATGTTCTCTCGGTCGGAAGTCAGGTCATTCAGGGCGCGCGTGTTTGAGTACAGACTCGGTGACAGGCCGGAAGTGATAATTGACCTCCGACGTATTTCACCCGCTTAGGTTCTCCGCCGACCTTTCAGACCAACCACTCACCCGCTTAACTTCTCCACCTCTGTAGGTGGAGAAGTTACGCGGGGAAGTTAAGCGGGTGACTTCTCCCTTGTCCCTTTCACACCAAACCTTTCCCCGCGTAACTCTAAACTTAAGCGGGTGAGTGCTTGGTTTGACTATGCATGTCATTCACAAAAAGCTTGTCAGCCAGAACGAAGCCGCCGGGTTGGGGTCTAGAGCCCCACCCCTGAAAACCCCAACCAAAGTGTCCCTAAACCAAGGTTTGCTGCTCCAAATCCTCGTAAATGTAGATTTTTTTTTGCATTATAACCATGATAACCTTATTAACTCCATATCGTATCATTCAATTCAGGTCAAAATTAAAACTTGAGCTGGTATACTTAGCTAGCTCCTCTATTATGTCTTGTCAAACTGGTGCAGATTGTCAATGGGTATGTTTACATAATCCTGACATTATCATTTGACTACTTTTGAGAAAGCTAAGTATTTTGGCTATGTGGCTGCCATGCTGAAATCTACCATTCTTGTGTTAATTACACAAATAACTTGCAAG
Source organism: Heliocidaris erythrogramma (assembly GCA_025617745.1). Lineage (NCBI taxonomy): Eukaryota > Metazoa > Echinodermata > Echinoidea > Camarodonta > Echinometridae > Heliocidaris > Heliocidaris erythrogramma. The sequence goes on from CM046862.1 coordinate 22,922,572, forward strand.
TTCTCTATTATGCCTTGTCAAACAGGCGCAGATCCACAAGTGGGTGTATTTACATAACCCTGACAATACATTTGACTACTTTTGAGAAAGCCATGCAATTTTCACAATTTAATAACTTTTTATTGAAATGATCACCCCAAGAAAGTTACAATACTTAATATTGTACTATGTAAATTTGACCCGAGCTATCAAGGTTGTAAAGCCCCCAAATCTTTTTTTCTCAACATCAAGAGCATTTTGGGCAGCAATGCTTGGTATAGGGGCACTTTGATCGGTTTTTCCATGGGAATGTTATACACCCCCATCCCGATGGAAAGTGTTAGTTTTTGTGTTTTGGTTATTATTACTATCATCATCATTCACTATAATAACGCAACGATCGATACATGCTCATCTTGTGCGACTCGATGTCATTTCATTTCAACTAAATCTAATCTCATACAGCATAATTATACATAAAACTCAAGCCTTATCAGGTACCCGTTTTCACCTGGGTAAGGACTGGAAATGGTAGATGAGTTAGCAAAAGACATCAGTATCGGGCTGGAATATGACCTCCAACCTCTCGATTTAAAAGCAAATCACTACACTGCGGCAAATTTACTAGAGGTTTGATTATGTAACATTCCACGATATATTATAATCTAAAGGTACTTCTTGTTTAGAAAAAGAAATCTTTTGATTGTGCAAAAGCCTATAATCCTAAAATTTTGAAAATAATCGATATTATTTCAAACAGAATAATCATTGTTCAGTTTGTTAGAGACACAAAATTATGGGTTCTCATGGGGACACGATTTGGATGTTTTCCCGATAACCGATAACCCAGAGTGCATGGTCTTCACGTTTACGACAGACAGGTCTCACGTAATGCGCACGAACTTCTCCGACTTCGGAAGAACCGCCCGCAACGAAAACTCACTATCACAAATTTCCCTAGCCCTAGAGCTCTACGAGACTCAAAGGCAAGCTCGAGTACTTTCCAGGAGGGCCACTGAGTTTTGCTGCATGCGAGATTTGTAGACTCCAAAATAAGTTATTCTACCAAGTCCTGTCTAAGCGAACTATAACGCAGCATGTGCATGAAAACTTCATAGAGTATGTCTTCAATAACCAATTTCTAATAATTACTGTTACGTCTTTCACTCAAAAGTATTTACAAAACGTGGCATAAACCGCATGCATGCAGGGCCATGATGAAAAATGTCTTGGTATAATTGGCTTGGGTTTTCTTCGTTTTTCACATGTCTTATTAAAGAGCTCATATGTTGATTTTTTCCGACCCCCAATTGCAAGAATATGGTTTGTAAATAAATAATAAACATATTGAAATGAAGAAAGACAAGACTAGACTCAGATCGCACATTGTTCAAAGAAACTAGTAGGAATACATGCCATATCATTGATATTGCTAAAGAAAATTTCTTGAAAGATAAGCTGAGTTCTTGTTCTGCCAAGGAGGTTTATCAGATTATTCATTCACTTCTGAATAAGAAGTTGATTCAACTTCCCTTATACGATTCTGCACTCAGATTATCTAATCAGTTTTCTTCATTTTTTGTAAATAAGATAAAAAGAATAAGAAGCGAACTAGATGCCAGTATTGGACCTAGTAATATTCAGTTTAGTGACACTGAAAATCAAAACATTCCTCTTTTTGGAGATTTTCAGTTGCTTACTCAGTCAGAAGTGTCCAGAATCATTTTGTCATCAGCTACTAAGTCCTGTCGCCTTGACCCTATTCCAACTTGGCTTTTGAAAGAGAACCTTGTTCATGTATTACCTTTGCTCACAAATGTAGTAAATCAATCTCTTTCCACAGGTGTTTTCCCCAAGGAAGCACATTTTGCAATCATCAAACCACTTTTGAAGAAACCAGGCTTGGACCAAAATGATCTCAGTAATTATAGGCCAGTCTCAAACTTAACGTTTTTGGGTAAACTCATTGAGAAAGCAGCATGTACACAATTGGTTCATCATATCGAATCTAATAATCTTTTTGATTCTCTCCAATCTGCCTACAGGTCAAGTCACAGTACTGAGTCAGCTCTAATCAAAGTGAAAAAATGACATAATGTTTTCTCTTGACTCAAATAATGTAGTGTTTGTGGCGCTGTTAGATTTATCAGCAGCATTTGATACAATAGATCATCACATCTTCATATCTCGTTTATTCAATAGAATAGGTGTTAGGTCAACAGTTTCATCATGGTTCAAATCATACCTGTCTGGATGGTCTTCACAAGTTGACATTGGCAGCACATTGTCAAATCCCACAACTCTAGAATTTGGACTCCCGCAGGGGTCAATAGTGTGACCCATAGCATATTCAATATATACTCTCCCTGTTGGTGACATCATTCGATATCATGGTATTAATTATCACCTTTATGCTGATGACATACAATTATATATTTCTTTTGATCCTAAGACTCCTGAAGCTCTTGATAATGTACTTGTTACACTTCAGAATTGTATATCAGATATAAGACAGTGGATGGTGGTGAATAAGTTAAAATTGAATGATTCAAAGACTGAATTTTTTGTTGCTGCTTCTGCTTACAACCTGCGCAGTCTTCCAGATGTTCAGTTAGATGTTGGTGGCACACTCATAAGACCTTCAGAAACAATAAGAAACCTTGGTGTTATGTTTGATCCGTGTATGTCGATGTTACATCATATCTCTTACATCTGTAAAACAGTTACTTTTTATTTAAGGAACATTTCTAGAATCAGAAGGTTCATCGATCAGTCTGCTTGTCACAATGCTGTCCGTTCTCTAGTTTTATCTCGTATTGATTATTGCAATGGACTTCTTTCTACGATTCCCTCTAATCAGTTGATTCGTATTCAACGATTAGAAAATTGGGCAGCACGATTAATTTTACAGGTTTCTCGAGACCACCCTTCTCAACTCTTGAACTCACTACATTGGCTTCCTTTGAAGCAAAGAATAATTTTCAAATTACTCTTGTTTGTCTACAAAATACTTAATAACCAGGCTCCAGAGTATTTAATTAACTGTCTGAGTTTATACAAGCCCACTAGATTACTAAGGTCCGCCAGTGACCCTCTCCGCCTCACATATTCAGTAACTCGAACATGAGCTGGTGATAGAACGTTTACTGTGTCAGCTTCAAAATACTGGAATGATTTGCCACTTTCTATTAGACAGTCTTCATCAGTAATTATTACCTATATGGGACACTTTTACAGGGCAATTAATATTCATATTTTGCGCGGTCCGCGAATGATCTAGATCTGACATGTCTGAGCGGTCATCATTCCCTCATATTTTCCCTCTTCCGGGTTTCACCATTCACTTTGTGTACAAAAAGTGCGGTCAACATTAATTGAGCCCGAGTAATATCCACCTTTTATTAAAGTACATACGCGCAGTATTGTGTACGCGTTAAATTGTAGGCTTAAACAATGGATACGCGCGGTAATAATTTACGTCACAATTGCTTGGCCCAGATTACATACCTGCATGAATGATCTAAAATCAGAAAGACTGACAGGCAAACAGACGTCCGTCATTGCTACAAGATAGGCATATGCATGATTATACTTGATATAGGTAATAATAATAATATTGACTGGCTCTACTTTCGGGGAATATCGAAAATGTTGCCCTTAAAAGAACCATATTGCCCTCGTCTTCGACTCGGGACAATATGATTCTGTTGCGGGCAACATTTTTCGATGTCCCCCTCAAGGCCAGTCAATATTATATAATAATTTTCAGAAAGGCATTAAAAACACATCTTTTCGATAGTTTATAGTTTGTAGATGATTTAATTTATTGTAAGCGCTTTGAGCCTAATGGGAAAAGCGCGTTATAAGTAATAATAATAATAATAATAAAATAAAGGTTTCATCAATTTTAGCAAATAAAATAAGATTTTTTTTGCATAAAATGTACCTTTAATTATTGCCCTTATTGAGCCAGATTTCTCAAACAGACCGATAAACATCGAAGCGGGGTTGACCTACTATGACGTCACTGGGTAGCTTGATCAATTCATCCAGGTCAATTGAAATCGTGTGTAAAAAAACAACATCAACGAGAGTCGCTTTCTTTTGGGGGAATCCTCACGAAATTGCGTTGTGTGTGTGTGTGGGGGGGGGGGGGGGGGGTGTTACAACACTTTAAAGAACCCCAACATCAGTTTCTTCACCTTTCCAAAGCTCAATAAGCAACGGAATTTGTGGGTGAAGTTTGTGAAAATTCGGCGAAAAGATTTCACAGCAGCAACACACAGCAAGCATGCACGAATTTGTCGCGACCATTTCGAAAAAATTTCGAACGTCACTGCAAGATTGACTTTGGAGATGTACATGTAGCTGGCCCGAAATACAAGGCTAGGTTGAAGAAGGATGTCTTGCCCAAGTTAAAACCAACCTTTATTAGGTGTTTCACCAGATATTTCACTGCTGTGACCAATATTAGGAAGAAAAGAGCGATTCTCGTAGAGTAGCTCTGTTCTATGCTTCCACATTACTCAGTAGTGTCAGATCTAGATCCAGATCTAGCCCAGTTCTCAAGCGCAGCCCTACGGGGTTTCACCACGTCGCTGTAGGCCTATACATGTATAGCCTACCATGACAATGTGTAGTCTGACTACTGCCCTGGGTATGATTGCCTGCGATGTGTGATTGCCGGCCGGTTTGTGTAGATTTGCTAAGGTTTATTTCTTTTTAACCCATTGTTTTGAGTATCAAAAGATCTAATATATGTAGACATTTAATTATATAGTTCTTCATCAAATTTTGAGATATAAACCATAAGTACAAAATGTTCGTATCGGCGGCGCGTGTGTGTGTGTATGTGAATATCCAATCTTGATGATGCCTGGATGGCCCAGTTGGAAAGCAAGTCGGCTCCGACTTTTTAAAGTTTTCGTGCAGTGGCGTATCCAGGGGGTGGCGCAACAGGCGCGCCCCCCTATTGGCCGTCGTAAAAAAAAAACTAGCAAAAAAAAAAAAAGTTGTTCATTAAATAGGCTTCAAAATTGGTCACATATAGGATTATTTTGCATCTCAGCCCTTCTTCAGAAGCAAAAATTTTCCAAAGGGGAGGGGGCACCCCCTCACCTTAGACCCCTCCCCCAGGACGGCGATCAATAATGCCTGGCGCCCCCCATTGGGAAATCCTGGATACGCCCCTGTCGTGCATGTAAACTTGTGCGAGCTGTCTGAAAAATGGTTGCTTGTTGGAATAAAATGTAAACTAGTTTTCATATAATATTTAACAAAACTGATGGATTTGGAAACATAATGTTGAAGTATAAAAACCATGTCAAGCAAACGTCAGCAACTCTCGGTTGCCAGTCCATGCTAATATGTTGTGCAGCAGTATACCGCGGAGGTCATACGACTCTACCCAATGACGTCAGTGCTAATTTGCATAGAAAGGTAAACAAGCTAGGATTGTGCCGAAATTGGACTGCGAGACAATTTCAAACCCTCAAAAAGGTAATTTTTATTTTTTAAAAATCGCACTTTCTAGTTGAGCTATTTGAAAAATTTAAAAAGGATTGTTTTCTTTGATACACAGATTTTAATATTACCAAATAAAAACGCATAACACTTCTTTTCTCAATATGAGCTCTTTAAAGAAAAAAATACACCCTGTATGTTACACACAAAAACATCCACCCATCAGTGAATTACAGTACCCACCTGAATCGTAAATGAAAGAGGCTACCAGAAAATTTGAAGGAAAAAAAAATGTTCTAAGCAACTTCATTTATTTTGTCTCATCGGACACGTACATCACGTACATGACTACCATGTAATATATCCTATAAATTAACAGTTAATAACATAAAACATTAATCAAAAAGGATCACTGGAACAGTTTTCTTTAAACCAAGATGACAGAAACTATTTCCCATCCTAAATGAACACCAAGTGGACGAATATCAATGATTTTCTGCAAATATACAATCTTAGGGGGAAAGCGGTTTCCTTATCAGCATGACCCATTAAGCTTTCAGTTATTTAATCAGGAGCACATAAGAGGCACGAAAGCAAATATTGAAATAACATTCTTGCCTTTGCTGTCAACATTCTAACCATTAGTCAATGAAATGATCGTCTAATTGTATTATTGCTTCGATTCAGAATCGAGAATGCGTAATGGGGGAGGGGGAGGGGGTAGTTGAATGATTATCATGTGTGTGGGTGCACGGTAAAAAAATACTGTAGGAAGTACAGTAAATTACTGGCAACCCGGCTGCACAGTAAAATACTGTATCATTTACAGTTAAATATTTTTTTACAGTTATATACTGCTTTTTACAGTTTAACTGTACAGTACCGTGAAAAATACAGTAATTTACTGTGCAGCGGGTTGCCAGTAATTTACTCTAAAGTCCTACAGCAATTTTTTACAGTGTGCGTTTGGTCGTGAGATCGAGGGACTCTCCGTCCGAAGTTCTGACAGTGTATGCTAAATGTCTCATTATACAATTTTGGGTACATTTTTACGCATCTTAACATAGTCGTTAATTGATAAATCAGACTAAAACAACAATATTTGGTTGCTTCTTGGATAAAAAACAATACTGAACCCTTGTAGGTAAATTTGCAAATAGGAAGACATGTCTATATTTCTGTTGAAAAACGGGGGAATCTGAGGATTTTTGTCCTACTGCAAGTAACGTTTTCATCAAACTTGTCGGGAAATGGTTCCGACAAGGGCCCATGCAAAATTGAAAAGCAAACTTCAGGTGCTTTAGCAATATACGCCTCATGGTTGTTACGTATTTTTACTGTTCTTCAGGTACCCATGTTAGGCACACGAGCACAATTTAGCCAGGGAGAAGGCGACATCTCGTGCCCCAAATTCCTTTAACTGAAAATAAACGCAAATATAAGAAAAATCCCAAACTTCCCTGGATTTCGAAATCTCTTCTAGGGTCAATATCTCTATTTTAAATATAAGTCAAACCCTTGCGTGTAAACTCTGTAAAATATACATTTTACAAAAATGTTTTGACTAATTTGATACGAAGTGCCGAAAAATCTTACTACTCAAAACGGCTAGAACTCTTTAAAAAGTAATCTGCAAATGACTTGGAAAGTAATTAATAATGTACTTAATGAAGATAAGAAGAATAATCAAACAATTAATAAAATAATACATGAAAATAGAGAAATTGGAGATAACAAAGAGATATGTAATGTTTTTAACAGATATTTTTCCGATATTGGTGTCGATTTAGCTCAAAGTATTCCTGTAACTGATATTTCTTTTACGAGATTTTTGAAGAATCCCAATCCTAATTCGTTATTTCTATTTCCTACTAATACAAAAGAGTTATTTGAAATTGTGAACAATTTGGCAAGCAAAAATAGTTCGGGATATGACGAAACTGATAATATATTGTTCAAAATATTATTCCGCAAATTGCGCAATCTCTCGTTCATATATTTAACCTTTCACTCTCTACTGGATCCGTACCGAAAATATGAAGGTAGTTAAGGTTGTCCCCATCTACAGAAAAGGCGATCAAACGAATATATGTAATTATAGACCGATATCTCTACTGGCCTCTCTTTCAAAAGTATTGGAAAAACTGTGTATTCTAGAGCTGTCAATTTTTTCTCAATAGTGATATATTTTCTGATTTTCAGTTTGGCTTTCGTGGAAAAACATAGTACAGTACACGCCTTTTTGACGTTTATTCATAAAGTAGCAACTGCAATTGATAACCATGTACATACGATTGGTATTTTCTTAGACTTCTCCAAGGCCTTCGATACAATTAACCATAAAATACTTTTTGATAGAAAACAGTTTGTTTCTCTGAACGGTGAAAGCTCTCCAATGCGAAGTCCTGATTGTGGAGTTCCACAAGGCAGTTTACTTGGGCCTTTACTTTTCTTAATTTACATTACTGATATTCAATATTATTCACATGTGCTTTCCTCATTTTATTTGCAGATGACTCAAACATCTTTTTAGCTGATCCAGACCCACATATTCTTCTTAGAACGGCAAACTCCGAATTGGAAAATGTTTCACAATGGATTAAATCCAACAAATTGTCAATTAATCTACAGAAAACCAAGTTTATGTTATTTAGTAACTCTGTTCATAATCTTCCTGGTGACTTAATCATTGACAATTCTATTCTTGACAAGGTGAGCTCTACTAAATTTTTAGGTATTACAAATGATGAAAATTATCTTGAAAAATTCACATAGACAATACGTGTAAAACTATTTCCCGAAATATTGGAACTATCAACAAATTAAAGTATGTCTTTCCACCTTCAACTCTCCAAATGTTGTATTCCACATTGATCCTATTCCATATCCTACTTATGGTATTCTCGCTTGGGGCAACGTTTCTAAAGTTCAACTTTATCGACTTTATGTACTTCAAAAGAAAATTCTCCATATCATATTTAATAAAAGTTTTCATTCTCATACCAATCCAATTTTCTAGGACAATAAACTCTTGAAAGTCTATGATTTATTTATTTTCACCTTGGACAATTTATGCATGAATATAATAAACAAGAATTGCCAAACATTTTTACAAATTTATTTACTAAAAATAGTGCCATTCACAAGTATCCAACAAGACAATACAATTTATATCATACACCTTTAATACGAACATTATTTGCAAATCATTTTTGTACCTTTACTGGTACTAAGCTCGGGAATTCGTTGGATGATAGCTTAAAAGTACCACAAAGTTTGTTCAGTTTTAACGAAAAATGAAAAAAAAAATGTTACTTAATAAATATATTCCTCTTTGACCTTGATTGACCTGCTCTCTCTCTTTCTCTCTCCCTCCTTTTCTTTTTACCTCTTCCCACCTGTTCCCCCCTTTTTTCGCTCTTTTTTAAATTCTCACATGTTCACTTGTCTCGTTTCCTTGCTTTCCTTACTTCTCGCCTTGTATGTTGATTTTAAAAGTCAGTGTTGGGCTCATTTAATTTCATGTCATTTTGTGAAAAATAAATTTATAAGGATAATTCTCATTCGTATCTTTTGGGACCTATGTAATACAAGCAGTGTTTTTAAATTAGGTTCCACCACTTTTGTTTTATTATAAATTCCTTACCAATCATTGTGATTAATTCATTGAATTCTTGTATTATATTCATGCTATTATTCATACTTCGATAATATTCACTATTGATTGTCATGTATGATTTATTGTAATTTGTTAAAGAAGAACAAGAGTGGAAAAATGAATTCAAATCAACGTTCAGTTCTAAATTTTGCGCCGGGGCGGATGAAGCGAGCGAGCGAAATTTTTGACACATCTTTTATTTTTTAATGTTAAAAAATGCAATTTTTGTCATTATAAAAAGTACAAATAGACCGCCTCGAGACCCGAACATTAGGGGACGGTTGCCCGAATATGTAATTAAAAAAATAGCTCTCCGGGGCTGACAATACTTGGTTAAATGTGTTATCTGTGTTGGACATAAAATTGCCCAAAAGTTTGTGGACACATGATTACCCTCATGTTTTGTTTTTTACCTTTTTTATATTGTGGGCTACGAACAATACATATATAGATACACCCGCCCACATACGCACCCTTACACACACACACACACACCCACACAGCTCTACATGGCTTTACTTCCGAGGACAGGTATTGTTCCTCTATTGTTCCTCGTCCTCGGACAGTCGACGGAATAAAGCACAAATTCATTGTTCGACGTTCGAGGACTATTGTCCGGCTTCCGAGGACCATTGTTGTCATGATTTTTTTTTTTTGTTCTCTGTCCGAAAATGTCCTCGGACATACTGCTAAACAGACCCACACCCACACTCACGCACACACCCTCACACACAAATGCAAACAAAGTGGTGGGAGGTAAAATAGTGTGGAAAAACTTACCTTATATCTGATATCACAGAACGTCAAAAGCCTCTCGTGTTCAGGCTGAATAATTTTTTTTTCTCTCGATAAAGCTATAATAGACGATGCAGACAGTCTGTTGTTTTACCAAATCAAGAGATAATCAGTCATCGGTTCACCTTTCCACTTGATTTTTTCGGTTATAAAGCAAATTTATACATGCTTCAGACGTCTTCTCCTTAATTTGTCACATATTGCGTTTCAATGTTATCTAATTATTCACCTCTAGGAAGGAAACATTAACTTGCCAAAAAACATCACCAGGCGGCAAAGGGCACGTACAATATGCAAGGTATTCGTAAAACGAAATGTGTCGGCACTAATGTTATACACTTGACAATTTATCACTTTTCTCCAGTGCGCAAAATCAACTAATGGATGAGCGAGGGATGCAGTGTCGATGAAAGCTGGCATTGACCATGTTGACTTTAGGCGAGGGGGTGGCCGAATCTGACCGAGCAAACTACCAGCCTATTTGTTTTATTTCGATATCTTCGTGATATCTTCTTTAGTAATCACGATCACGTGAGAAACACGTAGAGTTTAAATCACAAACCATTTGCTAATTATATAATAATGAGATTTCTATAGCATTTCGCGGAATGGAATGAAAAGAGAATGAGAGAGAAAGAGAGAGAGACAGAGAGGGAGAGAGATGAGAAGAGAGAGAGAGAGAGTGAGAGAGAGAAGAGAGAGGGAGAGAGGGACAAGGAGAGAGTGAGCAAGAGAGGGAGAGCGCACAACTGCCAAAAAATCCTTTTCATTTTATCTTCATTAGAATTTTCAAAGGTAACAGAAGTCTTAAAGAAGAAGAAGAAGAAGAAAAAAGGACATCAATTTTCTTAATGAAGGTGATAGGATTTCCTAATATTTAAATAGCATCTTACGTTTTTACTTGTTGCCATTTCTTATCTAAGATTTTGGGAGGCGTTCCTTCATATTTTGCAGGCTCGTTGTGGAATTATAGAACCAATAGAGATACAAAGGTCTTATGAATGGGAGCACCGGGTGGGGGCACACGTAACTTCCTCCTATCGAATGGTGAAACAAAGGGGGACAAAAAGGAGAAAACAGATAAAAGGAAAGGAAGAAAGTGGACAGGGAAGACAAAATATGACGACAGGACTCTTTGGACACCCTCCCCTGACAGGGAAGTCCAACCTTAATGGCAAGTTGCTCTGAAAGAAAGAGGAAAAATCAGAGAAGCAGATTGGTGAAAGTTTGAAGAAATTGGGACAAGCAATAAGAAAGTTATGAATTTTTGAAAGTCGTAATCACTATACAAATTCATATGGGAATTTCAAATTGGCCGAATAGGTAATGTCACTTTCTTTGATGTACATGCGGACAACTCCCCCATTTGCTCCAACACACAAAATGACTAAAATGTCATTTTGTAAAAATGTATTACTCAGTAGTTTTTATTCCATGAGGACCTATAACAATATGCTATCTGCAATATATTTGGAGAAAACCGCAAAGTAATGATATTTTTGTGTCCGACAAACGGGGGAGTTGTCCGCAAGTATGTCACAATCGACTCACCAAACTGTCAATTTGAGATTTGCATAGATGTAGTGATCTCATTTTAAAACACCCATAACTTTGTTATTCACTGTGCGATATCTTTCAAACTGTCACCATCCTGTTTTGTTTATGTTTCTGCTATCACACAAATCATCTTAATATTACCAAGGTTGGATTGCCCTTTAACGATGGTGTTGCTCGCATTTCATTCACCGAGCAAGACCAGCACCCCCTCCCATGATGCTAGTGCCCCCTCAATGGCTGGAACGACGCTACGCCACTGGGTCTTACCACAGGTAGGGACTCGGAGAACCGGCATTGGAAGAGCCGGATAGTAGGTTGGATATTGGGGGGTCATTAAATTTTGATCATTGGGACACGGCGGACAAAAGCACCATGTTTGGGGTGAAGCTTCCTCATGCTGTATAATTTGATTTTAGTCGAGGAGCCCTCCCGAAATTACATGTATGTACGTAACCATAATAACATTGGTGTGGCGTGGATCAAGCCGTTAAGGAAGCACTGGTATTATTAGGGCAGGGGGAGCCCCTGTCTTAATCGGTGAATAAAATGCTACTTGAAAGAACTTTGGGGGGGGGGGGGGGAGTACGGGAAGAGGTCAAATCGTCTCATTTTCTCATCCTTTCCCATATCCCCTTTTCACTTTCTTTTTCTCCCTTTTTCGCCATTCAAGGGTCATATGCCCCCATGCCCCTTTATCTACACCAAGATCCATTTATAATCTACAATGTCTAAGGGAGTAGGGGAAAACACAGGCGTGCATGCGCTGGCTGCATGTCACGTTTGTGTCAATTTTAATTTTGATAATAACATAAAATATTTTTTTTCGTAATAACTACGCACATGCAGCATATCCCGATTTTACTAACTTAAGGTTTAATAGAAAGCACAAAGTTTTCGTCTTTCACTCAAGATTTCAACCAGGATGGTGATGTAAGGCGTATTGTGGGCTCGTGACGCATTAAAATATTTTAATCATAAAGCTCGTGCCAGTTGGGGTAAAACTCTTTCAGAAAATAGTCAAACTCAGACAACAATCTTGGAGCTAACTGGCAACGCTGCCAGTGACAACAAGAAAAATCAACAATTAAAACAAAATGAAAGTCACTAAACTGAATAAATAATAAAGCTCGTGCCTATACTGATGTAAAAATCTTTCAGAAAATCGCGCAAAGTAACTGATAATTAAAACAGAACATGCAAAGAAGAAACAAATTATAAAGCATAAAAAACGCACTGAAAATAAGCTAGAGTTGTTAATACCAACGGCAACTTTAGAACCTTCAGAGTATGTTACATGCATTCAATTTCATCCCGCTGATAGTACTACTCTCTCCACGTTTTACTGCGAATTTCCAACATACATGTAGGCCTGTATTAACCGGCAACGGAGAACATGAAGAAGACAACTAATCTGCTTGTATTGGTAGTTTATTTGAGCAATGGTAAGGAATTTTCTTTTTCTTTCTCCAAATAAAATTAGCCTGTATATCCTTTCTTGTATTTGACAATATAAGGAGCATAAGACGTTGTCACATTTGCAAAGAAAAGTATTTGATGGAAGTGGGAATGCTACTCCAACCCTAACGGATAACCTAAACGGGACATTCTCCCTCTTGGACCCCTCGGTAAACCATGTAATCTGGAGACCATACTCGGACCGCTTGCATCGCGAGTTAAGACTTGGAGGATTATCATGAAATTCAATTCAATTTCGGTTTTATTATTTTTAAAAAATACATGACAAAGATCCAAAGTCTGAAATTGCCATAGTTACAGCAAAATACAAGAAATATGATGGAAGCATATAAACATGCAATAGATCAATAACAAATAAAAAGGACTCAAAAAATGATCATTGAAAATGATAAGGTATAGCATAGCTATACAAACCAAAATTTACAAAAGTATTGGTACAGAAATGAAGCTTCACTGCGAATTCTAAAAAAATGTTTTTTTAGATACCCACTCTCCTACTCTCTGATTGCAGAGGAGTGGAAATACCCTTATTTTAGGAGACATATTATTATTAGCATAATTAGGGATCGCTTCCTTTTGGAGTTGGATCCACACCAAATTAAATTAGTAGTTGAATTCACTCTTTTGAGAGTGGATTTCATTCCAAACTTAAGTTTTTCTTGTGGGTTGAGGCAATTTTCCTTCTACCTAAACTCACTTATCAATATTTCGCTTCTCGTAATGATGCTTTATGAAATTAATTATTATTATAACGACGCAACCGTGATTAAGTTATATAAGTTTCTGGACATGTAATATACAAGCTTTGCTTTTAAACATGTCCAACTGTTTTCAACATCACTTAGATCAAACTTTGTGCATCATTTACTTTACTTATTGATATTGAATTATGCGCCCAAATCTGAGAAAAAACATCATCGTTATATTTTTGTTGTTATTGGATTTATGTTATCTTATGCACTAACAGTAGTGTCGGAAAATGGCGTTGAAGAGAGACATCGGAGGCTTTCTGTTCATTCTTGCGGTATACTCCGATGAGTGCAAGACGAAAAGCTTCAGTATGTCTCTCTTCAACGCCATTTTCCGATTCTGTAGTACTAAACATCTTTTCAGTAGCAGTGGTATGTTAATATGATTGAAAATAGTCAATAAATCTGAATCTGAAATCTGAATCTGTATCCTTTATAACTCCAACAAAAAGTGGTGTTCCACTCCTGTACCTCCTGTACCATGATAGTAATCATCATACCTATCATTCCAAATTACTAAATAGCAGCAACGGGAGAGATGGATTCACCCTCAAAGAACACATTCTGCGGTGATGCCTTTGGCCTCAACTACACACTCCCCATGCTTACTCAGTGTAAGGAGAAGTATTACCATAATGGTAGTCTGGTGCCGACCATCCCGAAGTTGATACCAGCTTCCCCTACCGAGGACATCATAATATGCAGGAGAGAGAACAGACTTCGTATTCCCTTGGGACGAAAGGTCTGCAGATTTCCAGGTAAATTAATATAGAGGCCTATGTAATTACTATATATATATTCGAACCATTTTCAATATCTGCAATATCTTCATCATATTCGAAACTTTTCATCATTCGTCAGTTATATAGCGATCTGCTACATAATTAAATAAGAAATGAGTTCTAGGCCACATCCGAAAGATGTTTTTACCTATGACACTTCGATGTCAATGATTCAGACACACTCCCCAGGCGTGTATTGGCAGACTGAAGCCAGCTACCAATTTTCCTGTTGTCACACGACACCTTTATGGCAATTGCCGCACCATGAACACAACTAAATTATTTATTGTGAAATTAATGAATAAATTCTTGCTTAGTTTACGAATAAATCCTCATATATATATATATATATATATATATTTCACAATCCTTTGTTCCTGGTTGCCAATTTAAAGATTGCCTGAGTAATCCCTGTGTTGACGGCTGGTGTGAAGAAACTATGACTGGATATATCTGCCACTGCCAATTTGAATGTTCTGCGTTAATATCTGAGGAAATGGTACCGAATGCCACCGCTAAACCAAGTGGTGTGAATGCCAGCCTGATTGATGAAATCGGTAAGTATGTAATGATTGTTCGTAAACTTTCATCTTTGTATTACTAGTATTAAATTTATTTATGTTTTCATATAATATATATATATACAAATTATGTATAACAATGCGCCCTCCCGGCTGTTACCATAATGGCTTTATGGCAACACAAGGACTTGGGACCCTTGTTGTCTATATATATATATATATACATATATAGATGATTATTAAACAAGTAAATAAAAATTCCGTTGAAGTTTTTAAATTTTCGGCCATTGGCCTTCATCAGGAAATGATGAAAATTTATTAAGTGTCAACAAAAACTTATTATATATATATATATATATATATATATATAATAAGTTCTGCTTCGGAATTGTGAATGTAGAGATGAATAGTAAACAAGTAAATAAGAATTTCGTAAAAATCAAAGGTTTTCACATTATCATCAGGAAATGATGAAATTTATTAAGTGACAACAAAAGAGCGCGAAGCGCAAAAGCGCACCAAGCTCCAAGGATACTGGCGCAACCATGGTGCAGAAAGCTAAGAGAGATAGACGGAAAGGATGACGAGGATCTGCCCTCTATAAGCGACCTCGATGCAAGACTTGCAGTCACATCACAAACACTCCACTAATCAGCTGTCACAAAGCAGGATACAGGGTCAATGGATCATTTTCTTGCACTACCGACAATCTGCTATATCAATACAGTCTGCAACAAATACTATATAGGAGCAACATAAGGACACGAATTCTGCTGCTGAACCTGGAACCCTCCCCCCCCCCCCCCCACCAAAATGAAGCAATAACATAAACAAAATATACGCATAGATTTATCGATTTAAACACGCACACACACTCACACACAAACACACCCACACATACACGCTTATATACATACATGTGTATATTTCATATTTGCCAGAAAGCATGATAACCGTAACAAATAAGGCAAAACATGCCTATCCACAAACTTACCGAATGTTTCATCACTATACTCTTCAGCTCCGTGCCCAGATGGCTGGCTGCCAGGTTTGCAGAAATGTTACTTCTTTCCGAACATGTCGGAATGTTATTGGGGTGAAGCGAAAGAATACTGCGAAAACCTTACAGTGTTCATGGAGGGAGGGGTGAAGAGGTTCCCCTCCTTGCTGCTCCCGGAGAGCGATGAGGAGACCCAGGCTCTGAAAAGCCTCATCAAGTCGTCTGAGGCAGGGGGTGCCAGCAAAAAGTATTGGATCAACTGTAGGAGAAATGTGAAAGGATATTTCACGTGTGAGACGGATAGACAGGGAAATTCCACTGATTATAGAAGTAAGTTTAACTTTTCAAGATATGCTAGGTCCATTTCTTCTTCTTCTTTGTTTTTGCTTTAATCTATTTTTTCTACCAGCGTCTACACGTTTCGGAAAAGGAAGATCTCAAACAATTTTAATAAAAATGACATGACAAAATTGAAATCTTTTCCAAAACGTGCTAGATCCAAAGTGGCCAATTCGAAAACAGTAATAGAGTAACAAATTCAGGGCAATGGTCAGGCGGCATAGCGTCATTTTTTGGTCCAATCGTGCATTTTGCGATAAAAGCACCTATTTCGGCATACAGGTAGAGGATTGTGTTAAAAGCAATTGGCGATTTGGCCTAAAATTTGGCCCCTGGGGCCCGTTGTGGCCATTTTTCAAATTGACCATCATCACAGGGCATGTGTCCTGAATAGGTTTAATGTACTTTGTTGTAGTATATCTAAAATTCCCAGGTCTAAAGAAATCATAAAAAAGTGGTTTAGGTGCCCATGTGTGATATATGTGCCCATGTCTAAAAAATTGTCCATGGGGTAGTTGTCCGGGGGGGGGGGGGATAAATATTTGTTCCGGGGGTATCGGGGTGACCGTCATTTTACAGGGGTAATTTTTCCTAGGGGGCAATTGTCGGGGGTAATTGTCCTCGGGTGTAGTTGTCCGGGGGTAATTGTCCTAGGGGGTAGCTGTCCAGGGGGTAGTTGTCCGGGGGTAGTTGTCCCGGGATAAGTTTTCCAGGGGATAGTTGTCCTAGAATCATACTTAATGAGTAACTGTCAACTAAAATATGTCCCGCAATGACCCAAAATGGGGTACTGCTTGCCTTATAACATTTTGAAAAATTTAATACATATTGTAAAATTCATTGTCCTACCGTTTGAATCAATGCATTTGGGAAAATGGGCACCTAAAAGTCATTTTAAAAGATTGCTGTAACCTGAAAGCTTTAAATTTCAATTCGATATATCTGATTACGCGTACATGAAAATTGATATCCCTCACTGAGTAGGACATGTCCACAAGTTCCACGCCAATTTTCCGCGTAGACTTCCTGACACGTCCGAAATCTTGTTCTAGGCCATCGCAGCCTACTTCAAGGGGTGGCGTATGTGGCTATAGATTGCGCCTGGACCGATTCTCTTCATTTTATGCCTGGATTTCTTTAAGTGGCGCAACTGAAAAATGCCTCATGTGTACCGGGCCGGGCCTTGGTTGTTTGCGAGGCCTTTTTAAAAGGCGTAACATCAATACCAATTAATCTATTCATCACCAAAAGCCTACGTTTGACAAACTCTTGCATTTGTTCTGTCTATTTACATGATTTAGACTGGTTCACGGACGAACCCAATAACAGCGGTGGAATTGAAGACTGTGTCCATCTGTTTCGTGATCCCCTTGGTGAAGCTGAAATGAAATGGAACGACAAACGCTGCGATCCATTTATAAAGATATACTGCGCATGTCAAATATAGACATGAGATGAAATTGCGAGGAAATGATGACGAGGAAGAGGACGGCGTGAGAAAGGACGAGATTTAGAAGAACAAGATGTTTTTGCTTCAAACACGTATATTTATGATTAGTATGTTTATTATTTTTCTCATCGTCTTTCAAAATGTTTGCGTATTATGGACTCGGATGGACTTAAAATGTACATAACTTATTGACCTATAGGATATATACGATTTTATTCAATTCCATTTCATCTCATTTGTCAAAGTTATTTAAAGGACAATTAACCCCACGTGATATTCTAGATGCGGTATTGTCTGCTACGTCTTTCCATGGAGGCTGCCATTTTGTGCTTGACACGGATCATTAGGCACCATATGCATTGATAATAGCCTACCTTTACAACAGATACCTCGCTTTGTTCTGATTTTATTACGATTGTTATTGGCCATGGGCCTAGATAATTGACGACCCATGAGTTCTAATAGCCATCCTGTAATGCAGATTCCTCGCTTTGTTTTGGTATTGTTACGATTGTCTCCGTCCTTGACGTCAATTCTCCGTCTCCACGTACAGAAAGTATGTTTTTTATGAACAAATTAAGACCTTTTAAAAAATATATAAAACTAAACTTACATTTCAGAATACGTGACTATATCTAATATATATTTGTCCTCTAAAAATCAATTACAAGTTAACGATGAAGGAAATTTTACTTGGGATGAAAAATATTTTCGTGTGCACATAAAGTAATGGCAGCCCCCTTATTATTGCTAGCAGACGATAACTTGGCTGGAAAATAGTGATTTATATCTATATCTTGTGTTTTTACATGAAATTGCATGTATCAAATAAGATGCATATACTACACCATTCAAAATAAGCTAATTCATACGCTGAGGTTAATTTCCCTTTAACACTTAACAGTGAAAAAATATATCTTGACAGGTCAACCCATGTAAGCTGATAATTAACTTATTTCCAATGAGGTCCTGATAGTTATTTAGATACTGATAAATTCAAATTGATGTTGAAGATGTGCAGAAAACTTTTAGTCAACACGCGTTAACAATTCTTCGCTATGTTTTCTTTCAATCAACCTAGGATTCGCTTCTGAGTATACAAGCATGCTATCGTCAGCATGCAGAAATAATTTTTTTTCGCACAAATACACATATCATTCATGGCTCACGAAAAGAATGGGACCTACAAAACTTCCCTGTGACACCCCACATTTTTTTAAAAATTGTTTTTAAAATTTTATTTTTAATTTTATTTTAATATTATTACTTTTTATTTCTTATTTTTTATTTATTTATTTATTTATTTTATTTTATTATTATTTTAGTTTATTATTATTATTATTATTATTATTATTATTAATTTTTTTTTTTTGGGGGGGGGGGTATTCTTCATTGTTACCATTTCATGAAAATTAGACGGATGCGATTTAAAAAATCCATGCATACTGTATCCAAACCCACTGCACTGGAATGAAAGATATGTGTCAGTATAAAATCAATTATGTCAAAATCCAGATTATAATTTGTATTAGCTATTTATCTTTGAAGTATTTTTCAGTATCCTGTTTTCTAAAGAATTTTTGAAACTGCATTTAGAATACTTGCTGATCTGTAGTTACAAACAGAGGTTTTTTCTTTTCTTTCGTGTAGAGTTGTCACCTTTGCAATTTTCTCATCCCTACCAAAGGTTCATGACTTTAGTCATGGTAGGTTTATTATTTAGTTCATAGGTTTATACAGATTTCTAAAAAAAATCTGGCAGGTATCATAGCTAATGCGGTATTTTCAACTTGCTTATTTCATCCAGAACACACTTCTCTGAAACTGGAGAAACATCAAATTATTTTCTGAAACGCGTTTTTGGTCAGAACCCCCTGAAACTGATCACATGCAGTCCGCGTGAAATTAAGCTTACATGTTAAAGATAAAGTTTAGTTGTGCATTGTGAAAGAAACTATATCAAAGTAATTGGGAAAGGTTGATCATGTCTACATAAGATTTTATACTGTGAGTATATGGAATCATTAAAATGATGATAAATTAACCTCTTGTGAAAAGCACATACACTGAACACATAAATGCGTATATGAGACTGCACACATATGTGGCAATAACGTTCGGCCAGAACACTTCAGCTGTTTCTCGTCATATTTCGAATATGAGAGCATTTGCAGAGCAATCCTTCTCATGGAGCATTTCTACTATGACGTTCTTCCAAACTGACTTTTAAAAGGAATGAGGAAGCTCACAAATTCTTTTTCACCTTTCCCATAGCTCAACCTTCTCTTTAAGAACAAATTATCTACAAACGTCATAGAATAATTATTGAACTCATTTGCAATTCTTATTTCGGAATAACCTTACTAGTCATAAGGACCGCTATTCATAAGGACCACTTGTTCATAAGGACCGCTATCCATAATGCGTGACTAAATGAATAGCGGTTTTGTATGAATAGCGGTCCTTCTAAATAGCGAGCAAACCACAGACAAATTACCTCGCTATTCATAAGGGCCGCTATTCATAACGCGTGTTAAATGAATAGCGGTTTTCTATGAATTGCGGTCCTTAGGAAGAGCGAGCGGACCCCCTTATTTCACCATGACATAATTTCCCCTGAACATTCAGTTTCTTTACACAATGATCGTTTTCTTCCATTTTGTTTTGAAAATATTCAAATTCTGCCTTTATTTTTATTTATATTAGATTTAGTATCGCTTTATATCTTCCGGAGACTTCATCATTACTCGGGTCTCTTTTCATATTTCTAGAGTATATTTTTCACCTCATTAATGAGAGATTTTTCTTATATATCCAGCCTACAGCTCTTTGGTTGATTCTCACTTCCATTAAAGGTGCAAGCTTGTTCAATCAGGGAGGTGAAAGAGAGACCCCCTGGTTCAATATTGATAAAATAAAAGCACATTTCTTAAGTTGTCATAGCCCAATTTACATCCTGTTATTAGTAACCGATTAACTTTAGATAATTGAAGATTGAAGTCATCACGATTGGGGTTCTCCCGGTATAAATAGAGAATGATCACTTATAAAAAGTGAAAATTAGAAGGAAGAAAAATTTTGCGCAGTTGGGGGCAACATAAAAAAAGGTGAAAAATAGACCAAAGAAATGGTGTTCTTACATGTAGAGATAATAATAAAGGGGCAACATGAATACTTTAAAAAGCCGCCATTAGATCGTGTCTAAACAAAAACTCGATCTTAAAGGAGAATGAACCTCAATAAAAATTAGCTGATAATCATGTGAAAAGTTGTCAGCCTGTTCAAAATATCTTGAAAATTACTTGTTCAGTAAGGAAAACAATCTCTCGAAAGTTTGCATATTGATTGATAATTATTCTCCCATGGGGGCTGCCATTTTGAAAAAAACTGTGATGTCATAGTCGTACATGTCCATTTACCTGTGGAATAGTACCCATGAAATTAAAAATAGCAAAAGTTACACCTGTTTACAAAAAGAAAGATATCCACGACATTTCAAATTATAGACTAATCTCTGTTCTTCCCGTTTTCTCTAAAATACTAGAAAGACTGGCTTATGATAGGATGTCTGAATTCTTATATAAAAATACTATATTAAATAAATATCAAT
The DNA here is from genome assembly GCA_025617745.1 of Heliocidaris erythrogramma. NCBI lineage: Eukaryota > Metazoa > Echinodermata > Echinoidea > Camarodonta > Echinometridae > Heliocidaris > Heliocidaris erythrogramma. Next base: position 22,943,951 of record CM046862.1, read on the forward strand.
ATGGCTTTTTGAAAAATGTTTCTACTGAAATGGCACTTATTGACTTACATGATTACATTGTTAATTCTTTTAAAAATAAATTACATACCGTGGGTATATTTCTTGACTTAAGTAAAGCATTCGATTCAATTGATTATTCGATATTGTTACATAAATTAAGTTATTACGGCATTAGAGGGCTACCTTATTCTTGGCTTAAAAGTTATTTACAAAGTCGAACCCAAGTTGTCTCATACAACGATGTCATTTCAGACTCTCTTAATATTTCATTTGGTGTTCCTCAAGGATCGATCCTAGGTCCTTTATTATTTCTTTTGTTTATTAATGATCTCCAAAATTGTTCTAAAAAATTGAAATTTATATTATTTGCTGATGACACCAATATTTTGTATTCGACAGATGATCAGATATCATTGTCAACTATTTTAAATAATGACCTGCAAAAGGTCTCTAAATGGTTAAGGCCAATAAACTTACATTAAATATAGATAAAACAAATTATATATTATTCCATACTGCGAAACAGAAACAAAAAAATAGTTCTTTGCAAAACTTAATAGTGAAAATCAACAATACGTCAATTGAACGTGTATATTGTACTAAATGTAAACAAAACCAATATTATTCCACGATGCAATTTTGTTTAGGGTTGTGCGGTAAACATTTTTGTTTTATTTTTTATTCATCATAAATCATTTTGTATGATTCCATTTGTAATTTTATTGTTTATGTGAATTTCTTGTCATGGGGGCTGTCAAGACAAACCCACTAGGGGTTTTATACAGCAACCAAATTCCTATTTTTATTGTCAATCTTTTAATATTTTTAATAATTATTATATTGCATATTTCTTGCATGTTGATGTTAATGTTTTTAAGGAATTTAATAAAGCTGAAAGCTGTGCACAATAGATATGGTCTTGCATAATAAATAACTATTGTAGAACCAAATCCAGCAATGCAAAATGGCAGCCATCTTGATACCCCGACTCTCGCACAGGTGATGTTGTTTGGAGCAGTTGTGTGTGTGTGTAGGTCTTTGTCACTTCTTTGAATAATTGACAAATCTTTGTCTGACCAAGCAACAACTTGTGTATGCTAAATCCTGCTTAACAATAGAAACTGCCGCACTTATGAAACAGCTGAACCAAATATCTTGACATAATTAGGTTATATGACAGCATAAAAATCCCTTCATTTGAATGTACATGACTACAAAAAATGGTCTATTATGATGAAATCCAGTGTCATACGTTCCACACGTGATCATGAGTGTCATCGTAGCTAGTATGTCAGTGGGAATCTCAGAAACAGCACTGCTCTAACATCACTTTGTAAAGAAAATGGCAGCCCCGTGTGGTAATGTATAGCAAGGAAACTGCAACTTTTTGAGACATTGTTCTCTTTCTTAAATAATCAAATATGAGTAATTTCAAGATATTTTTAACAGGCTGACAATTATCTACATGATTATTGGCTAATGTATGTTGCCTTTCATTCCCCTTAAACACTAATAACAATTTCAGCACCGTACAGCACCTACAGGCTCTCTTATAATAAAACGAAGTCGCCTGACTTTCGAAATAGATCACCAGCATTTTCTCTATTTTCTTGATAAATGCATTGTTTTTTCGCATCTTCCTCACCCTCTAAAGACACTATAAAAATTATAAGCAGCGCTTTCTTTTTTATAGTATCAACGCAACAAGAATAAACGAGACGAGGCAAGTACCCGATGCCGAGCCGTCTCGGCTAATCATTAAAAGCCATCAGGATAAGAATCATGATTCTCATGGAATATTGAATGCTTCCCAGGATGTTTCTAGGCAACCCATGATACACAAAAGCTGACTAGGAAGAGGAAAGAAAAAACTTAAAAGCGTACTTACTTTACATGATTTAGGTCAGGTCTGAACCACTCGTGGGTCGGAAAGGAACAAGAGTTTGTGAATACACGTTCTACACTACAGCAAAATATTCTGTGGAATTGTACATAAAATATACGAGATTGAAAAGGTGAAAGTTAGAATCTCATTAACCTGCAAGTTGTCTTGGATAGTCCCTGCTCTTTGGCGACCAGCTAACCCATAAAATCAGGAAATTTTGAATTCAAAGCATAAAATTTTGCCTTCATGATATTTTTTTGATAAGACCAAGTGATCTCTATGTGTGCCGCCCTCTCTGTGTGGAGAGAGGAAATTTGCATTGGTTTATTCTTGGACTCTACACTACGTAGTGTAGAGTTCTGGGCACACACGAGTAATTCGGGCCCCCATAGAAACACGTGTTTAATTGAAGCACATCAAAAAAAAATGTAGTTTTCGACAAAAAAAAAATGTTTTAATTCACAGAGTAGCTACAACACTGATGATACTACAAAATTAGGTACTTTATTTGGGCACTTAATCGGCTACATTCAATACTGTGAAAGTTGTGAAGGCTGAAAAGAGGTTAATCACAAAATACGATTTATGTAAAGGTATTATTATGTTTATATATTATATATTATATTTGACTAACGGGTACATTAAGTCGACACCTAACAATGCAGTTTATTCCGTCATAATAGCGACCCCTACATTATGTCGACAGTTGGTACATTAGGTCGACAGTTGAACAAAGAAAAAGAACAAAAACTGTCCTCCTAATGTACCCATTAGTCGTTTATATATATATATATATATATATATATATATATATATATATATATATATAAAATCTTAGATATTCAGGATGAACGATGGGGGTCATATTGTTTAATTCCTTTTCAATCAATAGATACCAATATGAGATGGTTCCAAATCAAGATTTTAAACAGAATATTATATACAAGAGATGCATTGTTGAAATTTGGTGTGGTAACTGTTAACAAATGCACCTTTTGTAACAACAGTGAAGAAACTATCATACACGTGTTTTGCTTTTGTCAGTACTCGAACTTAATATGATCAAAATTTGAGTACTGGGTACTTTATAGTATTGGGGAAAAGGTTATACTTACAAATCAAAATAAGTTGTTTGGATTTTGCGGTATCAATAACAATGCACTAAACTGTATACTGATGGTTGTATGACGAGAAATATTTCATGCCAAATTACAAAATCAATTACCTTCATTTGAGAAAATTATATTAGCTGTAAAATGTTATTACGAAATGGAAAAATACATACATCAAACGAATCTCAAAGAAAAGAAATTACTGAAGCAATGGTTTCTTTTAAGAAAATGTTTTGAGTGTGTTGGCAGCGTGACAACATGAAATGATCAATTTACTATGTATTGTTTTATATCATATGTATAATTCATTTTGTTATTTTTCTCTGCCCTCAAGCTTGGGCCGTGAAGTTCATTGTTATGCCATCGTTTACTCATTCTGTTGCACGATCCTGATTACGAAAATATATGATTATTAATTTGTACTAGTTGAATTTGTTTCTTGTAAATAAACAACCCTGTGGAAGGGAAAAAAATATTATATATTATATGCTATATAGTTAGGTCAAGTGTAACGTACGTATGCACCGAATTAAGACTAAAAATATATACTCCGAATTGCACCGTATAGGAAAAAGCCCAGAATGTCTGCCTAAAATTTATTTTGAAAAGCAATCACTCTGAATTATACGTACACGTACCGGTATATCAAGTATTTTGTTTAATGTTTTTCTTTCCGGGAAGGAGACTCGCACTGACAGGCATCGCACTATCCTGACCGGTATTGGAGAGGCCTAGGCTGCGCATGTATTTCGTGCCAGTTGAGAAGCCTGTTCAATACAGCGAACCGGGCTGGCCAGAAAATACATAAACAATGGGCAACGATTTGCGCTGACAGCTTGTCAAGAGTCCCCCCCCCCCCAAAAAAAAAAAAAAAAAAAAAAAAAAATCGCACAACATTACTGCAACATATAGCATGAATAATAAGACTAGAGCTTGCGTAAATATTCAAATTTGAATGACGAGCGCCGCTAAACCTAAAACAATAATAACAACAACTTCTCACTGCTTGGAACAGTGGAAATGCACTTCCTCTAAAATACACCGAAGCGTCCAAGCTTCCACATAGGGGTGAAATATGAAAGAATGTACCTTCCAAACACCATTTCTCTTGAAAAGATTCACAGCCGACACGTATTCAATTTTATATGAATATTTTTGATCAGCTACCATTACGTCATCTTACCTTAATACGCTAGTCCCAAATTCATCTGCAGCAGGCTCATGTGTGCCCTTCAGTGTTGTTGTATCATCGATCTCTACCAAAGCCCTCTACGATTGACGCGACCGCCGCACGTCGCCATGTTAGGGCTCGCAGAAAAACACCGCCGCTGTACTATTTCATTACAGAATCAAATAATTAAGCACTGTGAAGTCTTTTCCACAAATTAACTGCACAAACAAGCTGCACAAATAAGCACAAGCTTATGTTTACGAATTCTAAACGCGATTTAATAAGAAAATCATATTTTTTTAAAAATAAAAAATCAAATCACGTATAGTTTGCATAGGAGTACACTGGGATCGTACACAGTAAACGATGTCCCACGTACTGTGTTTGTACGAGTATGTAGCGACTCAGTAATTGTTTTTACCTTTAAACGGATGTTTTTTATTGTGTAACTATATTTAGACTATTTGTAATTGTGATTTTTGTGATATATCACAAAAATCACAATCACTGAAATAATGTCGAACCAAATATAGAGCCTAGCCCTAGACTTATGCTAGCTATATGCCCGGTGGAGCCACTCCCCCGCAGAGGGGGACGCGTATGACCGTTTATACCACAAATGCAAATAACCCCCTTTGCAGTCAATTTCAAGGACTTTTTGTGAAATTTAACCCCCTTGTTTACGTCAAAACACAAGGACAAAATGGGACTTTGAAATACCCCTATTTTTAATATTGTAAGGACACTTTTGGAAACTTACCCCTATTTTACCATATTTCAAGGACAAGATATTTATAGCTTGTTTTCATTAACATAAAGGTGTCCAAGACCCGATTCCTCAAATTACAAGTTCACACTTGTAAGGGCCCATGCCTATGCGGGACTGTGTCCAACATTCACTGTTGCAGCAGTCACAAACAGACAACAAAATTGAGCAAAATGAAGCAAGATTTGATTTCATTAAATTTGCTAGATTACCTGATTCAGGGACTCTTCAACTCTTACTGTGCCAGATATTTGGGGATTCAAGATTTGAAAATGAAATTTTAAATAATTATTTTCCTCTCATGTATGAATTGTCTAGACTGGAAATAGGCCCGCTGATATATATATATCGGATTTTATTGAGCTAAAACTATCAAAAACAAGGACAAACGGTTCAAAGGCCGATATTTGTCTTGTGCATGTACAAATTAAAATTGCATACATGTGCAAATGAAGATCATATGGTACATACAAAAAATAATGAATTATAGTAAATGAAATAGCTATAACATGTGACAGTACATTAAGTTACTCTTAAGTAGTAGAGAAAGAAAGACAGGAGAAGAGAACACAAGCTTGGAAAAAGGGGAGTAACTATCAAGTAAAAAAAGGAAGGATAATTACAAGTACATGTATGAAGTGTAAAGTGTTTACTATATAAAGGAATCGTTGGAACCAAGCACATACTGAGATTTCATGCCGAGTAGCATATTTACCATAACATATTGCAAGGAGAACATGTATACATTGTAGTTCTTTGCATCAAATAACTTAAAAGTCAGAGAACTTAACGAGCTTTATATGATGTCTAGTCATATTGAATGTATTTTCATTCAGATTGAAATGCCTGATAAGAAACAGATAATTGTTGGTGAAATCTACAGACCCCCTAAAGGCAGTGTCCAAGAATTTACTGATTGTGTTCAAAGTCTTTTATCCATGCCTGTTTTGAATACCAAAAAAGTCTTTATCATGGGAGACTTTAATTTGAATTTGTTGAATCGTAGTATTTCTTGTCAAGAATTTACTGACTTGATGTTATCCAATTCTTTTTTTCCACTAATAACGAAACCAACACGGATTTCAGACACGTCATCAACCTTAATTGATAATATCTTTGTTAACGACTTTTCCCATATTTCATCTGGTATTTTGGTATCTGACATGTCCGACCATTTTCCCATATTTGCTGTGATGGTGTCTGATAGAGTTAATAATGATAAATCTGTAAAACATGTTTTCAGAGATTTATCGGGAGAAAGTATCTGTAGACTTAAGGAGAGATTAGCATCTTTTGATTGGAGTGTAATTTATAGTATACATGACACAGACAATTGTATTGACAAGTTTATGGATATATTCATGTCGATTTATAATGAAATTATACCGCTCAGGCAATTTTCTCGTTCTAATTATAAAAAAATACCCAGGCTTCCCTGGATTTCTAAATCTCTCCTTAAGTCTATAAACCGTAAAAATAATTTGTTTTGCAAATATAAAAATCACCCTGGAAATAGTAACCCAAAAAAGTAAATATGTCCGCTATCGCAATATTCTTACGACTTCGTTGCGTACTGCTAAGAAAATGTATTTCTCCGGTCAATTCAATAAGTACAGAAATGACGTCTCGAGTACGTGGAAGGTGATCAACAATGTTTTACATACAAAGAACAAAAAGGAGCTCACTAAAGAAATTCTTCACAATGGTGTTACAGTTGATAATCCTGCAGCTATGGCTAAGGTGTTTAATGAGTATTTTGTAGATATTGGTACGACTCTTTCTCGAAATATTCCAGAACCTGTCAAAGGGTTTCAGTACTTTAAAAAAAACCCAAATCCTAGAACTATTTTCCTAACTCCAGTTCTTGAATATGAAGTCAAGGATATTGTAAAAAACTTGAAATCTAAGAAAAGTCCTGGAAGTGATGAACTTACGAATTTTCTCTTGAAAAATGTTATTAATGAAATTTTATCCCCTTTGACTTATATATGCAACCAATCTTTAATTAATGGCCTAGTTCCCCCCAAAATGAAAATAGCTAAGGTTGTTCCAGTATTTAAAAAGGGTGACAGACGAGATGTTAGTAATTATCGCCCAATTTCACTTCTGACTTCAATATCTAAAATTCTTGAAAGGCTGATTTACTCTCGTGTAATGAAATTCTTAACTGATTGTCATATTTTATGCGACTCGCAATTTGGGTTTAGAAAAAAACACTCAACAGTTCATGCTATACTTTCTTTTATTGATAAGGTAGCCAATGCTATTGATAATTCCCTGCATACCGTTGGTGTATTCCTGGACCACTCCAAGGCCTTTGACACGATCAATCACGACATTTTGCTATATAAGTTATCCCACTATGGTGTACGTGGAAAGGCCTTGGAGTGGTTCAGGAGTTACCTAACTGCTAGAAAACAGTTTGTTTCAATAGAAGGTCATAAATCGGATATGAAAACTATATCTTGCGGAGTACCGCAGGGGTCACTCTTAGGCCCGCTGCTATTTATACTCTATATAAATGATTTTAAAAATTCATCAAATGACCTGTCCTTTATTCTATTCGCGGATGATTCTAACCTTTTTTGTCGCACGGTAACCCAAATTCACTACTCAGTCTTATAAACAGAGAATTGCAGTCAGTTCAGACTTGGATCCGAGCAAATAAGTTGTCACTCAATGTAAACAAAACACATTTTATGCTTTTTACTAACTCTCTAAAATAATTGCCGGGCCATGTAGTTATAAACAACGTTAACGTTAACTTATAAACAACGTTAACTGCAAGTAAATTCTACGAAATTTCTTGGACTTTACATTGATCACGAATTATCATGGAAATGTCAAATTGATTACATTTGCAAGTTATCTTCAAGAAATATTGGTATTTTAAATAAACTAAAGTATTTCTTTCCTGATTATATTTTGAAAACATTATATTCTACACTCGTCGTATCTCATATGAATTATGGAATATTGGCCTGGGGAAATTGCAATAAAACCTTAATTGAAAAAATATTCAAAGTACAAAAACGGGCAGTTAGGGTGATTAACCAAGTTGGGTTTTATTCCCACACAAATCCACTATTTTTTAATAATAAATTATTGAAAATCGCTGATTTATATATATATCAAGTTGGGATATTCATGTTTCAGCTTTCAAAAAATGAATTGCCAGATATTTTTGCATATATGTTCCGAAGAAATAACCTAATTCATACGTATCCCACTAGACAAAGTGACTCCTATCACCTTCTACGTACTCGCACACTCTTTGCTCAAAGAACAATTGCATTTGAAGGACCCAGGTTCTGGAATGACCTTCCCCTCGATATAGTACACTGTACCTCACTTAATGTTTTCAAATGTAAATTGAAAACGATGTTATTGAACTCATACAAGCCTTTTGCGTAGTGTATACAGGATTTTGTGTACTTTGTCAATGCGCGCTCGCTGAGCAACTTTCTCACACTTTCCGCACTGTACTTCTTCATGCCCCTTCAAGCATTACACGGTGTGGCAGACACTTTTTTGTTTGTTTGTTTTGGCATTTCTTTTCTAGTCGATTCATTTAATGTGTCCCCTCCAAGCATCTAAGACTCGATATTTTTCAAGGAACCTGCAGACTCAACAAGCTTTGCTTTTTATACAGGTTCCTTCATATTTTACCTACATTATTTTAATGTCTTGCTTAATTTCAACTAGCACATTGATGTATCATTTATACGAATATTCATGCCATATGACTCACTTATTTACCGTTAAATTGTTTATATATGTATTTTTATGTTATGTGAATTGTGAAATATGAAAATAAATTCAAATTCAAATTCAAATTATAGTACATGTACTGCATTAATATCATACTATACATGTACTTTACATTAAGCTACCCCAGGAGGTCAACGAATTATGAGAAGAGAAGAAAGAGCAAAACAAGAAAGAAATAGGGAGAGGGAGGAGGAGAGGGGAGAGAAAGAGGAGGGAGGGAGAGAGAGAAAAAAAAGGGGGGGGGGTAGTTAAGTAGCACATTCAGCAGCAAATTAATATATTGCAAATATATAACATACCAGGTTCAATGTATGTAATTCCCATAAGAGTAAAGCATTAGATGAATAGATGAATAGATAGAATTAGAGTAAGAAAGAAAGAGGAATGGAGAGAGAGAAGAAGAAAGGGGGAATAACAATACAATCTGTAAAAAAATGAAATTACACAAAATTGAATTTATAGATAATATTGCAGTAAAACCCGAATGAAATTATGATTATGATTACATGAGAGAAATGGCATCTTACATTGCTGTCATCCATCCACAAGGGTGGGAACATTCAAGTACTCAAAATATTGCAGATAATCAAAATACCCGTGTTTACCATATATATTGCAAAGAAAATATACATTATAGCACATTATAGTACATGTACTGAGTTAATATCATACTATACTTGCACTTTACATTAAGCTACCCCAAGAGGTTGAAAGATTATGAGAAGGGAATAAATAGTAAAACAAGAAGGAAATAGGAAGAGTAAGAAGGAGAGGGGAGAGAAAGAGATGGAGGGGAAAAGGGGGTAGTTAATTAGTACATTCAGTAAGCAAATAAAGATATTGCAACGATATATAGCATACCCTGTTCAATGTACATGTATGTAATTCCCAAGGAGTAAAGTATTAAGAGAGAAAATAGAATTAGGGTAAGAATGAAAAAGGAATGGAGAGAGAGAGAGTGAGAGAGAGAGGGAGAGAGGGGGAATAACAATACAATCTGTATACATTTGAAATTACACAAAATTAAATTTGTAGTTATTATTGCACTGAAACCCGAATACAACTATGATAATTTGAAAGAAGTGGCATCTTACACAAGTTTTAAAGTGTTGATTATCTTCACTGCCTGTGGTATAAAAGAATTTTGGTATCTGGAAGTACGGCAAGGTGGTTGGCGTAAGGAATCACTATTTCTCAATTGACGAAAGTTAGGTAGAGAATCTCTACGTGGGGGAGCATGGACACATGCCTAGATTGTAAGAATGACTTAACAAAGTTCATAAGTAATTGTTGTCGTCTATCTGCGAGGGTGGGAATATCCAAACACTCAAGAGCATGAAGATAATCAACATAGTTACTATATCCTAGCATTATACGACAAGCTCTTTTTTGGACTCGTTCAATCTTATCCGATTGTTGAGCGGTAAGAGAAGATGACCACACTGGTGTGGATATTCAACTAACGGCCTAATGTACATGCTATAAATAGCAACTAAATCATCCCTTGGGGCATTGTGTTTCTTAAGTACACAAAGCATAATTATACAGTCGTCGAGATGCTTGTTTGACAGCATTATCAACATGCATATCCCACTTCATGTTAGATTGTAAGTACACACCCAATAACTTAATGGACTCGGTGGACTGGAGAACAACATCACCAATGCTGATCTCAGGCATGTCAATCTGGTTCCTAAGGAAAGAGATATGCATTACTTTACACTTTTCTGGTTTGGGGGTCATTTGATTACCAGTAGAACATTCAGTAATTAATGACATATGGTCTTGCAAGGTAGAAGGTTGAGACTTGTGTCTTATTTCAGCAACACTTAAATCATCCACATATTTCCATCTTAAGGGGGTAGAGGTTGCTATATCATTGATCATAACCAAAATGAGGAAAGGGCCAAGCCTTGTACCTTGCGGCACTCCACAAGTAGTAAATGCCAGCTCACTACGAGCAGACTCTACCCGAACGCAATGAGATCTGTTCTGTAGATAACTACACAGGAGAAGGATAATATTTGGGTTAGTGCTCAATTCAATCAGCTTCTCAATCAGTACATTATGGTTAATGTGATCAAAAGCCTTTGCATAATCAATAGCGCAAACGGTAGCGATATGACGAGGTTTGTCGATACCTTTCAAAATCGAATCAATCATACTAATCAAGTAATGTGAGCTTGATGATCCTTTCATGTTGCCAAACTGTTGGTCATCAATTTTTCCCAAGATATCGTGATATAACCACTTGGTAAGAAATGATTCAAATACTTCAGCAAAAGTAGGGGTGAGTGATATTGGCCTTAACTGGTCAACAGTATTACAAGGTGTACTTTTGGGGACTGGAACAATATCTGATACCTTCCAACAATCCGGGAAGACACCTGTCTCTAAACTTCTATTGAAGATCATAGTCAGGGGTTCTGCTATCTCAGGAGCAAATTCAGAGATAAGTTTCACAGGTATGTCATCATGATGGGAAGACTTGGATGGATTGAGTTTGCATAACTCCCGATACACTTGGTACGCATCGACGCTGGGAGGAGGAAGCGAAGCAGGTAAAAAGGCACGTAGGATAGTTCTGTCAAGTGCAGGCAACTGACAACATATTTCCGCGAAGTGATTATTGATGAAGCTAGCTTGATCTAAGGGACACAACTCATTACCAGGTAGGGCAGTAGATTTCTTTGTGATCCCGGTGATACTGCGTATTTGCTGATGCCAATTTCTAGGAAGACATTTTCGTAGATTCTTCACCTTCTCTATAATTATACGGCACTGCTCTTGGCTGCTACAGAGCGCCCTCTTAAGGTCAATGATAGTACACACAAAAGCTATTGAAGCCTATTCAACCGTAAAAGCTCGTCTGGAGTACAAGGTTATCTTCACATAAGCTTGTACAAGTGGCAAGGGCCTACGAGTGCCTCATACTTCATAGTCATACCCATACACCCATAAACTAACGTGAAAGCGTATGAATGGGACTGTTATAATACTAGTGTTACTTGTTTAAAATGGGTCTTCATACCTGTGAAACATTACTAAGTTCTTTCTCACGACTTTCACGAACATCACGATTCGTGCAGTTGACTACAGCGCAAGACGGTATCTTCTCAGTTCATCTTTGAAGGGCATATGATGATTTATATGAGTGAAAATAGTCCTTCAAACTTGGTCAAATGTTACATACAGCGGCGACGTTCCGGAATTGTTTTGAGGGAAACAAGATGGCGCTGCCGACTGCCAGTGGCGTCATGTTGCCTATGGCTAATCCGCGTGCAGCGAGTGATCAAGCCCATTCCAGTCATAGAGTTCAGTGGGAAAAACTTACCTTACGTCCCGTTACAGACAGCGGTGTTGCCATCCTCTGATTGGTCCGTTAAGGACGGTCTTCCTGTGTGTACGATGTGTGTGCGCCAGTGTTAGCTGCCCCGAACCACGTATATTCAGATTCGATATTAAAAATTTTGCAGAAGTTACAGACCCACTTCCCAACTGGCTCTCTCCTAACATTACAACACTTCCAGTGATACCAAAGGAAACACTTCTCACACTCGATCATGTTCCAAGTAGACATTACAGATGTACAGAGATGACACTTCCATGATTTACACATGACATTTACTACTTCCAACATCAACAGCCATGCATCCTCTTCCACAAACTGCTTTAGTTGAGACAATTCATCCTTGGTGATATCGATGACAGCAAGCTCAACATTGCTAGGAATTGCCTCAACATCGTTCTCCTTGACCTTGGCACCATTTTTAACCTGAGCAATGCAATCTGCATTAACAAAATATCCAAGATGCTTCACCTGTTTCCGAGACATTACAACCACCCTATCGGGTACAGAAACAATCTGCTTGGTATACGAATGTTCATCACCTGTAGAGATTACAATGTCCTGCTCCTCAATACTGTGGACAATCTGCTCTTTCTCTTTTCGGGTAGGCTTAGCTAGTGGAACTCTAGAAGACGTGCGTGGTTTCTTTGTGGATTTGAACATGGGCCGCTGTGGAGTAACCCGCTGAGGTGGCACATTCTCAACAACCGCAGTGAAGGGCCGAGGGGTAGCACTTGAAGCTTTCAAAAGCTGTACTGCTGCATCGACATGCTTATAGACAGCATCAAAAGCAGTGCACGAACTACTGTCACCCAACAAAGCAGCACCCCAGCACCCCCGGCTACTTTATTTCGTCAAAGATATAGGATTAGGATGAAGATTGCAATTCTGTTTAGGTTGGGTTTAAGGTAAGGGTTAGGTTTAGGTATTATTTTCGGTCCCGGATGGAAGTTAAGAATTCGCTTAATAAAGGATAATGGCAGCGGAGCAATCGTCACCGGAGCACGTGTCATACTTATATACAACCAAAAACACAGAATTTGTCAATAGACCTGTTTACTAATGTATTTCAATTTATGCATGTTTCTCTCCAGAATCCTTAGTTACCAACTATTTAGTGCACCTGGTATGCGTAATGGCATCCCTATGGATGGAATCCATTTTGCATACATTAGTAATGGCTATGTCGGACAAGCTGCTTTTGAGTCGTTAAGAGCAACTTGTCCAGGAGGTATGCATAAAATTAGTAAACAGGTCTATTATTCATTCTCTTGTCTCTCATTCCATCTTTTCTCCCCCCCCCCCCCCCCCTTCCGTCTCTTTCCCCCGCTCCTCTCTTTCCCCCGCTCCTCTCTTTCCCCCTCTCCTCTCTTTCCCCTCTCCTCTCTTTCCCCCTCTCCTCTCCTTTCAAAGGCACTTTCTTTCCTCCTTTCCCTATATCTCTCTTCCTCCTTACCCACTCACATTCTCTCTCTCTCTCTCTCATTTTATCTTTGCTTTGGTCACACTTAATAATAATAAAGAAAAGTAAAAAATAATTTATAATCATAATTTAATATAATAATGATTGTTTTTACATTCCCTCTTGCCATACTTGACTTGACCTAATGCGATACAATAAATTTTTAGACAAAAGTATAGTTAGATATATAATTGTAAGCACGAAAGAATATAATTAAGGACTACTATTCCCGCATATGCTACTTTGATTTCAATGACACTGCTGTTATCACCATCAATACAAAATTAGCGCAAATAGTATAACACAATAGTATAAATTGAAATTTATAATAATAGTACTTTTTTTTAAAAGGAAGGCGTCTGTAGATGCAAGTCAGCCTGCATAATAGACATTTACACTCTACAAAGATAAGTTGGGTAAAATTTACCCAATAATGTAACCAGGGAGCATGCATGCAATTTTGGGATTTTACCCAGTCGGGTTAATGTTTTTCCCAACAGAGATACATGTTCCCATTTAAGCCAATACTGGGTAAAATTTTACCCAACTTATTGTAATGTGTACCATCACTGAAGTCCAGCTATTTTACGAGAAAAGGTCACCATCAGTTTATCTGATTACACACCGAGAGTTGTAATATGAAACTCATAGTTATATAAATTATATACACGCCCAGTAACCAGTAATAACTTTAATTTAATATAATACCTTCCGCTATTATCGGTTCTTACCCATAAACAAATGAGTAATAAACAAATGAGTTATAAACAAAATGAGTAATAAACAAATGAGTAGTAACAATATTATTGATACAACAAAAATATAAAGAATCGACAATTACCTTGGCGAATAAAAAGTATTTGCAATGGTACACTTTTATCTGGCATATCAGTAAATTTCCACTTTAAATATTCACCCTCTTTAACACCCGTTATATTGAAAAAAGAGGTCAAAATCCATTAGTTTTATTTTTCATATAAGTCAAACTGGAACAATCTTTAGCACAACATTACATTTATATCGCAATTGTAGTAAATTGGTAATAAAGCAGGGGCCAGTGCCCATATTAAATATCTGCCAATGTACTATTTGCAGAATAATAACAGGTAATTAACGTTTACCATTTGTATGTCTATATTATTTCATAACCTTTTTAGACCATGCAGACTGCGTTTGGAGCACGAAGCTACGCTTGAAGAAACCACTTCGTATGAATACACTAGTTTACGCTGAAAACGTTAATAAAGCTGCATTAATCATGTTCATAGAGTTTTCATCGGATTTCGCAGCTAGGCTATGATTACATCATTATGTATTCGATAATAAATATAAATTTGAGGCTATGAAAACAATGTGTAATAAAGACACGCATAATATTTACATCGGCCTCTGCATGGGATGGTGACAGACCTACATCGAATTTTCATTGAACCCGGGGCCAGAATAGAATCACTATAGAGTAATCAATAACGGGAAGAGTTAATGATGGGCTTACTTTAAGATTTCACCATGGGCTAGCATTTTAATACTGGCGCTCAAAATCCCGATGGAATGAATTTTATGTCTATGGAACCGAAGTCACACTGCAATTTGATTTTACCGCCCCAAACAATTTTCCCTCATCAAAATGTAGTCTTCGTGACAGTGGACAAGATTAAAAGTCAAATACGTACCCACATAGCATGATAATATTTAAGAAAGCATGGGAAAGATTTCATGAACTGTCTATTGGGGGGGGGGGGTATATCTCATAGAGAAAGGGAAATGCTTATCCTTACGATAAAATAAAATATATCAAAATTGAAACGATAGTCCTATAAGTTCATTATTATGATTATGTCGGCGTATCTCCCTTTCCAAGTAAACTGTACACCGTCCTGTCCTAATTATAGAAAAAGGAAAAACTTTCCAATAAAACTAATCATGTAAAGCCTATAGTGTATTTCTATATAAACCTTTCCATCTTCTCACCAATAGGTAAAAAATATACCCTCATAAAAGCTACGTTTTTAGACCCTGTAAAAATTGGTAAGATAATCTGTTCAACAGCGTGATATCTTACGATTTTCAGAAGAATTTCAAAGAACTCAAAGAGCTTTTTTATACTGTTGGAATAAGAGCTCCAGTTCTCTGTGGTTTTGTGCGTTTAATAATGTTATTGAAACCTCCGTATAATGCTGTCAGAAATTTACAACGCCAATGCAACTGTAACTTAAAACGTTACAAAATAGAATGAAATTTTTAAACAAGAATATAATCATGATAATATTTGCACATGTCCCATGGCTCTAATATTAGAACCTAACACGATGGTATTCTTCAGCTTGTCTTGAAGCATGTTAGGTGGTGGTCGACTGGGTGGCAGCCGGAGCGGGGGCGGCGTCGGCGTTGATGATACCGATGAGGATATTCTTGTAGTCCCCGCTCGTATCACCTTCTACCATGGCGGCCAGGGTTGTGGTGTATTTATCCTTGAACACGCTCTTGATAGAAGCCAGGTCGATCTAGGTCAAACAAGCAAATCGACAAGAAAGAGAAAAAATAAAACCCTTTTGTTAGGTAAACCATAAAAGAAGAGGAAGTTATTATGATTCCTGATTTCAACCTAAACAGCGGCGTTGCTGGGGGCTACCTAACACACATTATTGGGTGCCCCTTATGAAAATTGAAAGAAAAATCATAATTCATCGCTAATTAACTAGAGGCGAATCGAGGTTTTTGTAACTGAGGGGCGGGGGCACAAATCTTTCTCTCCCATCTCTCTCTCTGTGAAAAAGTCAGGTTTAAAAAAAAAAAGGGGGGGGGGGGGGCACGGGCCGGAAGTGCCCTCAACCCGCCACTGGATCAACACTGTACAACTTCTGCAATTATTATTTCTTTTGTTCTCGTTGTTATATTGTTTACCCACCCCTGCAGAAAAGGGGTGACCCCCTGTGCACCCCTCTAAGTAAAATACCCACATATTCACCTGGGTGGAGGGTAGCAATGAATATAAAATGCAATACTAATAGACATAATTCCCTTCCCGGGGCTCGAACCCATGACCTTCCCATTCCCATTAAAATGTTCAAACACTCGACTCTGAATATAAAGAACAAGATACAAAGTGGGAGAGAGAGAGAGCGAGAGGGAGAGAGAGAGAGAGAGAGAGCGAGAGAGAGAGAGGGCGAGAGAGAGAGAGAGAGATTAAAAAAAACAAGGATAGGAATAGAAACATATAATTCGAATAGAAATGAAAGGATGGCGAACAAGGGCTAATTACATGTATGTTTTGATTTAAAACTTCATACATCCCATATAGATCGACATGATAATAACTTTTACCTCTGATCTGAGTACGATGATTCGAATGAGTTTATCATCATCGGTCCCGAGTCCCTTCATAGCGAAGTACAGCGCGTCCACGTAGAAGACGAGTGGTTGACAGATGCACTTGACTGTTAACATGCGGTAAGATGGGATGATGATAATAAGAATAATAATATTGTGGTAATTGGCTGTTTGGAAAGCGTTCATAGCCATCAAAAAGAAATGTTCACAACACTACGCCGGCTCTATAGCAAGGTTACCGAATTCTATGAACACAGCATTGAATGAATTTCGTCCCACCAGTTACGACACAAGGACCTGGTGGAGAATGCGAAATTCACCTGTCTACTTGGGGCTTGAAGCTAGAACCTTCGCATTTCCAGTTAAGTGCTTAGACATGATTAGAAATTTCACGGTTACCATCATTCCCGACATGCCCGGGAAGGGGAACAGAAAGATATGGTAAAAACACTTATTGTGTTGATTTGTCATCATGGTTATCTTTTAATATCAAATTTGTCTACCAAATTTTGGGTATTTCCTAAACTCCATTTTTGTCTTATATTCTTAAATTACCCCCTCTTTGTATACCCGTTGACATTTTGTTTTCACAGTCAGTAAAAATTAACTGTTTTGGCAAGCTTTCAATTGTTATGTAATTCTGCAAGCTTCTTCAGATATTCGTCGTAGCTGGTGCTGTTGAAGTATGGAGGGCAGTGCCGTATATAGATAGAGTCTGGCCAACTCGGCTCCAGTTGGGTAACAACATGGCGCATATTCCTTTGTTGCAAGCTTACATAACAAAGGAATATACACCATGTTGCTACCCAACTAAAACCGAGTTGGCCAGACTCTCTCTATATACGGCACTGATGGAGGGTAGAGTACCTTTATATAGAGAGTAGCGACATGGACGTCTGACTTTTCGTGAAACAAAATGGCGTTTGAATTCTTTCTATTGAGATCACCCAGGTGCTCATCGGAATTGAATAGAAATGTTGCATAGCAGTGGAAACAAAATGGCGTTCAAATCATGAGTTGTCGCTACTCTCTTTATGTAGGTACTCTAATGGAGGGCTCTGATCAGAGCCATCTATAAACAGAGTTTGGCCAACTCGGCTCCAGTAGGTTACAAACCACACGGCTCATGTTGCTTTGTTAGGCAAACATGAAACAAAAGAGAATGCTGTGTCCAACTGAAACTGAGTAGGTCAAATTCTGTATTGATGGCTCTGCGCAGTACCACGATGTGACAGCTTCCCCTCCCCCCCCCCCCGAAAAAAGAGGATAAATCGGGCTAATGTTTTACTGATTGTGAAAAAGAGCACTATCTCTCAATGTGAAATCAATCATCAGATTATTATTATTAAATATTTGGTGTCACCTGTGCCTGTGAGGGGAAAAGCGAACTGAATCACTGTAACCCTTAGGTCTCTCCTCCCGATATAACTGATTTGGATGTCCAGGTGTACAACTACACCGGGGTTTCCCCTACTCTTGTTCCAATAGTGCAGTGGGTTCTTAACGTGCAAAGGTGGTGACTGTCTTCTAAACGGGACCTCCAGTTAACATCCTATCCGAGGGACGGAGTGTTTTCCACTGTAACATAGCCTGCGTCTATGAAACAAGGGAGGGGCACGTTAACACACTACGCAGGCTTCAGTCATCCGCCCGGGGTGGATTCGAACCCACGATCTTTGGTTCGACAGGCAAATGCTTTTACCGACTGACCCAACAGATATCAGTATACCAGCTTTTTATTATCATTAATAGAAATTTCTTGTTTCTTTTTAAATACGAGGAATAATATGTAAATGCGGGGGGGGGGGGGGGGGTTAACTCAGAACTCACAGATGACAGTGAAGGCAGCTTTCTGTTTCTCATCCATCGCGCTATCAAGGACAATCTTCTCCAAACTCTGATTGTTCGCCTGGAATTGCTGCAGAAAAGAAAATGACAAGAAAACAGTTTCTAATTATTTTGTTCACATTTATCAGAATAGTCTAAACAGACCAAAAATGGTCTGCCACAGAGCCATGTCCCTACCATGACTGCATATAAAAATGGAGAAGCTCGAATTAACAGCGAAAAGATGTACATGTATTTTGGATTTGTAGCCAGGTTTTTTGAGTGGGGGGATAAAGCCAGCTAATATTCGACCACCGTTATGGATATGGAGAAGTGGTGTGTTGATAAATTCAAATGGGAGTTAGCTGTCAATTTGACAACACACAACTTTTCCATACAACATACGTACGCGCAGGGGCGGAGCGAGGATTGAGTATAAGGGGGGGGGGGGGGGCACACAAATGCAGGTTTGTCAACTTTTGGAAAAGGTAGACCCTTATTTTTTTGGTCTCGCCAGCTTCTCGAAAAGTCGCTCGGGACTGGCGACAACATTTTATTTCACCAGACCTTCAAAATTCGCTCAGTTGGGGGGGGGGGGGGTTATGGGGGTTATGGGGGTTATGGGGGTCCAGTCCTCCTCCATAATTACCTGACAAGCAAAAAAAAAATTTAAAAAAAGTGGCGGATCGTCTATGGTCAAAATGCATACTTTTCTTCCAAAGGGGGGGGGGGGGCACGGGCCGGAAGTGCCCCCTCCGGATCCGCCAGTGCGTACGTACACCTCACGCCCTCATGGTACAACAAAATGGGAAATAAAAGTAAGGTTTAAGTCAACATACCGCGTCAGCCTGCATGAAAGTCTGCCTCAGCTGGGCGATACTCGCCTTCCCAAGCAGTTCCTCGACTCGTTCATTTGGCATTTGCCATTCCTCGGGCTTGGTCTGTATATTTGATTAACAAAATTAATAGTAAATACCTAAAGTAGAGTAGATATCATACAGTTGAGAGGGGCTCGGGAAAAGTCTAACATCTTTATGTCGTTACAGCTTAGAGAAAAAGGTGAATACTGCATGGTTAATGCAATTACATTAAAACTGCATAGGAGCAATTGTGAAAGGTTGATTATTTTTAGTACAAAACGACTGATCTATACTGTTAGGTTTTGGAATCGTCAAAATGATTAAAAAAAAAAGACTCAATTGATGACAATCACATGCACTACACATAAATGCATACATAGGACTACATACTCTAACGTGGCACATGGAATTTAGCTCCAAACATTTAAGCTATTTCTCAGTCTTCATATCTCGAATATGAGGGCGTTCAAAGGGCAAGTCTTTTAAGGGGATATTTCTACTAATAGTTTTTCCAGACTTCCAGACTTACAAAGAATGAGAATTAGGCCTAATGAGAATGCTCCACAAAATATTTTTCACCTAAACCAGAACTCAACCATCGCGTTAATCCGCTTTCTGCTCACATGGATTGTATAGCAAATGAAAAAGCATTATTTAGAAAGTATTTGAAACTTTTTGGGGAGATATTGTGTGTATTTTTTTTTTAATTCAGAAGCAATAATTTTTCCTCTGACAATTTTGCTTGTATAGCTTTAGCCTTCAGTATATATTACATCTTTTACCGTCACCTGGAATAAAAACAGATAGCAAACACTGCAATTATTATAATATCCTTAGTTCGTGTTTCACTCGTAGAGCGATGTACACTTAAAGTCTGGAATTATGATTACTCCAGCAGGTTGCCTGATGTTCAAAATTTGCTTACTTTAAAAAAGTACGAAGCATCATCAGTCGCTGTTCTCATATCCGGGACGAC
Organism: Heliocidaris erythrogramma; assembly: GCA_025617745.1. NCBI lineage: Eukaryota > Metazoa > Echinodermata > Echinoidea > Camarodonta > Echinometridae > Heliocidaris > Heliocidaris erythrogramma. The sequence continues at coordinate 22,964,460 of CM046862.1, forward strand.
TGTACCAGAACGCTCTCCCTGCAAAGCGAACAAAGGGGTCGGAAACGAAGAAAACAATTAGAGATGAAAAGACATTTAGATTAGTAAAGCGATCAATAATTATAATTGTATCTCAATTCAATTTCAATTTCAAGACATTTATTTCCAACTTTTCAATATAAGTGTACAAAGTAATAAATAAGCGAAATAATGTGCATGTGTTTTTAACAAAATTACGACATAATACACATTCATGTGGTATAGTTGGAGGACACACCTCTAAAAGCAAAAGCTTGAGGCGAGGGTGCCCGTATAGTAACATAATACATAATATTACATAATACATACATAAAGAGAAAGTAACTACATACAAAAAAGAAAGAGATAACATTCCTTAATGACCGCTGAGCTTAATTGGAGTGGGGAAAAGAAAAAAGAGGAAAAAAAAAGAAGGAGAAAGAGGGAAAAAGGGGGAGGATTGAGGTGCAACATAAAATGAGTACGGATAAGAGATGTAAACACGAAGAAGCAGAGAGAAGAGATGGAGAGAATAGACCCAATGAAGGGTTGTGAAGAATCTTTTCTGATAATCTTAAAGACGAAGAACATAGGGGAATTTTCGAAACTTTTATTGGAGTACTCAGCATTCTCTTTCGGAAGCAGGCTAAAAATGCCATTAAAAGAGGGTACTCATGATTCTAATGAAGCAATTTGTTAGTATCATGTCCCTTTTATACCCCCAGTAGTTCGTTATTTAAAAGGGTAGAATGGATTTGTAGGACAACTATACTCTATGCATTATGCTGATTACGGAAAGCTACTACCCTATATAGGCAAATAGGATACTCCCCAACAATTTCCCCTGTGAACTAAGCTCAGGACAATTATCCCGTTATGAAAACTTCACCCGGACAACTACCCCTGGACAAGTACTCCTAGGACATGTAGGACAAGTATTCCTAGGACATGAAGGACAATACCCCCTTAGGATTGTCCCTGGACAACTACTCCAAAGTTATACCGCTGGCTATAGCCGGCATGATCAGTGGAGATAAATGTCCGAGATCGAGGTTAAAATCGTCAAGGGCTAAGTGTCTGGGGAGATGTCTATTTGGGGTAGTTGTCCGGGCTAGTTTTTTTCCGGGGCTGTTGTCCGGGTTAATACGTTTTTGGAACATACCACTAAGATGTTTCCGATGACGTTCTTGAAAGGTCCCTTGACAGCCTTGGTTACATCTTCCAAGAGGTCGGTGGAGAAAGCTAAATAAAGCATGCAGAACAATCAATGATAAAATCATGATAACATAAATGTATGTGCTTGTCCGAAAATGTATCTTGAAATTTTGTAATGAAATCTCACCTCGAGGATATAATGAAACCTCATTTCTTGTCAAAAATAAAAAAAACTCAAGTTGTGAAAAAGGAAACCTCATCTAGTGCAAAAAGGAAACATTTGAATGTTATGATAAATGATGAATTGTGAGGCAAGTACATGACTTTGTAAAAAATATGAAAACTTTCAGAAGATTAAACACCGCACAAACATAGATGTAAGCATGTGGGACCACGGACTATATCCACAGGCCCAGATCGACCCTACTCTATCATCTGATATACTCGCCCCCTTAAAAAATGAACGCTGATATAATTTGTTTGTACTTGTGAGGTGCTGTTTTTGTTTTTTGTTTTTGTTTTCCTTGAATGGCTCACCATAGGTTTCTTTAGATTACATGACGCGAGATATATCGGTTGATTTTATTTCCTATATGCATAGTTTAATTTTTGATGACAATGCTGTAGGCTTATACCATGCTCGCCCCCCCCCCCACTCTTTTTAAGAGTACCTCTTTCTTTCTTCACATATTCTGAGCTTCCGCTCTGGATCGCTTCCCATCTTCCAGTAATGGGCCCTGTTTCATAAAACTCGTTATCAATAACAGTTGCAATAACTGTTATAAGCTACTGAAATCCTTGCATATGATGGCTGAGAGCAGATTTGTCATAGAAATGTGGCAGTTGTTACTGATAACAGGTTTTATGAAACGGGTCCCTGATTTTCTGCACCATTTTCCATCACGATTAATTTCTATCCACGGTTTTGAGTCAATTGTTCTTTTGATTCAAAAGCCGTCAATTTTATAATAAAGCACTAAAAATGATAAGACCACCATAGACAGCGTTTCCCCAAACGAATATAATTCGACGGTTTAGATTTGGCTCCCACGTCTCTGCAGATACTTGAGAATGAAGACTGCTTATCTCGTACCAGTAATACATTAAGGGGGGGGGGGCGTTTTCATCAAGTGTCTTGTCGGTGATATTTACCGACAAATTTGCTCTCAGCCAATCAGATACAAGGATTCAGTAGCTTATAACAGTTATTGCAACTTGTCATTGATGACAAGTTTTATGAAACAGGGCCCGGATTTATTTAATATTGCCGAGTATAATTCAAATGGAAAAAATATAGCACTTACTCTCTTTATACGCAGCTGCAACTCCTAGCACCTCCTACAGAAATGCAAAAGGATTATAGTCTTGTTATGTATATCCTTTTACACAACAATAATGGCGGGACATGTTTTAACCCATTACCTACCGGAACCGGATGGTCCCTGTATTACCCCTATGGGAATAGAGAATTCGGTAGTCATCGGTTTAATTGTGATGCTCAATGATCACAGCGTTAAAAAAGTGTCTGAAAACACATCTCTTCTAAATTATCTTTGTTCTTAATATTCCTCTTTGTTTGTATACTTGTGTATTATTCGTTTGTTTATAATATATTACATGCAATTTGTATTAAAAGGCGTTTTAATAAATGAAAATTATAATAATTATCATCATTGTACATTGGGAAATCGGTCAACACTGGTTTACCATTATCCGAGGCAATTCACTGGTTCACGTTAGTGGCAGTAGACTGAGAACTTAAAGAGAATGTTAAGTTCTGGTAACAGTGAAAACTAATTTGCGACCATTTCCATTCTTTTTGTATCAGTGCAAAAGGGTATCATTGCAGAAATGCCTCCTGAAAGAGACCGATTTTCAAAGTCCCTAAAATTCGAAAGAATGAGAGAAATAAAATAGCTAGAAATTGTGGACCAAACTTTCATGCTACATTGTGTGAGAAGTCCCCGGCCATTCTGTCTGCAATGATGTTCAAGGTATGAGCTTTTCCGCGAAGATTTAGTAATATTCTTATCATTATGGTGATTTCAAAACCTCGATATACACAATTATTTGTTTATACTACATAATTTACCTTTTTTAGTTGTTTATTTTACATTGTAATCGCATGACTAGAACTCAACTTTATAACTAAGAACTGGGGAGCGTTTCATGAAAGGAAGTTGTCGGAAATTTTATCCGACAACTGTTATAAGCTACTGAAATCCTTGCATCTGACTGGCTGAGAGCAAGTTTGTCGTATAAAATATCTGACAAGTCCTTTCATGAAACCCCCCCCCCCGTTTATAGGTTCAACTCAAGTGGTTTACACTTTGGCCTACCATCGGATGGAGAGGGTAGACGATCTCGAGCAGGTCGATCTCCATCTTATCACCGCTACACTGCCATCGTTGAAATGGATGTAGAATGAAACAATAACAACAACAACAATAATCATTAAAAGTTACCAGATTGAACTCCTTTTTATTTTATTTTTTTTTTATTATTGAAAAAGTAACTATGCATCTTTAAAAAAAAATCAACCCAAAGGTAATAATGATGATAAAATGTCATTTTTAGCCAGGGTAGCCTCATCAGTATAGCAAATTTTCTCCCTAAGAAGCCCTCTAATCATTACCCTGGCTTAGCCAGGCTACCTTGATATAAAGCTTAAGCATTCAAGGAGTTTCTTCTTACGGGTTCCCGTTACTTTACCTCGGTTAAGAGTGGCAAGTGCAGATGAATGACTTGCCACAGGACCTTAGTGCCTTGTCCATATTGACAGGGATTCGAACCCCGTACTTTGTTCCTTAATGTCCATGGACTTTATCGACCAGTCCATAACACCCCGCCTGCATGTAACTTTTTATTAAATATAAGAACAGAAACTGCACATATTCATGTAACTGTACATCGATATCAGGATATTTGTAATAACACTTATAAGAGCCACTTTACTTTGACAACATTCTGAAATTTGGTTTCTTTGGAGATTACAGTCTCTAATACTTGGCTATATTCACCTTTCGTTTTTTTCAGAGATGAAAGGTAATGTACTATTCAGAATATATTTTCCTTATTCAAAACTTCATGCTTCGAAACATTCAAACTATAGTCCGCGCTGTGCAATACCGACTGGTCACTCCATTTGAGGAGGGATAATCCGATAATGGTGAAGAGTTGGAACTCACTTTGCACAGCTTGTTGATACACTTTGCCAACATGACTGCGGGTTCGTCCATCAGACATTTGACAGTCTTGCAGTAGTCTCCGCTCAGCTCATCCTTCAAGCAGTCAACAAGGTTCTGCAGAATACAAGGAGAATGAACAGAAGATAGATAAAAGAGAGAGTATAAAGAGTAATTCAACGGAAAACATTACTTTAAGATCTCGATAATACCGCAGTATTTCCATTCGCATGTAAGGTCCTACAACGAAGATTTATCTATCCTTTCTAAGTTTTATTACCTTGGAAAATGACACTGCATATTGTGTGTTGAGAGCAAGAAGGGCGTTAACTCTGTGTTAAAGCATGAGTTAACGCCCTTCTGGCTCTCAACACACGATATGCGAATTACATTCGTGTTTCGTGTTAGACACTGTTCACTGAAATATATAAAGGTAAAATTACAAACCAGTTTGTATTTGGTCTTAAAGGCTTCCTTGATCTCCTGTCGCTGATTGTTGGATCTCTTGGTCAGGATAGCATTGATAGCATCCTCGTCCGTACCTGCAGTCATCCAGAAAATGGAGAAAATAACAAGATTTCAGTGCTTTCTGATTTCACAGTGCCGAAAGACCAGGGGAGTGGCGCGAAATCCCCTTTTCCCAAAATTTCTGCCAGCAAATTTTGCAATGTTTTAGTCTCATATGCAGACCTCATTGTTTTGTGGTTTTCGGGGGGAAGATGAAACTTCTTTTAATACTCTAAATCTAAAATGTAATTATAAGTTTTTACACTCGTCAACATCATCAAATTTTCAATTCGGATATATAGAAAATTTGTTGCTAGCTTGCCAGAAACCTAAGTCCAACACCCCATTCAAATTGGTCTAGCGATGACATTCCCTATGTAAACGATATACAATGTATACCACAAAGCGCACGGTGATTTCCTATTTCCAGACGGTGTCTCAGACGGCGTCTGAAGCATCCAAGATCACCATTTGCAAATATTTTTTTTTTTTTTTTTTGTGGAGGGGGAGGGGGGGGGGGGCGATTTAAAAAAAAACCAAAGAAAATATTTATATTATTAGTTAGCATGTTGCTGCGTTATGATTAAAGTTCAACGCATCTTTTCAGGTTCCATCAATTCTGCTCAGAGGGCTTAAATTAACCGAATGCCGAACCGGGTACCTGCATCATTTTAATGGCATACATGGCATAAGGAATTTCATTAGCAACTGGTTAAGAAGAAACTTACAAAAGTTCGTCATACAACATTCGAATAACAGCCATTCCCGAAAAATAGGGGATGTAGGACACTACCCTATGTTGGAAACCTTACAGTGTACCCCTACATTTAAGTCCCAGAATACCAATATAATGAAATTAAGACAAACAATCGGTGTAATTATTAGACCTATAGTCGTAGCATTCGACAAATCTGATACCACATTACTTCTGAACAACAGAAATGCGGTATATTAGAGATAATAATCGGCTTACCAAGACCGACCATAGCCTGATTGAGGGCCGTCGCGTCGGCATCTTTGTCGAAAGGCACAGCTGGTTTCACAGTCCCCTAAAAATAAAAAAAACAAAAACGTGATAAATGTAGAAAAAAGTCGTCCTGAAACGTAGACGTATAAAAGTGAGCGAGAATAGGAATACAAGAAGAGACGTAAAGGGAGTAAGAGCGCGAGACGGGAAGCATTGGAATAGTGAGGAGGGAGAAAGACGCAAGAGAGAGAGAGAAAGAGATAGAGGGGGGGGGGGGGGGGGGAGAAAAAAAGGGGTGTGATACAGCATTAGTAATACTCTTTTATCAGTCATTAAAGATGAATTTGGAATTAAGACTTCGAACAAAGGTATGTATATATGCATATTGACATAATATAAACCATTTATCATGTTTATGTTAAACTGATTGGGTGACGAATAGGTTACAGTATGATGCAGTAAAATACATGTAGCATGGTTAGGCCCTGCTGAATCGAATCTTGCAACTTGCTACTTTGCATCGCGCCCATTTTGTTCTTTCAACTAATGAAGAATAAAATTTATCATGTCTACGACAGAACACTTAGTGAAATAATGCACACCGTTATGAACTAAAGCCATGCAAGCATTTTAATATACATTGATATATAATTGAAGAGAAATTACTGTACGTTACTTTGTCAAAGTAACAGCTCAATAAAGCCCTTGTATCTTACCGAAATGGTTGTCATCTTGTCAGATATCAAAATTTCTGTCCGACCCTCAGAAGACGACAATGAGAAATGACCAATCCCGCCCAATCCCTTAAGATCATTATGTCCCCAAAGAAATGCATAACTTTTTAAATTTATACCTATTAAATATAAAGTATACCGCCGTTGTTATGACCAACGATGACCGCATAGCATTTGAAAGCATCTCAATAAACATGATAATAAAGTACCTGCATGTTCTATGTTTATTAATGGTCTTTGAGGTTAATGGTAAAGAGTCAAGATCCATCAAAATAATTTAATGAAGCTTCTTGAATCATCAAGAAAGAATGACAAAATGTCAGACAGTCCACATGGTCAATGCATTAACAGACCTAAAATAGGTGATTCCTACATTAACAATCAAATGACTTTAAGCCAACATGCGTGGGCTTTATGGTTACATGATTTTAAAAAGGAGGAGGGCTAGGGAGGAAAGAGAGAGAGAGAGAGAGAGAGAGAGAGAGAGGGGGGGGGGGGTAGAAACGTAAGGCAAAAAGATCATGATGATAAAGTGTCAGCGTGGTGAGGTAGAACAGCTTTACAAGGGAGAAGGACCACAGTAAGAAAAACGGAATTATGTTAAACATTTCCATAAATGAAAAACAAATCTATATTTAAAAAGTAGTGTTAAATTGTGCATAGATAACTATTTCAAGATATCATTATTTTGTCAATTTCAGGCATTTTACTTTCAACAAAAGTGTTGAAAAGGCGCGAACGAGAGAGAGAGAGAGAGAGAACAAAAAAAAAAGGGGTGGCTTTAACAGAGGGGTTCTTGAAGGAGTCTAGTGTGACAGGTAACTAACTATAAATGAATGGCTTATATGATAAAAGCAGCTAAGACTAACTTTCTGCCTTGGTCTTCTTTGGAATTTATTGCTTGTAGAGTGAACTGAAATAAATAAAAAAATAAAAAGTAAAAGTAAACTACACTTGCTTTCCATAAATTTTGACTGCTCCTTTATCAAATAGTCTTTTTTTCCCCTTCATCTGTGACCCCTGAGTCTTTCTGTGTCACTCATTGACATTAGAGGAGGTAAATGAATATCGCTACGACCTCGCACAATATTCGCACACGCGATTCCTATTGTAACGTACGTCTTTCATTTACCCTTGAAATAATAGGCAAAGCAAATGTACCAGTAAATCAAACAATATATAATCATAAAAATAAATGTATGTAAATACACAATAAAAAAAGAAAGAAATAATGAGAGAAAGACACGAGACAGAGGATCTAGTTACATTCAATCGAGGGATAAACACGATTGATATTAAAAGTAAAATGTACCCGCAGAAATATTGTGGTGTGTCTGTTTGAATAATATCTGTTTCTAACTGAGGTCACAAAAAACTCCCAGGGTAGATGTAGATGTACATATATCGCTAACTGCATATAATTAATCATGGATGTCATTTTTTTCCAGCTCGTGTAATCTAGACTCATCTCCCCCTCTCTTTCTCTGGTCTCTCTTTTCTATTTCTCCCCTTTCTCTGTTCCTGTTCTCTCGCAATGATTTTCTACTGTGAGAGAGAAGGCAATCTTTTTACTTCAATTAAAAAAAAATCGATCCTTTCATTTTTAATCTGAATATTCTCCCCGCACTCCCCGACCTCACCCTTTCCCGATCTTCCTCCAATATTCCCTCTCAAAAGAAGAAGAAAGAAAGGGGGGGGGGGGAAATCCTTTTCCAACTTTCCCTCTCTCCTACAATCCCTCCTTCCCTCAGTCTGTCCCACCCTCCTGTCGCTTTCTGTCCCGCCCTCCTGTCGCTTTCTGTCCCGCCCTCATGTCGCTTTCCCTCCCTCCCCCTCCCGTCTCCCTCTTCTCCTCCCCACCTTTACAATGCAATCCTTATCCATCCTTCTTTCCAACATGTCATCTCTCCCTCCCCAATCATTACAACAATTTCTCGTCAGAGCCCCCACCCCCGCAGCCCCTCCCTCAGCCCCAACCCACATACATCCCCCATCATGGATGCTCGACACTGGCAATTATGTGTTATAAAGTCAGGCGACACACCATATCGTGTTCACCTCTCATCTTCAATCCGGTAATAAATAATAATGTCTTAGTCCTTTGTAGTCATCGACCCCATTTTAATGTAACATAGTGGTAGGCTACCGGATTTACGACTTCTTAACACGATTATTTCTGATGACACGTTCGAAAACTTGTTTAGGGATGTGGCACAAATTTAATTGTTGAAAACAAAGCCTAGGAGTAATCTATACATTTAAAGACCCCAAGGATATAGAAAACCAGATCTTCGTTCAATAATAATGATATGAATACTACTATACTACTGCTACTACTATTACTACTACTACTATTAATAATCATGATACTACTACTAATACTACTACTATTACTAGTTATAATAATTATGATAATATTGATAATAATAGCATTAATAATAATAATAACAATGATAGCAATAATACTACTTATAATAACAATGATATTAATAATCATGAATAACAAATCATAACTTATATTTCATTGGAATATGTGTAATCCAGGTCTGAAAATTATTGCCATGATACAATCATTAAATCGCAAATATAGTTTTTACTCAATTTTTCAATGCATAAAGCCTGTTGACTCTTGAACACATCAAATTAAATGTAAATGTATAAAAAGGAACTATATGATCTTTGCTCATGTAGGCCTAATCGTTATCTCTTCTTATTCCGCTTTACCAAGGAGTTATCACAGAATAACTCCTTGGCTATTTACTATATGATTCGAAATATTATAGTCATAATATGATATTTACACGCATTTACTAATACGTTACAGGCAAATTAGTAAAGGTAGGTATCAGAAGCGGAGACATGTCTTTTTGGGGCAGCCGGAGGGGGGGGGGGGGGGGGCATGACTTGTATACCTACACGTCATTATCAAAGTATATCTAAACCCAAACTGCCCTTAGTGTTAAGACAAATTTGTCACTTATTGGTTGGGGGAAATTCTATATGGCACCATTGACATATACATGTGGAGTTGGAAAGAAAACAGTTTTCTTCATTTTCCCCTAAATTCACTCAAGCCTATTAAGAGTCCTATGTCCTATATATTGCTTTTCTACCAAATGTATGTAAACTTTGACCCCAAATCTACATATATTTTACATAGGTTTGATTTTTGTTTTGCTCACCTCATCTATTTGGGCCGTTTGCGCAGATGTGGATGACGCGTTTTGTCCCATGTTGACTTAAAACGAACAGCTTTGAAGAACTTGTAGACTGTAAACTGCGTTACAGGAGAAAAATATGATAATATGATAATGATAATGATAATAATATATGATATCATTTGTATATAAAAGACTCTCACGATGTAGACTTCTGTCTGCAGCAAATGTATGTACTTCTTGAAATGTACTTCTTGAGAAGTAAATGTACTTATGAGTACAAATGAGAAACAAATGTACTTCTTAAAAAAAAGTTGCTCCTGACGACTCAAAAGCTTGGTAGAGGCTTGTCAGACATAGCAATTACTAATGTATGAAAAGTGGACTCCATCCATAGACATTGCGTTAATATAATGATAGAAGATGAATGAAAAATCATATGGTACTCCAGAATCGGAGAATGCCGTTGAAAAGAAGCACACTAAAGCATTTTGTCTTGGACTCATCGTAGTTAATCACAAGAATGAACAGAAAGCCGAAATCGAACAACATAAACGGAAAATAAAGGGACAGAAGCATCAGACGTGCTTCTTTTCATCGCCATTCTCCGATAGCAGGTAATGGAATATTTAGCAACCAAAGATTTTAGAGAAAAATATGCATATATTTTAATTAATTTGTAAACAGATCTATTCGTGCAAGCTTCTTCGATGCTCACTCATCGACAAAACATTCAATTCTAGTGACTGTGCACGGTTAGAATGTATCAAGCGTTGCTAGGTCAGACGACCCTCCAACAAGCTATAACGCTGTCATATGAGAAACATTTTTTGTCTGTATAGCATACATATATACAACATAAATACATGACGAAAACATCGAATAGGCGTAATGTTATTATGGTAATAAATCCATTTATTCATAATAAAAATGTTATTAGGAAAATAAATTATTCAGTCTACAGCATAATATAGTTGAATGAGATTTAATCCTGGTTTAAGGTAAAAAATGAAAGCTAAGCTCCTTACCGACTGTAAAACTAAGTTTTCTTTGGCAGCCCCTCTACCAGGAAATAGTTTGAGCTGTATCAACCAAAGCCAGCTGCACAACTAAACGGCAAATAAAAATACGAATAGGTTTTGGGGTCGGATTGTCATATGACGAGCACGTTCGCATTTACTGATATTTCTGTGTGTTTTTATTTATTCGCATTTGTCACGCGGTCGTATGTTCATAATGTTTTGTTCTATCTAATCAATTGTGCGTCGAGTTTTTACCTTAAAAAACTATTTGGAAATGTTTCCCAAACCATTGATGGCTTAAGGTAAAGAACCTAAAATACTTTATATGGATTTTGTCATTGGTTTCAGGGCTCACGATAGGCTTAAGTTCAAGTTCAATTTAAATTTATTCCATTTTTCAATCACTCATAAAAAATAACGCCAATTATATAAAGTGTAAATGTAAATATATATATGTATAATGTGAGATATCAGTTGAATTGAATTGAATGAGAGAAATAATTTGCGTAGCTAAATTCATTGGTCCTCCTTTAATACTACTGACTTCCTTTCGGTGGAAATAACTGCAGGCTTTGGAAAAACTGTCTCCGCCCGGAGTCGAACCCGGGTCTTTGGCATTGTACGCCAAACGCCCTAACCACTAGACCACGGAGGCGGGTTGAGTGGTATTTGGCTACACCAGTTACAAACACCGACATGCCATGCATGCAGCCCTTGCAACCCCTTCGCAATTAATGTATTCCTTTACTGTGAGGGACAGGGGAGTATTGAACAATGAAAAGCCGCATACCTAGCGACATCCATGGAGGATTCAAATACAAGAATCAATTAATTATATGTGAGAAATTTGTTCGAATACTATAGCATTGGCAACTCTCGTGGGTAAATTTACATGTGAAAAATCAATTGAATTGAATGAGAGAAACAATATTATGGTCAAAAGTTTTGGTACACCCTGGATTTTGAGATGGGCTTGTTTGGGCACTGACAAATTTGGGAAAGGTTTGGTTATACATTACATATTTTATATATTGTATGATCTGAAACAGTCAGGTGTGATTTACTTTAACTGTGCTTTGTTGGATACACACGACTGATGAAATACGACATACCAATTTATGCAGCTTTAATGACTTTCCTCTGTAAACTCAAAAGATAAACCAACTTTACATTCCGTTTGTCCAAAGTAGCCAGAGTTTTATTTATTGACTTTCAAATGTAATAATTATATGCTGATCAAACAAGGTCATCAAGTGGGGAATAGACATTGAAGTATTAAAAAACCAATCTCAAAATCCAGAGTGTACCGAAACTTTTGACCAGCACTTTATTTAAACACACCCCTCCCCTCAAATACACACATTATTACAGATGTATATACGGTAAAAGAAAAAAGAGAGAAAAAGGGAATCTACAAAAAGTTTCTTAAAACTGACTTATATAAGCTCGCCCATTGTTTAACACTACTTTTATACAAGTTTACATGCTTGAGTCAAGTCTGTTGACACTTTTTTAATGCCATACACAAGAATTGTATACCCGTCAGAGTAAACACCAGGATAGCAATGTGAACAGACCATATGTTGTGTATTCTGATGGATCGGATCACGTGATGCTTATTCCATATGGCGTCCTGAAATTGAATATTACCATGAAAACCAACCGAATATTCAATACCTAACATTTTGAATAATACGCTCACATTTCAATATTTGTTCATAGCATCGAAATCACTTATGATAATTATGGGGATATAGTTTGTGGTGTGTAAATCATTACCTGAAACGAGTGCGTATAAAATATTATTCGATTCTTATTGTATGCATTCTCTTTCAAATCTATATTGCAGAAAAGTGTATGAGAACTGCCAAGCGACCCATATGGTTTATTAAACAAACAAAAATATAATTTACTATTGTATGGTATTATTATCATTGTATTTGAGGATACAGCTGCAAACTGCTTTTTAATTTTAACTCTCTCTCTCTTTCTCTCAATTTGTTTCGTAATATACATGTCACCCACATTCCTTTCCTCTTTATATTATATACATTAAGATAAAAACCTTCTTCTTCGCTATAAGTACAGGCCACTGGCTGGTGTATTCTCGTACAAAGCCTCGGTTTATCTCTATTTCCATATATACATGTATCGTATATACACACGTTTATATATATATATATATATAAACGACTAATGGGTACATTAGGAGGACAGTTTTTGTTCTTTTTCTTTGTTCAACTGTCGACCTAATGTACCAACTGTCTACCTAATGTAGGGGTCGCTATTATGACGGAATAAACTGCATTGTTAGGTGTCGACTTAATGTACCCGTTAGTCAAATATATTAATATTTAAATATATATATATATATATATTCAACGTACGTATTTCTCTATAACTCTTCTGTAATCAGAAGTAAAATACCACACGTTTCATTTTCATTTTCTGCTTTTATTTCTTTTTCAAATAAATGTCATCACAACTCACTAATGCAACTGCACATTATTTTACACAACATAATTCTCGACATTTAACTTAAATCATAATAGAATCATAACACAAGATAAAAAATTTATCTATAAAGGCACAAAAATATATGACCGACGAACAAAAGGAACAATCATTACAGAGTTATCACTATACTGTGCTCGACGTGCATCAAATAATGAAAAATGAATTATGTCAGAAATATGCATAATAATTATCACTGTCAAAAAAAAAAAACCGCATAGGAAAACACGCCATCATCCATGTGTCCGTAATTATTTTAATGCTTGATAACTATTGGAATTTTACTAATCTTTATCAAATCCATTTATCATGTTTATGACATGTATGAAAACCTGAAGATGGCCACTCGTTAGCACACCAAGAATAACAAAGGCCATTACACAATATTTTGAAGATGTTTCAAATTTGAAAAAAAATATATATGACATCAAATGAGAGAGTAAAAAGAATGAGATAAAACAAAAAGAGAGAGAATGAGAAAGAGAGAGAGAAAGAGAGAAAGAGAGAGAGAAAGAGAGAAAGAGAGAGAGAAAGAGAGAGAGAGAGAGAGAGAGAAAGAGAGAGAGAGAGAGAGAGAAATAGAGAGAGAGAGAGAGAGAGAGAGAGAAGGGGGGGGGGGGGTAGAAGCAGTAAAAGGACTATTCAAAATAGGAAAACGACTGTACAAGTAGGATGAAAAATGACATAACTTCATACTAGGTCAATTTCAAACAGATTATGCATAGAATCTCGATGAAAATACTGCTTTGATTGGCTCAGTGTCAGTAAATAAGAGTAATTATGCAAATCAAATCATGAATTCTCTCTACAGTTAAACATGAAAATGACACCACACTATTAAAAGAAATAAGTTACATTTTTACTTCGATTCCATGAGAAGCATGATAAGTATCGCCATGCAGCGGCAGTGTAGAGGGGCTACAACACAAAAGCTTGGATTTTCAGAATGTTTGTCCGTACATTTTGGGGTTGTCGGTAGGGCACCCATGACTATCTGTAGGTAAATGCGCAATGTCTTCTATCGTTCGAGTCAATACATTTTGCATCCATGGGTATTCCCATTAAAATCGAAAAGGTGCATTATGAATAAGGTTTAATTTCAAACGGATATTATGCATGAATGGGTGATCCAACATAGTTATGCTCCGGCGACAATTGTTTTATTGCTTTATTTAGTGTAGGATTAGGTTAGGGTGGCAGTCGGATTTTAGGTTATGTTTACGATTTAGGGTTATGGGGTTGGGTATCGTGTTTGGGCCAGGGTTGAAGTCAGTCATTCAGTTAGTGTAATGATATTGACCGCAAATTAACTGTCGCCGTAGCATCCGTCCTACAACCTATCCATGCTGATTATTGTGCGTGGTTGTTTGCATGGAGAAAGTGCTTTTGTTTCTAGTTGGATAGGGCGATGAGATGGTCAAGGATCTAGCTGGCCAGAGCGATGAGAGCCCTCTTGAAGTCGCCGGAGACATCGTCTTCGATGAATTCGACCAGGCTTTGGCCGTACTTCTCCTGGAACGCGTCGGCGATGCTTCCGAGATCGATCTGGTAAACGACATCGAAATGGACATTTTTTAATGTGAATACTGCATGACTAAGATTATTTTGATTTGGATATCGGTCGGCATATCCCATATACTATGATTACCCTGTGACGTCACAATACTTTTCAGGGCACTAAACACTATCCAAGGTACTAAAACACGACATGAGAATGGACAAGATACATATACTGTATACCGAATTACGAAAATTATTTTGATTTGGATATAAATTGACTTATCCGAACCTACTATTACCCCGTGACGTCATAGAGTGGTCCGTTCAAAGTAATAAACATTGCTCAAGATGTTTAATCAAGGAGTACATCCTTGGTTTAACAATAGATATGGACATTCATGTAAATACTGCGTTACTAAGATTATTTTGATTCGGATATCAATCGACTTATCCGACCCTACTATTACTCGTGACGTCATAGAGTCGTCAGTTCAAAGTAATAAACATTGCTCAAGATGTTTAATCAAGGAGTACATCCTTGGTTTAACAATAGATATGGACATTCATGTAAATACTGCGTTACTAAGATTATTTTGATTCGGATATCAATCGACTTATCCGACCCTACTATTACTCGTGACGTCATAGAGTCGTCAGTTCAAAGAAATAAACCTTGTCCAAGATGTTTATCCACGGAGTATCTCCTTGGTACTAAGATTATTTTGATTTGGATATCAATCGACTAATCCTACACTACTATTACCGTCACAAAATGTTCACTTAAAGGTACTTCCAACACGGATCTGAGGAACCACAACTAAAATGACATTGTAATGTGAATACTGAACTACTAAGATTATTTTGATTTTATGTGAAGATCATCGATCATTTCACCAGCGAGACTCATTTCACGTGGTGTCACGTGACATTCAGTTCCAATGTGAGTCAATAAAAAGGACACTCAGATTCCACCTTTAATATCGTTGCAATCAGTACACATAGACTTTCTTAAAGATACTCACATCGTACCCTATCATGCTTTCTTTAGTTTGACACCTTGATCAATAAAGCCTGACCATGGACAGCCGAAAAGTATCATTTTACCTGATTCCTGTCAAATTTGCATCTGCCCAGTTTTGAATGAAATGGATGGACAACTCAAGCTTTTGTTAAATGTTCTCCATTCCAATTGAAATCACTTACAAATAATTAACACCCTTCATCTGTTTTTAAATGGTCCGTGCTCAGTCATCTATAATTACAGTTTGGTGAGCAGCCATCAAATTAAAGACATTATCAACTATCATACCAGTATTATACATTTCAGCTTTTTCACTTAAAAGAAAAAATATTGGAGCCTGAATATGGGATTTCTTTTTTTCTTTATTAACATTGTACAATGGCCTCCTAATCATTGTAGTGAAACGTGCACAAAGCTATGTTCATCGTGTGCAAATAACATCTGCCTCGCCGTTTTAACTTAAAGCTATCATGGTAAAAGCATGTTTATTAATTTATAAATCGATATTGCAGCCACATGGCTTCGTTGCATAATTATAATTGTATGCAATCAAAAATAACACCAAGCATGAATCCGGTGCAAGCATGGGTGTCGATCCCGGGGGGATGGGGGTATATATATCCCACCAAAATTTGAGGTGGGGGATGGCCTGTGTTATCATCCCCCAATATTTTTGGATAAAATAAATAAGAATTATGATACATTAACTTAAAACGAATAATTATTGAAACTCATTATGTTTGATCTTGAAATATCTTTAATGATTAGAAGTAAGGAAATAAGAAATTCCATAATTTCAGTGCAAAAATATCAAAAAAAAAATTCGTTCGCTCGCATTGTTATTCTCAATTGAGAGGTTCCGTGCTTTGGCGTAGATCCGTGCATTCCTTCTTTTCATTGAAAAAAAACATTTTGGGATGCTCTGAAATGCAAGTTTTATAGACAGATTTTTAAAAAAGTGCCTGGTGTGGGAGGGGGATACCCCCTCCCACACCCTCCCCCGCTCTGTCGGTTTGTGTATCTAAGGGACAGGGGGTGCGTGCCCCGGGCGTCACTAGGAGGGGGAAATGAAGAAAACTCATAATCCTTAAGGATTATGCGCCCCCAAATCCGCAATGTAAGTGCACTAGAAATCTGGTTTTTGAAGGCTTGAGATGCGAAAATTTTCCAAAGCTCGGTCGCTGTGCTCCCTCGCATAATTATTTTCCTTCAGGATCTCGTAATCTTGCGCCCCCAGTAGGGCTATATAGTTAAATAGTAAATAGCTTATCTAAAGAATGAACTCACCTCGGCCCTAGTAGCAATCACCCTGCCGAGACATTGCTCGTCTGTACCGAGTCCCTTCATCGCCTTGTAGAGGAGCTCGGCGAAATACTCATGCGGGTTCCTGATGTAGTTTACTGTTTTGAACAAAAGGGGTACAAAGTAGACATGCGAGGTAAGTTTGGGTGAGATTGATCTTTTTGGTATAAAGTCCCCCCCCCCTTTTCTTACTTTGGCGTGTAGAAATAGAATATTATTCACTACCTGGGAAATATCTGGCAATAACAGGACAAGACAAAAATAAATATAAAAACAAAACGCTGTGCCATTTCTCCCCAGGTGATTCTCTAACGATACTAACTATACTCCTGCTAATATGATCTGTATAATGTTTACACCTATCTTTACATAAAGATCATGAAAAAGGGAATTCAAGGAAAATAGGCTATTCCTTACCTATATTGAGATAGCCTTGCTCCAGGTCTCCCGACATCTCACTCTGAATAGATTCTACCATGGTCTTTTCTGCAGCCTATCATGTTTAAGCGATAAATCATAATATTAGTAACAAAACCCACGAAAAGAAAACGGGGACTTCTAGCCCAATTTGTGAGATTTGGAATTTGGAATTTTTTAAACCATACCTAATCAGTGATAACAGTCATGATGCAATTCAAAAAATGACAACAAAATATAACTGTTTAAAAACGGATGAAAAGCATTATAACATGAATTCAATACACAAATATCAGATCACATACGTATTAAACGTGTAAGATAAGTCATCTTTTCACACTACGACACAAACTTCGCGATTTTACTGGCATTGCCAAGTAATAAGCTCTGGTCAGACCTTACCGGCGCCGATAACGATTTTTTTTCAATTAAAGGTGCACCCTGCCACAATGTATGTTGTGTGTAGATGTGAGTATCATGCTCATGCAAGTTAATAGTAGGGCAGCTGTTGGGTGTACCTTTAATGCAAAATTTCGTTAACGATATCGATGATGTCTGACTCACACTAGTAAACAAGAGAAGAAATTGCGTAGTTGTTAGGCAACTATAAACATCGCGATGTCAACAAAATCGAGATGTTTGGACAGTCTCAGTGACGGGTAGCCATATATGTTGAACAGGGGCGTAAGGGTAGGGTAGGGGTAGCTTTAACAGACATGCCAACTAGTACGATATCCTCACCCAGTTTCGCTCCTATTACACTTGATAAGGGGGTACCAACATCTATGGATGTCTGGAATTAATTTGGAACACAACATTATCATAATGCATCGCACCTGTCTCCTCGAACAACCTTTTGTTGTCCAGTGGCATTAACTATTTATGGCTCTGGGTTACAAGAACTGTTCTAAATTTTTGTCTGTGATACACAATGCCATACCCCCTTATCAACCGTAAAAGGTAAGGAATACGATTTTAGGTTGGCAGCACTGCTTTAAGGTATAAGCCACTTCGGAGATGCAATCTGAGCATGAGCAGATAAAGGTCATCTGTACCAAATTCTAAAACCCACTGACACTAATATTCGATATGTGCTCATGAATGTCATGTAATCATTATTCAATTATGCACTAATGGTGCATTCCATGATATCCAGGTGGAAGTATTCTTTTTAAAGGGGGAAACAAAAGCTATTCATGAGGCACCTCTATCACTCCCAGAGTTATTTTTCTGAAGTGCACATAAAGGGACCCTCCATGTCTAAAATATCTGTGGATATTTGGGGTCATTTGTACCATTCGCTAACCCCGAAATGGCTTATTGACCTCTATGTTCCATCGACGAACAGGGGGGGGGGGGGGGGGGGCATGGCCCCCTTGTGCCCATCTGGCTTCGTATTTTTAGCAGTTGGACCGTAGTTCTAGCATCTGTGGAATTGGTGGGGTGGAATTGGTGGGGTGGGGGGGGGGGGGGGAGGGGTAGGGGCTACCTTCATTTGCATGCGTGGATACTTACTGCAGCATAAGCTATCAAAACAGCTCTGATGTGCCGAACACTCTTAGCAACCAGGATCCTCTGGAACTCAGACTCGTCCGTACCTAGCTGACCCTCACCGGCCTGGACAAGGAAGAGGAAATATGGAAATATTGTGACAAATATCATTGTATATTATCTTCATTGTCTGTCTCCATGCATGTATGTATTGTCTGGCGTAGCCAAACTTGTTGGCCTTCCCTATTTCCTTTCAGGCTTCTTTCTTTTTCCAAAAGTATTATAATATTTGAATGGTTTTGCGTTTTTATTCCTCATTTTCTAGAGAGCCAGGCAACTGCGGATATAAGAGTTAAATTCAGGACTTACATTACTATTTGCCAATTTTAATTTTTCATTCCACTATTCGACCATTTTCCTTGTATATTCTATATTGGTCCACATGTACCAGAGGGTTTAGGGGGGGGACTTGATCATCTTGATAGGGGTGGAGTAGGAGATGAATGGATGAGGTTTCCAATCGAAACAAGCTTACCTCTACCAGTGCTTGAGCATCAGCTTCAACCTTCTCTGGGTCGATCTCATCCGATTCATCACGAGCTCCCTGCGAATGAGAGAGAAATAAAAAGAGAGAGAGAGCGCGCAAGAGAGAGAGAGAGAGAGAGAGAGAGATTGTCCTTGAGATCATTTGTAACTATTCCCTGTGTGACTACCAAAATGTTTGGATTTTATGTTGAATGAATGAATGAATGAATGAATGTATTATCCAATGCAATAATCATCATTGTACATGTTCACAGTGATATCTCGTTACATAAGAGTGCAAAGATAATAGGAACCAGAAAATAGCATGAATGCTAATCGAGTCTGGTCCCTTGTATTTAGACAGTTACAAAGAATATTTCCTATATAATGTGTTACTGTTCAGTAATATTATAATACTTGCTTTAAAATATTATTAAATGAACAATCTGTAATGTAATGAATCTACTGATGATAATATGTAGTACATGTATATCATAAAAAAATGTATACATACAACACAAACTAAAAAGTATTTACATTAATGAGATAAATACAGTGTATTTTAAGAATAATTTCAAAGTACATTAATTTTCTAGCATATATTGCGAAAACTTGACCTTGGTGACTTTTTCCTAATTGTGACTGGAAGGTCATTCCACAAAATTGTACCTAGGTACCTAGGCTCTTCTTAACTTTTGGTATACAGAGATTCTCATCTTCTTTTTTCCTTGTACTATATCCGTGTTGAATTAGTGAGCAATATTGTGACAATGAATGGGGCAAATTCCCATTAATTAAATCATACATAAAACTACATATAGATAATCTATGCAGTTGATAAACATCAAGTATCTTAAGATCACTAAATAATGGTCTTGATCTTGTCATGTACGTACTGAATATTATAGCACGTATTGCCATTCTTTTGAATTAATAATATAGAATTAAGGTCAACCTTCCTAGCTCCACCCTATACTTCGATACCATATGTAATATGAGGCTGCATGAATGTCTTATATAACATAATCAAAATATTTTTAGGCATGAAGTTTCGCAGTCAGTATAGGATACCAACTTTTTTGCGTATACACAATTTGACTTTGTCAATATGAGTTTTCCACGTTAAAGGTTTATCGATGTATACTCCAATAAATGTTGTAACATCTACTTCACACAAATCTGTATCCATGATCTGAATTCTTCCTTGTACATTAATTGCCTGTCTTCGACCTCTAATTAGCATGTAATTTGTCTTTAACAAATTTATAGTGACTTTATTAACATTACACCAATCTAGGACGTTCTTTAATTCTATTGTTATTTCTCTCAAGTCTATCTCGTACTTTCTGACTGGAAATGTATGAAATAGATTGGAATCATCAGCAAACAATCTAAAAGTAAAGTAGTCACTTGAGTTTGGCAGGTCGTTAATATACAAAAGAAAAAGAGTTGGTCCCAAAACAGATCCCTGAGGTACACCGCAAGTTATTGGTTTGTAATCGGAGAAAACCCCATTACAAATTACATATTGATATCTATTTTCTAAATAATCTTGAAACCACTGAAGAGGCACACCTCGCACCCCATAATGCTTTAGTTTCTTAAACAGTATGCTATGATTTATGGTATCAAATGCCTTTTTAAAATCAATAAAAATTCCTATAGTAACCATCCGTTTATCTATCGACTTAACGTCATTAATCAGATTAATTAAGGAGAGCTTTGTACTATGTTTTTTCCTAAAACCATATTGATGTTTATACAATATCTCATTCTTTAATTTTCTAAGAAATTCAATAATCTATCGTTTACCATTTTTTTCTAAAACTTTTGCAAATAATGGAAGGACGGATATTGGCCGATAATTACCAGGCTTTTCCTTATCTCCTTTTTTATAGATAGGTGTTACTTTGGCCACCTTCAACGAATTTGGAACTTTTCCTGTAAGAAGTGAGAGATTAAAAATATAGGACAGTGGCCTGGCAATAAAATATGCTGCATCTCTTATCAGCCTGGCTGGGATAGTATCATGACCACAAGCCTTATTTACATTCAAAGACAATAATTGAAATTGGACTTCATTTTCCGTAATTGGTTTAATAACGTGGAGAAGGTTTACGGTTCACCATGTGGTTAATTAGTCCTGGAAAGGACTGAGTAAGAAGAAAGTGGAGAAAAGTTGAGGAGAAGAAAGGGAAAGGTGAGATAGAAATTCAGAAAGTGTAGAAGCAATCTTTCTTGAAAGTGCGAACCAGATGAGAAGGCTGAGAGTGGAGAAGACTCTACGTTTCGGACAGGTTGACTGTCCGTCATCGGGAGTAATGAATCTAATCAATACGTGCTAGAGAATTCGACTGAAGCAGTCCAGTTCATGTTCCAAAAGTTGACTAAAGTGGGAAGGAAGTTGACTAAAGTGGGAAGGAAGTTGACTAAAGTGGGAAGGAAGTTAACTTAATTTGTCTGGGCAAAAATAGATCAGGAAGGAGGGTTAAACAATGCGATTAACAACAAAAAAATATCAAGGATAAACCACAATTTGAATGTGTTTCAAAGGACATTAAACGAGTGCTTCTTGTAGCAAGATAAACAAACAAGATGCAATTAATTTATAACAAGTAGCAGGAAAAATAAGGGTAAGAGAAAAACAATATAAATAAGAAAAACAAGGCACAGAAATACCACATGAACGGACAAAATAGAACAGAAGCAAGACGAGGAAGAAGAAAGCAATAACACCGACATTATGTTAGACAAGAAAGACAAGAAGAAAAAGGAGGGGAAGAGAAAGAAGAGCAAGAAGAAGAAGAACAAGAAGAAGAAGAAGAACAAGAAGAACAAGAAGAACAAGAACAAGAAGAAGAACAAGAACAAGAAGAACATGAAGAACAAGAAGAAAAACAAAAACAATAAGATATACAAGAGGAAGAAGACCTTCCAAGAAGACCTTCCTTCTAAAGTACAAAGTCATCAGAGAGCCTGAAAAGGAAAATAAAATACGATATTTAAAGAGATGACAGTAGAAATAAATAAACTGTAAAAAATAAGTGATCGTTAACTTACCGTACATAATCCTACCAGCAGACGTTTGAGGTCACCCCCAGTCTCACTTTCAAGATCGCTTTCCAGATCATCACCATACCCAGCTAAAAAACAATGATTATGTAATGAAGAATTTAATGACAAATATCTTCTGCATCACGTAATGGATACTACTACTACTACTACCGCTCGCTATTCATAAGGACCGCTATTCAAAGAAAACCGTTATTTATTTAACCGCGTTATGAACAGCGGTCCTTATGAATAGTTATTATTAGTGATCCTTATGAATAGCGAGGTAATTCAGTGGCGGATCCACGGGGGGGGGGGGGTTAGGGGGTTTAACCCCCCTTGGGCTGCCAAGTAAAATTTAATGTGCATAGAAAAACGCCATCATAATATGTCCAGACCCACACAGTACGTTCCTATAGTATAGGACTGCTGCTGGTCTCCATTATGGTCTCCATTGCGTTAGTAGATGCCAGGAAAACATCACTTACGGGGGTTCAAAATAGTGAAAAAAAAAAAAAAATAGGCTCGCCGCTACGCGGCTCGCAGACATCTTGTGGACGTGGGTCCATTGGCGGATCCAGGGGGCACTTCCGGCCCGTACCCCCTTTTGGAAGATTTTGGAAGAAAAGTATGCATTTTGACCATAGCCGACCTGCCATTTTCTCGATTGTGCCCCCCCTTTAGAATGAAGACTTTTTTTTTGCTTGTCAGGGAATTATGGAGGGAAACTGGAACCCCCCCCCCCCCCCACTGAGCGACTTTCGAGAAGCTGGCGAGACCAACAAAATACGGGTCTACCTTTTCCAAAAGTTGGGTCAAACCACCCCCTTGGAGAAAAGCTAGATCCGCTCCTGTAATTTGTGTATGGTTTGTCCGTTATTCAGAAGGACCGCTATTCATTTAATCAAGTGTTATGAATAAGTGGTCCTTATGAATAGCGGTCCTTATGACAAATTTACCAGGGTAACCTCAACAGCAGCGGGCGCTGCAATTATCAGTACCCAAGAGTACCTACATAAAGAGAGTAGCGAGTAGCGACAACTCATGATTTGAACGCCATTTTGTTTCCTCTGCTATGCAACATTTCTATTCAATTCCGATGAGCACCTGTGTGTTCTCAATAGAAAGTATTCAAACGCCATTTTGTTTCCCGAAAAGTCAAACGTCTACTACTCTATCTATAAAGGTACTCCACAGTACCCCAGACATGCCAGAGCCATCCCTAGAGTCCCTTGATAGATAGAGTTCCGACACGGACGTCCTATTTTTTGGCACCAAAATTCGAATTCGAATTCTTTCTATTTAGAACACCCAGGTGCTCATCGGAATTAAATACAAATGTTACGTAATAGTGGCCCCAAAATGGCGTTCAAATCACGGATTGTGTTACTATTTCTATAAAGGGACATTACATTACCCCAGTATTGCCAGGTATCCATTAAATACGTCTGGGTTGAGAGCGACAAATGCGCATAAACCCCCAAGGGTGTATAAGCACCGATCAAAGATCGATATCAGAACCTCTCGCCACAGACATTGCTCCCACTTACATCCAAAACTTGAGGGAAGATTCCGGCGTCTGTTTTCCCATCTTTACTTTATTTACAGTCCAAAACAATTGATTTGATCAGCGATCCTTTCGGGAGGGAGTGTCCTTGGGTTATTTTGTGGGCGAGCCGATTATGTATAACTATGCTAACACACCAGGCGTTGATCATGAAATAATTAAATAGACCATTTTCGTGATGAATTCAAATTTTATACACGTTTGCCTAGTGACAATCTGTTGAATTAACCTGTGACAAGCGATTGCATGCAATAAAAAATTCCATACTTTCATTTACTAGGTAACACTGAGAATTCTCTCATACAGTACTGGTAAGCACTATAAGCTGGTATTTTGATATTATCAAAACTTAGTAAAATTGTTGTCTTTTTTTACCTGCTGTATAAGCTGCCTTGATGAGTTGAATTTGCTGTTTATTTTGGAAAGAGGAAAAGAAAAATACAAATTTGCAATAAGGAGCTCTAGGCATAATGAAGGAAAGACATATAAATTATTGTTCAAAGCTAAAAAGGATTATAAGAATAATAATGTGTGTGGGAAACGAGTTTCGATTAGGAGATATGATAAGCCAACGAGAATAATGTTGAGAAAAAGTTCTTTTCTCACAACCAGTAAAAAAAAAAAAAAAATAAATAAAAAATCTTTTGTTGGTATTTGCTTGCCGGTGCTGCAAGCTTCTTCAGCCCGTCGTCGTAGCTGGCGCTGTTGCTGATGCAGCATGACGCGACGATACTAATAAGCCAGTTCGTAGATACGGTCTGAGCATGAGCAGATAAAGGTCATCTGTACCAAATTCTAAAACCCACTGACACTAATATTTGATATGTACTCATGAATGTCATGTAATCATTATTCAATTATGCACTAATGGTGCATTCCTTGATATCCAGGTGGAAGTATTCTTTTTAAAGGGGGAAACAAAAGCTATTCATGAGGCACCTCCATCACTCCCAGAGTTATTTTTCTGAAGTGCACATAAAGGGACCCTCCATGTCTAAAATATCTGTGGATATTTGGGGTCATTTATACCACGCGCTAACTACGAACTGGTCTATTGTGAAAAAAGGCTTTTTCTCATCGTGACGTCACTCAAATGAACTTTTTTTCAGTGATTTTTGAAGAAAAAATAGCTGAACTTAAAAAATAATTATCCTGCCCAGTTTTCATAAACAACACAATCACAATTTAAAACATAATTATGCAATCAACAAGATTAAACTCTATTATACTTCGTGTAAGGAAACGATTATATTTACTTCGTTTGATCGAGCGCACAATATTTCAAGAAGAACTCTTTCATCGGTTCCGGCTCCCTGTGATGAAAAAAAAATGGGACAGAAAAATGATTTTATTGTTCACATCACTATATATGTTAATGAATAATAAATAAATAAATTAAAAACATCCCACAAACCTCTAAAATTATTATTCCCATCATAATACATAATTTTTGTGATTCTTTGCTGACGATATTTCAATATTTAGTAGAGCCAAAAGAGGAGGCGTGCGTAACTGTCTCTCTCCATAATGGATTTCTTAGAAATTCATGTCGGCATGTTCGTCGTATCTAACATTCTTTTTAAACTTTTGATAATCTGTCAGCAAATGTCACGATACTGCTCATGAGGATAAATTCCTCCGAAATAAATAATGTGGTTGATTGATTTTATAGGTCAAGTATAACGTGAAATGCTAAACATTAAAGGGAAAACATTTACCTTTACAGGATAACATAAGTAACATAAAATAGTTAAAACTATAAAGAGTAATTACATATTATTTCAAGAAAATACGCTCATGGTGGCATTAAAATTATCCTTGGCAGGATAAATTTTCAATAGCCAGAAAAAAAGGTGATACCATCAGTATAGGCTAATAAATTCGTTATACATCATATGAAATAAATGTTGTTCTTTAATAGACATTTATCAGAGATTAGGTAGGTATGATACCAGTCTTCGCAGAAAGAGATGGTATATGAATACGACAGGTCATTACGTTCTTCACCATAGGCGTAGCCAGGGAGCACAGGGTACCATGCCCCCTGCTCACCCGCCAAAGAGAAAAGAGATCCACGAAACCTCGGTGTCAAGACCCTATCCCTAACCCCCGCCTGTGCTCCCCCGTTCAAAAAAACTGACTATGCCACAATCCTCATCATTACACGCGTCCTTGATCCTTACCGACATCGCATTCTTGAGGCACGTGGCATCGAAAAGAGGAAGAGGTGTCATGATACCGACGATGATGTCCTCAAAGTCTCCCTTGAGCTCGCTCTTGAGATCGTCGATCAGGTCCTGGATGAAAAGTAGAAAAAATCATAATTTTAAGAAGGTTCAGTTCTGATAACGGTGAAAAAAAATTGGTAGCTTTCTCACTATTTTTATGTCATTGTGAAAGAGTATTACAGTAAGAGCTAGAGAAAGGGGGAGGAAGAAGAGAAGGGGGAGGAAGAAGAGGAGGGAGGAGGGAAAGAAGGAAAGAACAAGAAGAATAAGAAGAATAAGAAGGAGAAGAAGGAGAAGAAGAAGGAGAAGGAGAAGGAGGAGGAGAAGAAGGAGGAGAAGGAGAAGGAGGAAAAGAAGGAGGAAAAGAAGGAGGAAAAGAAGGAGAAGGAGGAAAAGAAGGAGGAAAAGGAGGAGGAGAAGGATTAGAAGGAGAAGAAGGAGAAGGAGAAGGAGAAGAAGGAGAAGGAGAAGAAGGAGAAGGAGAAGAAGAAGGAGAAGGAGAAGAAGAAGAAGAAGAAGAAGAGAAATAGAACAATATATATCAGAAAACAATTAAGGCTAAGAAATGCTACATGAACGGAGAAAATAGAAGAAAAGCAAAACGATGGAGAAAGCAATAACACCAAAATTATGTAAGACAAGAAGAAAAAGAAGTATGAGGAGAAAAAGAAGAAGGAGGAGGAGGAGGAAATGAAGAGGAGATGAAGAAGAAGAAACCTGAACAGTATTCATTTGAGGCTATGCCAACATTGGGCCATATTAATGTTTGCAGATTGTAAGGGGGGGGGGGGGAGGGGGTTGCTCAACTCCCAAACTTGATTTTCCTCAATGGTTCCAAGGGTATATCGAACAGGCTCCCCCTTTTAATACACAACTTACCCTGCCATATGAAGCCTTGTAGTGTTGTGCCAGTTCCTGCCTCTGGTCGTTGGTCCTGTAGCACAATATATCGAGGATGGCTTGCTCGTCAGTACCTGAAAATTTAAGAATAATAATTTGAATGAAAAAATATATAAATAACTAATTGGTAAACGTATGGTTAATGATCCTAACCTAATTATTTTACATAAATGTCATAGGATGTTAAGTTGATCAAGATAACTTCGATGGGTCTCGATTATTATGAACTAAGCATGATAATTGTATCCACCTCAGTCGAGTAATCAATCTTCAGAAGTTTTTGCTTAGGAGTAATTGTACACGATACAACTTTGTGCCACCGTTCCCGTAAAATCGTCGAAATATTTTACAACGTTTGGACTAAGATTAACGAGATTAATCTGTTTTAAATGTTTGCAGCCAGGTACATTTTCGGTGGCGGTCGTTCCAATTGTAACAGTTAAAAAGGGTAAAGTTTCGACTTTCATTTATGAAATGATATTTAGACATTCCTCCGTTCATAGGTTTATGTCTTTGAAAAAAACTGCAGACTGCAAAAACATTTCCATATGTATAGTTCATACAATTATCTTTGATTATAGATCAAAAAACTGTTTTTATCTTCAACATAACTGCACAGAAGGGACTTTTGCAAGGCAAAAACCATGTATAGACGCAGAGTTTTTTTTAAATTATGTTAAAAATTTGACTGAAATACTCCGGAACAGAGGTAAATTGGTGGTGAGGGTGGAGGGGGGGGGGGGCACATCAGGTACGTGCCCCTTTTAAAACCCAATGCGGCATACCTCCAATTTCTTGGAATTGTGCCCCTCCTTTTGCAAAGAGCTGGATACGCCCCCGTCCCAGAATAAACTCATCCACATGGTAAAGGCACTGAACTGCGAAGGGAGGTGGGCGTGTAGGGGTATAGTACGTTAACCATGTTGACACGTTGGGCACGTTGTACATTCTTTAATCTTGAGTAAATTAAACACTTACATCGCTGTATTGTTTGACAAAGTACTCGAAACTTGGATCGCAGTCTTTGTGCACTGTTAAGGTCAATAGAACTGTACAAGTTACATGTTCGAGTACATAAATATTGCCAGTTTAAAGGTATGAGAATTGAGGAATACATGTGGCGTGAAGGGGTGAAACTGTAACACTTGAAATAGATGAGGATAAGGTACAAGCTCATATATCATGGACATCTTCATGGGTAAAATAGACATGATCTATCTTTTAATGTAGTTGCCTTCCATATGTGACTATTGTCATCAGATTTAAAGAAATATACTTATTACAGCTCAATGATGTGTTCTTTTTTTCGGGGGGGGGGGGGGGTCATGTTTCTCAAACATTCGGACGTAGAACGATTGGATCACATCTCTCTTTTATAGATAATGAAAATTTCTTCTCCAGTTGTTAACTAGCTAATCAAAGATTTTATGGCAATACCACGTCGTTATCAAAACGCATTATTCTGAAAGAATGACTTTTGTTAGAGCAAATCTCATGAAATATGTTAATATGAAACATCACTTTGTCGAAATTTATTGACCCTAATGGAGCTGTGAGCGGAAACACAATTTTTATGTAGGGCCGTTAAGATTAATAAAGATATTTCTTAATCATGTTAATATACTTGCAACGATTCAATATTGGCTTTCATTACTTTGTGGATGAAAATATACCAATATGTTCGAAGACATCATTCTTTTGATAGGATAATCATATTATAAGATCCGGCAATGAAGTAAGAATCGATTTCACATATCATTTCAAGCATTCTATGGTCCTTAAAGTTAATTATGAACAAATATTACACGTTTGATATTTGTTTGCACACCGACTGCAAACTGAAAGAATATTGAGCAAAGCGTTATCTTGAGATTGCCTCTTGCATTTTTTTTTTTGGGGGGGGGGGGGGTAGGGTTAAGCAACACTATCTGTTGTTTTTCTAAGTTTAAATTTTTAGAACATTAATTTTTGTTTATTCTTAGATTTTATTTATCATAAATTGTTATTAAACATAACATGTGTTTACATTGTGAACAAAAAATATGTTTCGAAGTGATTGGGAAAGGTTGGTCATAAGAAAGGCCAAACCTTTCTTTGTCTTCATGGCAAATATATATCCATCAAAAGGTCTCTGGTTGACTGGTTGAGTCAAGTCAAAATCTTTCGGTTGTTGATCCACGACCGAGATTGTCTAGGAGATTAAATTGATGATTCATGTGTGACTTGGATGTGCGAGGAGTGAATCATAAACCCTGTACAAATCAACTAGATTTAAACAGGGTGTGTAAGAGACGTGCGAGATCATATCGCAATTTACATCCGAGAAGAAAAAACATCGTCTCACCCATTGCTGTTTTGATGCATGTTGAACAACGAAAAAAAATGGATAAGATAAAACAAAACACTCTCATGCTCGTGATGATCTGCAGTGTTGATGGTAATATATATATGTTATTACCGGAAAATCAGCGGTGTTCGAGGAGGGGGTTGCAGCCCTCTCAGTCCCGGAACATTTTAAATAACCGACATTCTGGCCGCAGCAACGTGGTATATTTTTATTATTAATATCTTATAATATAATAGTTTACGAGTGAACATCGAGATACCGTTTTTGCTTTAATAAAGAGTCACATTTTTTGATCCCTCGCTTCATTCGCTCGCAAAACAAAATTTAGAAACTGGAAGTTTGATATTCGGGCCGGGATTTGGACAAAAAGCGTCGCCCCCTTTGCGAATTACATGTATGTCCGTACGCCTGTGGGAAGAAGTGTCGTGGTATAGTCGTTCATTCACTTGTGTTTCAATTACAACGTTGAGAGCGCAAATACCAATCCGGCACTTGCGTTGGCAAGATATTTATTTGCCACTCTCCGCCAAGGTGTAAATTAAGGGTCCCCAATCATATACCTGAGCGTTCAACTCCTCGGTTCAACTCCTTGCTCGGTTATAACTGGGTTCATAATGTGAATACTTTACGGCATAATTGTATGACGAGTGTGGAGAGGCCGTTTGAAATTGTGCCTCATTTTGTTTTCACATTTCCATGGTTTCCGATAACTAAGCTGTCATCACTGAATTAGGCTTCGAAATGTCACGTAATCCTGTTACCCCGTTTAAATCCAACCGTTCAACATCTGCAGTGCTCGATTTCAGAGGTGCCTGACTCATACCGTTTTATGGGATCGCATTTACAGCTGGAGTGAACAACCTGAAAGAGCAATATTTTTTCCCCTACGTGACCCGTTCCTTCCTCCCCATGTGACTAACTAATTTTTTGGTCGGATATCAAACGGAATTTATCTTCATTCTGTACATAGATGAAACATATTTTTAGTGCGAATTTGTAAAGATCGATTAATGCCAAGATGATAATGATTTACATCAATCTTTTTACGTGGCACCGGGTTTTATTTGCTGATAAAACAAAAGAAAAAAAAACCTTGCACGACTTCCATCGGAACCTGTAGTATCAAACCAAAAAACGCACCTTTGAAACGTACAATCGCGGCGGCTCAACATACCAAACCACATGGTTCCACATCGTAAGTTGCGCACGACTTTACGCACGACTGGTGATCAGTTCTTGCGCTAAATGATTGAGAATCTGATTAGTATAGCACCCAAGAACATGTTCCAGTTGTTCGTAAAATCATTCGTAACTTTACGAACAGCTTTATGAAACACCCCCTGGTATGTAGCCATTGCTAGAATCTTTCTGAAGTCTGAAATCTGAATGAAGGGGTTTTGAGAGACCATCTTATTCTCATTCATTCAAATCAATGAAATACATATTTCTGAGTTCTTACCAAGTCCTTTCATGGCTTTCCTCAGGACCTGAACATCGGTGTCCTTGTCGAATCCCTCGAATTCTGTCACAGTGGGCTGAAATTTAAAACAAAAACGATAAAAGTAAAGTAGTCGTGTCATCTTGTAAAGACGCTCCTGTTACGGAACCACTTATTATCACTTTTACCCGGACCATGCGCGGGGATTGTTTTTACACTCATTTCATTTAAACTAACTTTGGGTTTTAAAATGCTCATATGCTCTACAAATAAAGAAAAATGTACTTGCATGTATCTGAATATTTGAATTAATTCAGTGATGCAAGTCGCAGAGTTTTATTTTCATTTTTTTGGTATAATCAACAATGAAAGCGAAGTACAATCTTTTCATGATTATCTAAATACCAGGCATCCCAATATCAAATTCACAGCGGAAAAGGAGGTCAACGGTAGGCTGCCCTTCTTGGATGTAATACAATAGAGATGATTATACCACGTCAGTATATCACAAAAAGAATAATACTGGGTTGTATACTAACTTTCTTAGTTTCACCTGTTTTAAATACAAAACTGGACCGATTCGAACCTTGTTGGATAGGGCTTACAAAATCAGCAGTAATTCCAATCTCTTTCATGTCAGTATTGACAACCTGACTAAGGTTTTGAAAAGGAATTTGTACCCAGGTTGGCTAATCGACAGGTCAGTGAACCAATATCTACAGAAGAATCAAAATGATGTGAGAACAGAGCAAAGAACAAAAAGGTATTTCAAGTTACCTTACATTGGCAACCCATCTAAGGAACTTGAAAAGAAACTGAAATCAATGGTCAAACAATACTGTAAAGATCTTTCTATTATCATTTCCTTTTCGTCATTTAAACTCAATTCTTTGTTATCTGTTAAAGATTCCATTCCCCAAGAGCTCCGTGTTATATATCAATTCACCTGTGCGAGATGTAAGGCTCGTTACATTGGCCAGACCAAACGTCATTATATAACACGAGTACAGGAGCACTTGGGGAAGGACAAAAACTCTCAAGTCTGGAAACACTTACAATCTTCAAAACAATGTCTATCAGAATGTAACCCACAATGCTTCAAAATACTGGACACTGCCCACACAGATTTTCAACTCAAAATAAAAGAAGGTCTATATATCAATTGGACCAAACCCAAACTCAATCAACAGGTGTACAATTACCAAATATCGCTTTCTATTTAACTGTATGTATTGTTCACCCAGGTCCTTGACCAGACAGGTCCCTCACCCCATTAAGTACATTTTGACACACCTTATATTGTTAACTGTTCATGTTATTTAGTATTATGTAATCTGAAAGTATATATAGCACCGTCTCTGTTGAAGATGGAGTATGACTCCGAAACATGTTCCGTTTCAAAACTTATGTCTTCTTTGTCGTTTTATTTTTAAGTTACTATCTTGTCGTTCTTTTGGAAATTTCATTCTTTTTGTGTAATACCATCTCCAAATAGATATGATCTAACAATATGCAAATGTTATCCGTGAGTCGGGAGGAATAACGTGAAGAAATTTCCAGAGTTGAGAATAGAGTGATGCTTGATCATATTTGCATCAGCGGATATGAACTCTATATTATAGTTCATCTATTAATCTCGGTTTCATTTAGTCATACGTTAATCAATAAATATCCATGGTAATTTTGCGATGACGTTTGCGATGACAGAAAAGAGGACCAACAGCTTCATCGACATCACTTGAACTTTACCCCTCTTGGTTAATTAAGACGAAATCACTCAGAATTCAAGTAAACATCACCCTGGCGTTCTAATATCCTGCGTTTTGCCTTACGTTAATTTGAAATATAACGTTTTACTGAAGCCTCTGGAGCTCGATCTACAAACACGACAAAATAAGCAATGAATGCTTTTCAACGTGTGCCCGATTAGGTATTGTGTGTATACAACAAGCTGAAGCTGTATTTTGGCTATGCATTACCTATCCCAATTTCATATACATCCCATTTACATATATAATTCGAACTTATTATGCTATATCCATTTCATTGTTGGTACAGAAAGCGATATCATTGTGGAAAATTCGTTAATCAATCCATTAGTTAGTTATATTCAATGATTAATTAATCTATAGTAATCAAAGTATTTCATGCTGATTCGTTACCTGGTTTCAGTGTTAGTTTCAGTTTATTGTTTCATATTTCACATGTTACATTTCTTAACAATACAGATGGTATACAAACAATATAATTGGTACCAACAAGA
This sequence comes from Heliocidaris erythrogramma, assembly GCA_025617745.1. Lineage (NCBI taxonomy): Eukaryota > Metazoa > Echinodermata > Echinoidea > Camarodonta > Echinometridae > Heliocidaris > Heliocidaris erythrogramma. The sequence goes on from CM046862.1 coordinate 22,997,749, forward strand.
TAAATGATACACATGAAATCAATTGTCAGAGAAAATGAAAGAAGGTGAGTACCTCTTACAGTATCTATATAATGTTTACATGCATATTATTGAGAGGACCGGGCTATAAATAAAAAAAGAAAAGTGAAATATGGAGGATCCTATAAGGAGAAAGCTACGCTTGTGAGTTACAGGCTCCAAAGACTAGTAAGATTTATAATAGTCTTAAAGATAGTGGGAACGAGCAATGCATGATACAACAAAATGAGTATATGGATACAGTTTATGTATCGCAGTAATCGAGTTCGCATTCGAAAATATGGTATTGGATATAAAGATCAGGCAGATGTGGGTGAATTAAAAGCCAAATTATTATTTCTTTAAAATACTTTAAAAAACTAACATTACCAACAGCATTTTTATTGGCAATTACAATGTGGGAAAAAACTTATGTTTATGAGTATGGTCCAGCAGTAGAGGTCAATTAATGATCATTGTTATGAGCGTCTTACTTTTCATCCCTTTGCCAGTCAGGGAAGAGAGGGGAAAATCATTCATCGTGTTCAGTGTGATATTATTTTGGATGAACGTTACCATTGCAGCAGATAAGAGTTGAAGAATACCATGCGGATTTTATAATAAATCTAATCACAATCGTAATGAACTACCTGACGAATATGAGCTATAGGAATAAAGGAGGAACAAGTACAAATACACGTGTGAATTACCACACCACCAAACTGACTCCCACACCGATCAATTCCTAGCCATTTGTAACTCCGAAAACGAAATAGGGTTCATAATTCCGAAAATGAAAAAGGGTTCATATTTCCGAAAGTTCGTAGTTCGGAAAAGTTATGTTGGGCTCTATTCCATTTTCGGAATTACGAACCTTCGGAATTATGAACCTTTTTTATTTATTTCTGATACTTATACAGGGTGACTCATTTATCACCAATATTGGTGGTCTTCCATGAGGCCCTGATAGCAATAGTAAGTCACAATAATAGCCAACAAAATCATGAAAATAAACTCATAACCAAAAATAAATAAGAACATACATAAATATATATATACATGTATATACAAAGAATATGGTATCCTCGTAATCAACATTGGTTTTACGAAAATGTTAAAATTGTTGCACATTCCTATCATCTTAATTCATAATGTATAGACGGTGATATTTTCTAAAATCTGTTGAAAAATAACCATTTATATATGAGTTATTTTGAAATGGCATTGTATAGTTTTGAAAGTACATACAAGAAGTATAAAGACTACTTTAGCTCAGTATAGAAACATGTAATATAGTATAGCAATCGAATGTACAGTGTCTCTTATCAAAGAATAAAATGCAAATTATTTATTATTGATTATAAATGATATGAAATCATTCATACATTTTGAAAAGCATTATGTCATCGTACATTTTTGGGCAAAGAAACAAACCATCAAACATATTTTGCAAATCAGGGCAACAAAAAATGACATATTTCTGATGAAGACAAATATAAAATAGCATCAAGTGAAATTTTCTAGCAATAAGAATGAATATGACTCATTTACCATGCTGTTATGTAAACGAATCAAACCAAGTATGTAGAACAGGTGTCACATGCATATTCACCTGTTCTACTTATTTTACATAATAGCAATGAAGGGATGTTCTTTTGTCTACCAGAGCAATTGTGGAGGGTACAATGAGGAGCTGTATATTTTGTCCGCTCTCTTTGTCATCGTGTTCATAGTGCTAATTCATTTTCGGAATTACGTACCTTCGGAGTAATGCATCATAATGTACGGCAGTATGAACCCTATTTCATTTTCGGAATTATATATGGGAAATTTGTGTTTCGGAATTATGAACGTTCGGAAAATGAACCTTCCGAAATATAAGTACACCCGTAATTTTCTGTTCGGTCTGTTTTCGGTCTGGTGTCGGTCTCATTGCCGTGACTGGGCTATAAGAGGGCCGTTGTCATGGTTATTAACCAAAATATAACTTTGAAATAATGATAAACTCTGAATTTCAAAATGAAACATGCAAACACAGGGGGTATAACAAGCAGAAACAGAGCTGAACTTTTCAATCTTAAAGGAGTAATTAAAAAAAAAATAATGGTACTTATACGACTTACCCTGTTGTTCATGTTGATAGATTGACGGAAGAATTCTCAAGAGGAAAACAAGAAAGATGAAGGAAGGGAGGATATCTCGATGAGATAATCAACCGGTGCTGCCTGCAGAAACCCGACGAGTGAGGAGACTTGAGGTGTTGGAGACTATAGAGCTGAATATTCTCGGTGCGTGGGAGTCATGAGGACTTCGTGCCGTGCCTTTATTTGCACGCGTGGGGAACTGGGGATAGACCACGTGACATTGGCGAGGGCTCCGATGGGGGATGGGAATTTGCAGGTCAAACAAACTTGTTAGTCATAACGGGTTAATAAACTGGATACCTTGTAACGCTCGTATATTATTAATTTTTACAAAAATCATAATGATCATAGGCCTTTCATGAACAGGGGCAGATCTAGGATTTAGTATTCTAAAAAAAAGTGGGGGAGGGGGAGGGTAAAAATAAACCCTGACAAAAAATCTGACAATCCTCCCCCTCCCCAAATGAAAAACACATAGAAAAGAAAAGGGAGGGCGGGGATGGGGGTCCGGTCTGGGGCTATGGCAAGAGCTTCTGTTGCAAAGGAAGCTGGGTACCTGGTAGGAATTTATTCCTTGAAATGCTTTGAGCGCCTAATAGGGCAGCTCGGCTACAGCCAGGGTAATATTGGAGCGCCTTGAGCACCATTGGTGGATACGAGCGCTATATAAATACCCAATATTATTATTATTATTAGCAAGGGATGTTGGTAGTATTTTTGATCTTTTTTTAAAATCTTACAGGCAAATCACAAATCATGCACTTTTCTTTCAACATGAAATAATTTTTTTTTTGTTAATCATGCTGTACCTATATTGCCTATACTGGTGGCGTATTTTTATTTTTGTATTTATTTATTTATTTATTTATTTATTTATTTCTTCTTTTTTTTTTTTTTTTGGGGGGGGGGCACTTCCGGCCTGTGCCCCCTTGAAACAAACGTGTACATTTCCCCCCTCCCCCACCTTTGTACATTGTGCTTTTAGACCAGGGTCCTGTTTCATAAAACCTGTTATCAATAACAACTGCCACATTTCTATGACAAATTTGCTCTCAGCCAATCCGATGCAAGTATTTCAGTAGCTTATAACTGTTAATGTAACTTGTCATTGATAACAAGTTTTATGAAACAGGGCCCTGATGAACTTTTTTTTCCCGATAATTTTAAAGGACAAAGACAAAGAGACGCCAAAACGTGTCGTGCCATTTAAAAAAAAATGTTTTTGCTTATAAGAACATTTTCGGAGATTTTACAAAATCCTGGACCCGCCTCTGGCCTCGCCTCTGGCCTATACTACGTGATATCTTGCGGATCATTTTATTACTTATTTTATACCTCTACCCTGTGTATGGATTAGATCAAGTTATTCAAATCCTGGTTGAAATGTAGGCTATTCAAATTGCCCACTCTTAATCCATTGCATTTTCTCATACTGCTTGCTATATCCTATACACCTACTTTCAAAAAATAAATCCATCGTGCAAAAGACACAGAACATAAGATAAATTTATCATTTATTGGTTATTTTCCTTTACTGTTTTCAGCCTATAAACCTTGGAATTGACTCTAAAACGTTTGCCATTTGAAATTATTTCAACAAACGACAACACGTATATTTCTGACATCCTAAATATCATAAACTGATGAAAGTTGGAAAATTGCTGTACGTTTCTTTTAGGAAACGAAAACACGCGAAGATAGAGAAAAAATACACAGATTTAATCTAATCGAAGACAGAATGTACAGAACTTGAACGTTTAGAAGAAAGTTGAACGAACATAAATAGAAACCTCTATAACCATGGAATCATGAACTTACACAAAAAAAACCACTACCGACTACAAAACATACAATAAATTAATATTCTTTGTTTATAAAACGGAAATGAGAAATGATATCTAAATTCATTACCAAATACATACTTTGAAAATATGAAGCAAACATTATGATTTACAAAATAATAAAAGATGTAAAAAAAGCGTTTTAAAGCACAACCGAGGACTGTAAGTACCATTATCATTTCATATATTCCACGTAAGGTTATTGATGAATATTCCGTGTCCAATGAAAGACCTATCTTTTTAAAGGCACTTGTGACTACAATTATAAATAGTTGAACGAAATACTTCTACCAATGTGACAAAAATATCTTTTTTCATAAACATATTGTTTCAACTCGTAAAAAATAATTTGTCTTATTGAAAAAAAAAATATAATCTAACATTATCATAAGTCATTTCGAATTCTTCGTTAGTAATTTCTGAATATCATAAATATATACTGTTTGTGTTACCTGACTTGCAACAGTACAATAGCTGTACTATACATTATACATGTCTACGTATCGGAACCCTTCTCTTATAAACATTATGCATTATAACCGATCTTGCGTTCCACTTTAATAGCTCTTTTCATGAACAACCTGACCTCAGTTAGAAGATCACGTGACCTGCTCTTCACAAGTGTTTGTTGATTTCATTTTCACTGTCTACACATCGGATAAGTCGTAGGTAAGATTATATTCATTTAAAAAATAACCCAAAAAAAAAATCATCAATATGTATGTCCGTCCCTCTTATAGCATCAACTGCAGAGCATTTTCATACTTGTGTTAGAAAAAAACAATAAGGGAAATCAGATAATCACTGGGAAAATGTACAATATTAATACTTGCCTATAAATGAAATCGGAAGGGATAGAGGAATATAAACGAACAGTATACTGTGGTTGGCCTCATTGGATTAATTATCATCTGTTTTCACATGACCCGGAAGTAGATATCATGTAACCACGTATTAGATCATGAGAGACACGCACTTTAATTTTCCATTATAGAAACGATCAGAAGTGATGTCTATACTGAATTTCTTCGTTTGTATTACTCAACGAAACAGTGAATTTGAAAGTCAACTCGTTTTTAAATAATTTCTTTATTTACTGCAGATTAAAAACATAGACTTCCACATTTTCAGGAGTATAAGTATGCATATATACATTGCATGTATAATAAAAGTCGGCTATAGCAGTCCACTGCTTGTTCCATTCTCAACCAAAAGCGGATAAAGAGTTAACACTCCAACCAGTTAATTTACTATTAACATTTTCGGGATTTTTTTCAGTGTCTTTGACACGAGATTTGAGCAGGCCACGTAATACATCATTCATGGTTTCTATGCATCCCAGGAGTACTGGAACGGGTGGAATCTAAGCGAGGATTGCCTGCAGCGCTCGCCTGAAGTCTCCCGACACCTCGCTCTTGACAGCATCAGCCAAGCTCTTGCCGTGGTGGGCACGGTAGCTATGGGCGATGTCTCCCAGATCGTACTAAGAGAGAAAGTAACAATTGAAATATGAAAGAAAGGAAATAAATAACACAATAATAAATCTTCCAATTTAGCTAAGGAATTGATCTTTGAATCATCTTTCATATCTATGCCATTTCAATCATCGAATCAAGGATTAAGACCGTCCATAATTATGATTTAATCCTTAAAAAGTCCAAAGGCCACCCATGTGGAAAAGAAATCACAAAAAGGTTGTCAGTCTACTTGGTAACTGTTAAATTAAGTCCCAGAGCCCCGAATTAGATAAAGGCTTCCACATCGGGTTGATTTCAACAGCATGGACCTAACTTGTGATTTTCATTACAGATCAAGCATACGATCTTTAACACTGGGAGTAATGCCTAAAAATTTGTTTACAAATTAAAATTCCTCCCATTAAGCTTCTTCATTTACTAAGAAATGGTACATTATTGATACTGAACGAACTACTGACGGCAGAAAGAAAATAAAGGGAAAGGCAAACTAAGAAACAAAGAACTGTCAATGGAGAAGGGCACTGTCGTAGCCAGACTCAAGGGACATGGCCCCCTTGAGCCCCCTTGCTATACCAGAGGAGAAAGGAATTGCCAGACATAATGGAAGTAGCCATTACCAAAACTCTGGCTTACTAAATGTCCTTGAAGAAAAAAAAATTCTGCCTTAATAACTAAAAAAAGTATTTTATTCAATTCATATGCATTATAATCTTGAATATTGTACCCTTTCTGGTACAATTTTGAAATGCCTACCTCACAGCGCATGACAAAGACTCTGATGAGACAGGCTTCATCCGTCCCCGCTCCCTTCATCGCCTTGTATAGTTTATGCACGTAGTACTCTATAGGGTTGTTGATGAATCGAACTGGAATGGTATCATATGAAAATGGTTTATTCAAATTGAAACTTTAATGTGTTTTAATTTCATACAAACCTAAAAACATTTGTTATTTATCCATATTTTTTTTTCTCAAAAGAGCGATATTGCAAATAAAATAGGTCATGAGACGAGAAGGTTTAGACAAGGATTAAGGAGAGAGGGAAAGAGAGCGAGAGAGAGGTGGAACAAGGTGTGTGTGTGTGGGGGGGGGGGGGGGGGGGGGGTCAAGAGCGTCTCACGCAATTCTCTCTCGACCTCTCTTATCACTATCATTGGCAGGTTAAGGCTCAATTTCATCCTAGCACTGTGACATTCGTTCTCACAATTCCTTAAAATACCAGCCAAAACTACTTAGAAATTGGAAAAAAATCACAGGCCAATTAGGTATAACTTAGAATACTCTCAGCTTGGAAAATCTTAACTCGGACCCCTGTTATTGTTGGAATTTACGTTTTCATAAATAACTCATAGTACCTTTGAAAGCGGAAATACCGCTTTCAACAATTAAGTATTGGGGGGGGGGGGGGTATTTTCTACCATTTTTTTTACTGGGAATAGCGATCCACGACTGTTACTCAATGATGAACTGATGTTTCTTACCTAGGTTAAGGTATCCTGTCTTCACGTTACCAGACATCTCACTCTTGATCACATCTTCCATTGATTTACTCGTCAACTGAACGGAATAAAATGTTGATATGCATTTTTATTTAAAAAAAAGATACAATTAAGCTATTTTGATGCATTTAAACTACTCTCAAAGTAATTAAAATAAGCTAGTTTGATACAATGCTGGAACGGCATCATCACCATCAATAGGACGAAATATCTTGATTTGGGCATGACATACAGCCATGGAAAAAATTATTAGACCAAGAATGATTACTCATAGTGTTATTTTTGTAGTAAGATGGAAATAAAATATCATAAAAGCAAGGTATAATTGCTGGAATTTGTTATTCATTCAATGAAATACAAAGACAAATCATTTTTATAATTTTGTTTGTAATAATACCCTTATTACAGAAGCTTGGTCTAATAATTTTTTCCAGGGCTATATAATCACAGACTCAATGTGAGTGAAATCTTCTCCCCTATTATAAAAATAGAAGAAAGAAAGAAAGAAGGATAAAAAACGCTCTGCTATTTCTTTATTCTTCATTTGCATCTGATATTTAAAACATGTTCTGGCATCTCTTCTCTTATCAATTATATCGATCGCATTATCACAATAGACCGGTTCTGTAATGCATTCAGATTTATGCACATTTCTTCTCCGAGCACCTAGTGATGAGCTATTCCGTTAACCTGCTTTTTATAAATGAGCCTCAATGCTTGGAATCCAGTTTGCATAGATTACTTGTCGCTATGTCCAGGAAGCCTCCGGTAAGCTTTCAGGTTGTCAAGAACAACCTTTGTTTGAATAAATTTGCATACATTACCGAAGCAGTCTATTGATGAGGCGATGCAAATTGATTGAACAAACACTCATTCATGATAACTATTGTCAACGCTTACGAAAAAAATATGCGTACTAACTGACGGTAATAAGGAATGAAAAATGAATCTTTTTATCCTTGTTTATCCACCTATGATTATTGTCGTGTATCCGCTACACTGTAAAAAAGAACTGTAAAACTACAGGTTTTTTGGCCCTTGAAATTACAAGTTATTGCCGTTATTTCAATTTTACAATCTTTTTCCTGTAAAACAGCAAGTTTGTTGGTTTACCGGAAATTAGCATATATTTACAATCGCCCGACATAAAACACTGTTATAAAAACATTTTTTAAACTTAACCGCGGTCTATGCACTGTACCGGGGAAACGGGCATTCCCGGCATCCTGACTGCCGGGAAATTTCCAGTGAAAAAACGGCATTTTTTTTTACAGTGTAGAGTGCATGCAGAAACAACTAGAAATATCACTGAAGATGATGATTAATACCCCCGCCCCGTGACAACAGCCTTTCTTGACTTTTGTCGAAAACTGAGAAAGTAGTTCGATCCGCAAGATTTTCCCCTGATTTACTGCCATAGATATGCCGTTTCCATGGCAACGCAGCTTCCGACACATCAAAAAAATATGTTGTACACATCTTCCCAGTAAGAACAATGTGTGTACCAAATTTCATGACTTTCGGTCAAAAACTGAGGAAGTAGTTCGATCCGCAAGGCGTTTCCTTGATTTTCTGCCATAAATATTCCGTTACCATGGCAACGCAGATTCCGAATCATCCGAAAAATATGTCTTGCACATCTTCCCACCAAGACCAATGTGTGTACCAAATTTCATGACTTTCGGTCAAAAACTGAGGAAGTAGTTTGATCCGCAATGTGTTTCCTTGATTTTCTGCCATAAATATGCCGTTACCATGGCAACGCAGATTCCGACTCATCCGAAAAATATGTCTTGCACATCTTCCCATCAAGACCAATGTGTGTACGAAATTTCATGACTTTCGGTCAAAACCTGAGGAAGTAGTTCGATCTGCAAGGTGTTTCCTTGATTTTCTGCCATAAATATGCCGTTACCATGGCAACGCAGATTCCGACTCATCCGAAAAATATGTCTTGCACATCTTCCCACCAAGACCAATGTGTGTACCAAATTTCATGACTTTCGGTCAAAAACTGAGGAAGTAGTTCGATCCGCAAGCTGTTTTCCTTGATTTTCTGCCATAAATATGCCGTTACCATGGCAACGCAGATTCCGACTCATCCCAAAAATATGTCTTGCACATCTTCCCACCAAGACCAATGTGTGTACCAAATTTCATGACTTTCGGTCAAAAACTGAGGAAGTAGTTCGATCCGCAACGGACCGACCGACCGCCCGCCCGACCGCCCGCCCGACCGCCCCACCATCGACTGATTCCAATATACCCCCTTCAAACTTCGTTTGGCGGGGGTATAAATATTGTGCTATGTGGTAAAACAAGGGCCGACATCAATGAACGATGAGACGAAATAATAGAGAAGTAGATCAAGAAACATGATGTCAAACATGCTGCATAATAGAAGAAAAAAATGCTGTAATAGATTTTTAATGAAGTATACCGAATACTTGATAATTACCGATCCGTAAGCAGCGAAGACCTGACGGAGATGATCGCGGCTTCGACCAACAATGATGCGCTGGAACTCGGATTCATCGGTGCCGAATTTCGCTGCTCCAGCCTAAAAGAAAAATCATGAAATCAAAAGACACAATAAATAACTCGGGAGTTACGTCATTTTTTTTAAAGGTAAAATAAATTTCTTAGTTTTTAATAAGTATAGAAAATAACTTTTTTAGTTTTTAACTATAGGCATGATAGAAATATTTACTTTCTATTTCATGTGACAAAAATTTTCACTGCTAATGTAACAATTCCTTTTCACCAGTTTCTTTCCAGTTACCTTCCATGTTCAGCTTCGGAACTCCCCCCCCCCCCCCCCCAACACACACACCAAAAAAAAAAACCAAACACACAAACAAACCAACACGGACAATTGGAATAATATTCAAAGAAAACAAAAGGGATCTTCATTATAATATATCTCCCATAATTCCACCGATGGAAAAACTTCAAAGAGTATAAATATTACCTCGTAGAGGGCTTTAGCATCAGCCTGAACTTTTGTCGGATCAACCGATGCCCCCTCATCACGTGCTCCCTGTATAATATAGAAAATATGACAGAAAGGTGGATATAATACATCACGGGCGGCTCCAGGATTAAAACAAAAAAATGGAGGTCCATTTAAAAAATCTTCTGACAAGAACAAAAAGGAAAGTCATCAGATTTTGAGGGATCTGATTTCAGCATTCCAAATTAAAACAGTGCACAAACTATTGTATTGATTGATTTGAAGAAAAATAAGAAGGTAAAGAAGAAGGACGAGAAGAAGAAGAAGAAGAAGAAGACGGAGGAGGAGGAGGAGGAGGAGGAGGAGGAGGAGGAGGAGGAGGAGGAGGAGGGATTTTATTACCACTGAGAGGCCGACAAGGAGTCTCTTAAGATCACCACTCGTCTCTCCTTTCAGATCCTTCTCTAGATCTTTGCTGCCAAAACCTCCTGATGGGGAAACAACAAACATCAAGATTTAAAAAATAACAAAGTAAAATCAGTAAGGGGGTGTTTACTATGACTAATTTACCATCTTAAAGAGCTCATATTGAGAAAAGAAGTGGTATGCGTTTTTATTTGGTAATATTAAAATCTGTGCATCAAAGAAAACAATCCTTTTAACATTTTTCAAATAGCTCAACTAGAAAGTGCAATTTAAAAAAAATAAAAATCACCTTTTTGAGGGTTTGAAATTGTCTCACAGTCCAATTCGGCAAAATGCTAGCTTGTTTACTTTTCTATGAAAATTAGCACTGACGTCATTGGGTAGAGTCGTATGACCTCCGCGGTGTCTTTTAACGTCTTTTGGTATGACGCGGCCGAGGTTCAAACCCACGACCTCCCGATTGTGAGGCGGACGCTCTACTGACTAAGCCAACACATCGGTATAAAATCCATCAGTTTTGTTAAATATTATATGAAAACTAGTTTGCATTTTAGCCTTGTATTTCGGGCCAGCTACATCTCCAAAGTCAATCTTGCAGTCCCTACAATAGTACAAATTCGTGCATGCTTGCTGTGTGTTGCTGCTGTGAAATCTTTTCGCCGAATTTTCACAAACTTCACCCACAAATTCCATTGCTTATTGAGCTTTGGAAAGTTGAAGAAACTGATGTTGGTGTTGTTTAAAGTACTGTAACACCCCCCCCCCCCAGACACACACAAGGCAATTTCGTGGCCACAAAACGTATTTTGCCACAAAACGTAAGGGTTCCCCCAAAAGAAAGCGACTCTCGTTAATGTTGGATTTTTTTTTACACACGATTTCAATAGCGCGCGTTTTGCACCGGATGAATTGACCAGGATGAATTGATCAACTCTACCCAGTGACGTCATAGCAGGTCAACTCCGCTTCGATGTTTATCGGTCTGTTCGAGAAATCTGGCTCAATAAGGGCAATAATCAAGGGTACATTTTAGGTTTAAAAATCTATTTCATTTGCTAAAATTGATGAAACCTTTATTTCAATATGTTTATTATTTATTTACAAACCATATTTCTTGCAATTGGGGGTCGGAAAAAAAATCAACATATGAGCTCTTTAAAATCCAAAGGTTATTTGTATCTACATGTACTTTTAAACCGTTGCATAAAACTTTGTCATGACTTATGACATAAATCCCCGAATCACGACATAAACATAAATGACATAGCTAAAGATTTATGTCACGATTCACTAAAAATTTTATGCAACAAGTATGTCCTAATTATTACCCCTGCTGTACATTCGATTATATCTCACACCCCCTTCCCATGTTATACGAATTTATTTATCTATCCCCTCTATCTATCTCTTTCTCTCTCTCTCTCTGACACACACACACCCTCACACACCCACCCACACACACACAGGTTTACATGGCTTTACATGGCTTTAATTCCGAGGACAAGTATTGTTCCTCTATTGTTCCTCGTCCTCGGACAGTCGACGGAATAAAGCACAAATTCATTGTTCGACGTTCGAGGACTATTGTCCGGCTTCCGAGGACCATTGTTCTCATGATTTTTTTTTGTTCTCTGTCAGAAAACATAATGCTAAACAGGCCCATCTCTACACACATTGATTTGTGGGGAACTTTGTTTTCTCCTATTGTATTTTGTACCCCGCAAGCACTTCTATTGTTCTCTGTACCCCACAAATGAATCTATGTAACCCCCCCCCCACACACACACACTCATCTGTTTTCTATTGTTCGAATTTGCAACCGATGACTCCACTATTGAATTGCGTCACAAAATTCATTGACGGAATAAACCTCACCAATTATTGACAACCGATGACCTATTGAATTACTACCGATGACCCATTGTTCTCTTTGTTCGATGTCATCGGTTTCAATGCGTATACATGTACACACACACACACACACACACGCACCCCACACACCCAATCTTTTTCTCTCTCAACTTATTTTAAAGAAATCACTACGATGGATACGCCACCGAGTGATAACATGAAACATGATTTATTCTTACCCTCCTTGTACGCTTTCTTGATGGCAGCAATCTCCTGCAATGATTAAGAAAAAAAAAATATATACATCAAGTTGTAAATATATGTTGAAGTAATATTACTAAATTTTGCATAAATTTGCTTAAGGTGTGCCACTTTCGAAATTGGGATGGGCCCGGGCCGGTTTCCCGAACCCCCGGCCCCCCATCCGCCAGTGCTCGTATATAGTAACTGTTTTGAGGAATCTTTCAGCATGTTCATATGATTGTGATTAATATAATAGTACGTTTGATTTTAGTATGCTATTGATACAAAAGCAGGATATACTTTGTGTTCAATATAATATTATACATGAAATAACATAATATATTTTATTTTACAATTAAAGGCAATGTTAAGGATTCATGGACCAATCACGATACCGAAACATTGACGGATCAGGGGCGGATCTAGCTTTTCTCCAACAGGGGGGGGGGGGGTTGACCCAACCAGGGGCGGATCCAGGATTGAGGAAAAGAGGGGTTACACAAATGGAGGTTTACGTATTTTTTTGGTCTCGCCAGCTTCGCGAAAAGTCGCAAAAAAAAAAAGAAAGAAAAAAGGTCTTCATTCTAAAAGAGGGGGGGGGGGGGGGGATCCGCCAATGGACTCAAGCCGCGTAGCGGCGAGCCGATTTTTGTTTCTATTTTGAACCCCTGTAAGTGATGTTTTTCCTGGCATCTACTAACGCAATGGAGACCATAAAAAGCAGTCATATGCTATAGGAACATACTGTGTGGGTCTGGACATATTATGATGGCGTTTTTTTCTATGCACATTAAATTTTTACTTGGCAGCCCAAGGGGGGGGGGGGGGTTAAACCCCCTAACCCCCCCCCCCCCTCCCCCCCCCCCCCCCGTAGATCCGCCACTGCAGATGTGCCTGGGAAATTGGACTGATTAAATTTAATGGTTTAACAATATCGAAAATCACTTCATACAAATCCACATAGATTCCCGATTTGCAATTGAGGAAGTTTCTATTACAACTATTCATAATACCATGTATTATATAATACATAACATCATAATACATAATATCTCTATAAAAATAATTTAAACGAGTTTCGGATTTATGGAGGAAACAATGTTATTTTACACAAAGACCCTTTCTCCATAATAAACAAGTTTCTATGACAATTCTTGTTCACAAGTATCATTTCCCAGCACACATCGGCAGAGTTTCGGATATGCAGAATAACTGGGTATTTTCATTTCAATACATGAACATAATTTGAGTCCTGGTAAAGGTGAAAAATAAATTGTGAGTTTTCTCACTCTTTTTATGTCAGTTTGGAAGAATATCACTGAAGAAAAGTCGCCTGAAGAGGACTGCTCTTCAAACACACACATACTCGAAATATGACGAGACACAGCTGGAAAGTTTGGACAACATAACTTTCATGTCACGTGTCTGTTAAGTCCCATACACCCATTTCTATGTCTGTAGGGTCAATTTCTAATAATTTTACTTTATTTCTATCTTTATAATCATGTGGAAGGATGGACTGCCATGGACTTACCGCGTTGGTACGAGCACAGAGGATCTCCAGGATGGCGTCTTCATCAGTACCAGCTCCCTGAGAATGAAGAGAGAGAAAAATATATAAATCAAGAATTGTTAAATTAAACTTCGGATGCAGTTTGAAGAATATCAGATTTGTCGAACGACCATGACGACTGTCCCGTTTTTTAACATTTTTTAATATATATACTGGAAGGGTTATCACAGGCAGATGTGTACGGGCGGCCAGCTCTCTTTCGGATGGTGACGTTTACGGGTCGGTCCCTTGCAGAAAAAAATATATAAATCAAGAATAGTTGAATTAAACTTCGGATGCAGTTTGGAGAATATCAGATTTGTCGAACGACTGTCCCGTTTTTTAACATTTTTTTATATATATACTGGAAGGGTTATCACAGGCAGATGTGTACGGGCGGTCAGCTTTCTTTAGGATGGTGACGTTTACGGGTCGGTCCCCTTGCATAAATAATCAGATCTAATTACACATCTGTAAAACCCTAAACCCAATGGCGTGTCAGTGAATCTAGCGGTAATGTCCGCGGTCAACTCTTTGTCTTCCCCTACAAAAGCCGACTCTGATTGATCTCGGTTCGAAACTTAGTTTGGTCTTTCGGATGGTAATGTTAAAGGATCGGTCCCCAAACGTAAATAATGAGATCAGGGGAGCGTTTCATGAATTGTTTTGTCAGTGATTTTTACCGACAAGTGTTATAAGCTACTGAAATCCTTGCATCTGATAGGCTGAGAGCAAATTTGTCGGTAAAAATCACTGACAAAACACTTGATGAAACGCTCCCCTGATTGTTACACGTCTGTTTAAACCCCAAACCCAAACCAATGCGATGTAATACCGCGGAGCGGGAGTATGTGTTGGAGAAGCCCTTCCTCTTTCAACCAAAGATTAGCATCATGCTGCCATGGTTACCTTCATAGCTCTCTTGAGGCATCTGGCATCATACATGGCTGGTGTGTCCATCAGTCCAAGAATGACATCCTCAAAGTCACCACTCAGCTCACTCTTCAGGTCATCCAAAAGATCCTATACATAATAGAGAGAAAGGAGACTAAGACATCATCATCATCGGCCTCGTCGTAGTCGCCATCATTATCCTCATCATCGTTATCATTGTCCTCGCTTTTCTCGTTGTCGTTATCACTATCACAATCACGATCATAGTCATCTCCACCACCACCATCGTCATTATCATCGTAGTCGTTATTACCACTATCATTATCATCATAATTACCATCATAGTTATCATTATCATCATCATCAACACCACCACCACCACCATCTTCATCATCATCACCGTTGTCGTTGTTATCGCTATCATCACCATCATTATAATCATCATCATAATCATCATCACCATCACCACCACGAAAATTATAACCGTCAACATCAATATTGAAATAATCGCCAAAACTTTACAAGCACTATATATTCAACGTCATCACATTGATACCTGCCTATCCTCCGTTTTTTGTGAAAGGCGCTGACGTTGTCATTAATACACTACAATCTGAGAACGAAGAAGAATATCAATTTAATATTCCAGTATTCATGTAACTGTATGTAAGCATCTCTAAAATGGTAACAGGATTATCAACACAATAAAATCATCAGATAACTATTATGGGGGTGGGGGTGGGGGAGGGCAGTGGGGTGTCACCTCCAAACACTGGGGCAGGGGTAGGGGTAGGGTTAAGGTCTTGACCCCTAAATTCCGTGGATAACCCTTTTCAGCAGAACCCCCAGGTGCCTCCCCCCCCCCCCCCGTTACGCATATGCCCACACACACTGGGAGAATGAAGGTGCATTTTTCTTACCCGTCCGAAAGCAGTTTTGTAGTGGAGCTTGATTTCCTGCCTTTGTGCATTGGTACGGAAACAAAGGACATCAATGATCGCTTTCTCGTTCGTGCCTGTACATAATGATAATAATAAAAAATTAAAATAACAATACAAAATAATAAAGATAAATAGAAATACAAAGGCTGTAAGATGCAGTGGTACAGGGTTTATGGCGCCCGGGGCAAACAATGAAGTCCCCCCCACCTGCCCCAACTTATCGACGTTATCATTGGCGGATCCAGGGGGGGGGGCACTTCCGGCCCGTGCCCCCCCCCCTTTTGGAAGAGAAGTATGCATTTTGACCATAGACGATCCGCCATTTTCTCGATTGTACCCCCCCCCTTTTAGAATGAAGACCTTTTTTTTTTTTTTTTTTTTTGCTTGTCACGGAATTATGGAGGGAAACTGGACCCCATAACCCGCCCCTGGACGTTATTGTACAATCGAGGAAGCAAAGTGATCGAGCGGTAGATTTCTTTTTTCTTTTCATTTATAATAATCCAATTTTTTACGAATTCTACCCAGAAAAATCGAGGGGTAGATTTTCAATTTTGTTAAAACTGATATATGGTTTTCAATTCACTTCTTTCCCACAAGGGGTGCAAATTTAACCCCCAACCCCCCCCCCCCACCTTGATAAATAATCGAGGAATTTAGCAAAGGTAACAGAAAGTTGAAATTTCTTTGAAATGTTGAACCTTTGAAATGCCTTTTTATATAATTTATCCTATATAATGGGGGAATAATATTAAACAGGTTTATGGTTTAAAAGAATGCCCCAAATGAGGATAATCATGTGTTCGAAAACCGTCTTAGCAATCATATGCCCAACTCAAATAATTTCTGCTCAATTATACTGACAGATAAAATTGCAAAATAATTGGTCGGACACATAATTACCCTCATATTTGGCAATCATTTACTCAATTTTTTTTGCAGTAATTGTGAACCCAATTAAGAAGGGTAACTCACCAAGTCCTTTCATGGCCTTGCGAAGGGCCTGTGCATCGACATCCTTGTCGAAATGGGGGAAAGGAGCAACGGTAGGCTGCAAGAACGAACATGATAAAGACTTAATAAGTCATTTGGTCACGGATGAAAGAGAAATAAGACGAAATAATTTTACATATGCATGATATGGTTGTTGCACAGGAAAAGAAGCCCAGGCTGTGGCCTAATTGTGTTTCGAATAAGTGCTTAAAAACACAACTTGATTTTCAATTGACATGACTGAAAAAAAGACCAATGACTAGGCCACATCCGACCAAAAATCCGTCATAAAACGTATAACCCAATTAGTTTATATCCATGACGTTTCCTCATGAGGAAAAAATGTAGCGTTTTCAAATAATAATACATCTAAAATCCACCTTATACGTCTTCACCGCATTAGTGCAAGGCCTGTCATATCCTTTTATTTTCTGTTTAAAAAGGAGGATGATATTCGGTGAAGTCGAAAGACGACGTAATTTTAAATGAATTAACTCTAAAACCTTTGTTTATAACCAATGCATTGATGCAGATTTAAGTTTCGAAACTTTTGTTTTACTGCCTGTATAGCTCTGTATAACGAGAGCTTCTGTTTTAAACTGAATGGGGAACTCAAGTACAGCTCTCTATTCATTATTTTACTCCGATGATTAATCGAGTTTCCCCTCGATTTTGCAGAATAAGGAACTCTAGAATAAAAAAAAATATATGAAAGGGCAATTCCCAGTGTTCATTAAATATTTTTTTTTTAAAATTTACTTCTGACATGTCTGATCACCATAAAATATATTGTGTATATAAAATGTTGTTGTTGATGATGTGGTTCTGGCAGTCAACTTTATAGGTATCAAAGGTAAAACATTACGGGGTAATAATCATTTAAAAAAAATGCAAATGATATAACAATTAATCGGGCGATAAAACCCATTTAAAAAAGACTGGATTTAAATAATACTACTGTATTCATTCTTTACATTAATGTTTCAACTGTTTGTACGTCCATAACGTCATGATCATGATTGAGCGTTGCATATCTATTATTAAATGGGGAGTGGGATTTGACTATTATGATATTTGTTCGAAAAGAATGGCAAATATTTGTTCTCCGGTCAAATAGCTGTATATTCACTACCCACGCGATATGAACTGGTAAATATCTTTACAAAGTTTATCCATTTATACTACGATGGAACCAAAGTCTTATTGTTACAGTGAATAAAGAATCTTTGGTGACAATTTGGGATATTTCCCAAAATTTGTTTTATTATGATGTTGTTGATATCTTTTTCGATGCCACAACCAACAGGGATCTTGCCTTCACTATGCTGCCTCTGCACTCATGATTGAGATTTCAGATTTCTCAGATTTCATTTCCATTTTTGAGAGTAGCGATTGTACAATTAACAATGCAAAAATAATTTGACTAAGAAACCAACGTGCAGAAACATGTTCCGATCATTACAAGCGAAATGAAGAAGAATAACGTTTAGGTAATACAATGACAATGAAAACAGAGACCAGCAAAGAGGCAGAGCTTGTGGAAACACTGGTCCCTGGCAAAAGGTCCATAATAATTCATGCAATACATTAAAAAAAAATGAACAATCATGCATACGTGAAAGGGGAGAGAAAAGGAAGAAGAACACGAAGAAGAAGAACAAATGTGAAAAAAGTAGAACAAAGAAAAAGGAAAAATAAGAAGACACATACATGGTCGATTTTGATTTTGTTTTAAAGTATGAGTGAAATAAGGTAGAAATTGAACTTTAAAATAAATATTTTTCAGCCGAGACCATGCAATATGTAGCTCCATATTCAATGTACATTTTCATTCTCTGGTTCTGTACCTGTGGATTGTTTTTTTTTTAATTTGATTTTGTTCCATACCAAATACGAAACAATTCAAGTTGCTATCATGTTTGATCGATCACACAGTCAAATAGGGGGGGGGGGGGGGTGGGAGGGGAGGGGGAGGAGGGGGAGGAGGAAGGGGCCAAGCTAATTAGGCCAAATAAAATTGCCAGTTTCTACCAAAATCTAAGTATAATTATTTATTGAGTTGAATTTAAATTCCATGTGAATTCGATTTGGAATCACCGTTTTCCATTTCATTCTCTCTCTCTCTCGTCCAATTCGATTGGACGATATATATATGTAAATCCATGCAGTGCGACCCCATTGGATTCATATACCTTGTGTTTTTTTATAATTCCATCAGATGATAATCTCATTTTACTCATCACTCATTCACGCGTTTTGAAGGCACACGAATCGAGTTAACAGGAGCAATCTGATATCATGTCCAAAAAAAAACTATCAAATATTTGCCATCTTTATTTGCCCTCTTTATCCTCCCTCTCTCTCCCCTTTGACTCTTACTCTCCATCTCTGCCCCTTCGCCGATTTTCTTTCATCCTTTTCACTTATCGTCCCCCCCCCATTTTCCCTACAGCGAACAGTCAACACAAAATATATCTCTTTTATTTCTTTTGTTTTCATCTCAACTTCTACATCGTTTTCATTCGGACATCCGTTTATCATTTACTATTTAAACGATATCAATAAAATGTCAATAAAATTTTGAATTCCTCTCTGAAAAAGTCTCTCAACAGATCTTTCTCTACCTTAACAATTTCCACCCCCTCCTCTCTCTCTCTCTCTTTCTTTCTCTACCTTTCACTTCCTGTCACCCTTCGTATGACTTTCCATGAAACTCTGTTCCAACATGTATTTGACATTTTCAGCAGCGCTATTAATATTAGCCTCGATAAGTCAAACCAATGAGCTTTGCAGATACATGTATATTATAAAGAGGTTAATTGCATATTTGTTTAATTTTATGACGAATCATTCATCCACTCATCTTTACATAGTTATGGCAAATATTGTATTTCCTTGTTCTACATTATTAACATGAAGTGGTGAAGGACTGCACGGGATATTAGCAAATAATGTATATATGATTTTAATACATTTCCTCAACGTCTAAACTGGTATACATGAAATTTGATCACAAGTTTCGTCAAGAAAGAACCAAGAAAGTACTTCTTTAAAAGAACTAACTTTCGGGCATTGTTTTGTCTTCGTGTTTCTGGGGAGCGTTTCATCAAGTTTTCTGTCAGTGATTTTGTACCGACAACTGTTATAAGCTACTGAAATCCTTGCATCTGATTGGCTGAGAGCAAATTAGTCTGTAAAAAACATCTGATGAAACGCCCCCAGACGTGTGTGTCAGTAATGATGGTTGTAGAAAGTACGAATAGTTGCTACGTCCGGGTTCCTTGCTTGCCGCTTCCTTCGAATGATCTCAGATTGATCATAAAAAAGTGATTTTTCAGGGTCAAAGTTTAAGTGGAAAAAACAACTTAACAATTACTGGAGATAAAGGGAACATGCATGAAACAAAACAAATAAAAACAAAACAAACAAAAATGTTGAGTAGAAAGGCAAAAATATGCATGTTTGTTGGGTAAAGTATGAAACATTTGCTGGGTAATTTCCATTCACGTTTTCTATTTTTTTTCTAACCATTCGATTAAAAGTGCCCCTCCTTGGCGACACCACTGTGCTCAATCATTATAAATTTCTAGCAATTGGCTTCCCCTATAGCAGCTAACGAATGTATTGAGAGAAAAAAAGGGAATGTTTTCTAAAGTGTGCATCTCCCACGCAAATAAAAATAATTAGACTAGAAGAATAGAAATCAAATCCTTAATGCACAGCATATCATCATTGCATACCAAGGCATATACTATTGTAAATGCACGGTTATTATTTTAGAGACAAAATTACTTTAACATCTGTCCAGTTTATACTCTTCTAAGGTGTGCCATTTCACATAATCATTACATACGAGTCCTTCGTATGGCACAGACAGTAGTTTGCAACACATGTCGCATATCAAAGTGAATTATTCCATCATTATATGATGTGACCTCATAACAATAACAATAATTCGGATTGAGAGCGTATTATTCTCTGGATGAGTGATCCCGGTGCTTTATGCACACTCGTTTGCGGTTGGACTTATGGCTATATTGTGTTCACCACAAATCATGTTTATATTCATAATTCGGATAAATACCTGAATACAGAGCTCAATATTTAGTATCGAGATTCTTTTCACGATATAAATAACACATCGCGTTGAAAATAAATCCCTCCCCTCTCTTCTGAGGAGAATTTTTTTTTGGAATGAACACATTATTTCTTGAGTTGTGCAGGTATGTTCTGATGGCGATAGGTCATTACACATTATTAGGTCAAATAAAATTAATTACTAGTATCTTGTCCCCTTCTTCTCCTCCTTCCATTTTTCAGTCCGCCTCAATATCTGTTACTTGATATTTTTGATCTGAAATAAAATAAATCAGAAAATAAGGGCATCTAGACAATGGGGTAAAAAAAGAAATCATTAACATAATATATTTCTCCCCTTGTTAATTTCAGCCTTTAAAATTGTATGTAGAAGCGAAATCATTATTCAAAAGAATGTGTTGAAATTGACCCATTAGCATTTGTAAGTATGGGGAAAATATTATTAAATATTAAATATAATGGAACCTCCTCCTCCTCATATTCCAAAAATTCCGGACGAGAAACTATGAATCAGTTTTACTTGACCTCAGCATTATCATCTGCACATTTCCGGAGACAAAAAGAAATGCCTGAAGAATATTATATCTTTGAAAACTCGCGCACCGTTTTTTTTTTCTCTTCTAAGAGTGAACTAATCGGGTCAACGGGAAATGATGCATTAACCATTTACGGTCTTTATGGTTATGTCCCTTTATATCAACGGTGTAAATAATGTAGTCTTCAAGTTTTCAGTTTATTGTTTCATATTTCACATTTTACAATGTTATAACAACAAAAATGGTACGGTAAAAAACAAAACAAACAAACAAACAACAAATATGATTTCTGTTGTCAGAGACTATAACGGAAGGTGAGTGCTCATATATATCTATTTGTTTGCACGCAGTATTGGTATTTGAAAAGACTGAGCTAAAAGAAGAGTGCAATACTGAGGAGGCTAAGGTAAAAATAAGTTATAGGCTATAGGCTCCAAAGGGTAAACAATTTATAGGCCCATATAGTCTTTGAAAATAGTGGGAATGAGCAATGCACGATACAACAAAAATTGTGTTATAATTATGGCCGGGGTATATCGGATAAAGTTAATGTAAATCACACCACGGTGATATATCATTCGCATTCGAAGAAATGGCATTGGATATTAGCGTCACTTTCATGACTACAATTATGATACATATAACTATAAATAACCATGTTTTATTGATGCACGTCTGTAAAAACCAATTACACACACACACACACACACACGTTCTATAAATTAGTTCTAAAGTTCAGATAGACCAAGGGCACACGAAATCAAAGAAAGGAAGGATCAGAACCATCAGAAATGGCATGCCAAATAAGGAAGTGACAAAACTATCACGTCTGGGCTCTACTCCCTGTAGTTACATAGAGCATTTACCGATATATTTAGGGACGATTTGTGTTTCCCCGAATATTCCCAGTAACACATCGTCACATCCGTGGAGAAAGAGAGAGAGAGAGAGAGAGAGAAAGAGGGGGGGGGGGGGGGGGGGGAGAGGAGAGAAAGTAGGAGACGAACATGTGTATTTAACGTTCTCCCATGTCCTCCTCCACTTGCATGACTCGGGCGTCTTGTTCTCTCGCCTCCCCCCCCCCCCCCCCCCCCCCACCTACCAAGAAGACCAGCCTCCCCAACCCCCACCCCGTGTCCCCCGACTGCCTGGACCCTTCCTACGCACCTCCCGCTATATTGCTATTGCATCTTTACTTTGATCTGTGCTTTTGTAAGATAAACGTTCATTTGCCATGCTGGAAATGAGAACTTTCTAATGTCACGAAAGTTTATAGTCATATCGTTTTTATATATTCAAGCTCTGCATCATAAGAAGAAAAAATAAGCCCAATCAGCTAAAATAATTTCATCCAAATGTTTTCGGGGATGAAAGTAATTACGATCAGATCCGCTCGGTGATTTGCATATAACGTGTATAGCAATAAGATATCATGAAAGTCCAAAACGGAATATTCGACAAACAGCATTGTACGAGAGAGAATGAAATACAGATTGACTTGAAGGCAAAAGGCAGTTAGTATATTTATGAACTGAATGAGCAGCGCAGAAATACGGAATCAAATATATCGGGGGAAAGAGAGCCGATGGGAAGCACTGCGCACTACCTGGGAAGAACGTATGGGGGGGGGGGGGTAAATGCTGACCGTATTTTTCATAGAAAACAGATTCCAACTGAAATCTGTGATGATACTTTTATAATGATACTTTTAAATTGTCTGGTTTTGCTTAACAAAAATTTATTTTCTTGGGTTTGCCAAACAGAGCAGAACATAATATATGCAGCATGCATTCTGACTTTTCAAGTCTATTATCCGAAAGCAGGTGAATGCATAGTTTGCCGCTATAGATGCTCAGGGAAGAAGCATCCATAAAATTTGAATTAATTTGCTCCGTCCCATACGTCCAGTATCGAGAAAATAGATTTCTATTAAGCGAATATCGATTTTCAACAGAAATATATAAGGAAATCTTCAGTTTAAAAATAAATTGACATATCTATTCTATATTTTTAATCTCAAATGGGTTTTTAATTTTGAAAAAGGCAATTGAGCATTTGGATTAAGAAAATCTTCTTGTACACATAAACAAAATGGCAGCCCCCATGTGCTGCTAGCAGACGATACATATTGTTATTTAGCAGATGGTAAATTTTGCTCAGAAAATCTTGATTCGTATCGATCTCGTATATTTTGACGCGAAGCCATAATAGTCTAACAAGTAGGAATAAATAACACCTTTGAACACTATCGTCTTTATTTTTGAGCGTAATTCTCCTTTAATACCCTTCGATCGAACCACCGGACCAATCCTATTAGCGAATTAGATTTGTAAATATATGTGCTCTCAAGGCTAGCTCTTAATGCTAAAATCACACACACACGCACCCCCACACACATACAGAAAGACTAATTCCTCCCCCCTACCCCCCCCCCCCCCCAATTCCTTGGGAGTATTACCCAGCAGTTATTACGTTTATCCGCTTTAAAAGACTGACCCTGGAACCGTCATACAAAGAAATAATATTATGTGACAGGGAGATTGTGGTAAACACAAATGAACTGACATTCCTTTCGCGTAGCACCGTCTCGAATGACTAGACACTAGTTTTAGAACGTAGTATTGGAAAAGACATCTTAACCCCGATTAGCATGGATTAGTATACGATATTCATGCTCAGAAAAGTATACTCTGCATGCATGCTCAGAAATAATATACTATGCATGCTCAAAAATGGTATACTATGCATGCTCAGCAAAATATACTACGAATGCTCAGACAAGTATACTTTGCATGCTCGGGAATATGCTCAGAAATAGTATATTGTGATGCTCAGGAAGAAATAATTATAGGCCTTAGAAAAGACATCTTAACCCCGAAAGCATGGATTAGTATACGATATTCATGCTCAGAAAAGTATACTCTGCATGCATGCTCAGAAAAATATACTATGCATGCTCAAAAATGCAATACTATGCATGCTCAGAAAAATATACTACGCATGCTCAGAAAAGTATACTTTGCATGCTCGGGAATATGCTCAGGAATAGTATATTCTGATGCTCAGGAAGAAAATATAGGCCTTTTTACTATGTATGCTCAGAATAGTACACGATGCATGCTCAGAATAGTACACGATGCATGCGCAGAATAGTATAATATGCATGCCCATGAATTAATGTAGTATAGCATGCCCAGGAACATTATACTATGCATATTCAGGAATGCATGTTCAGAAACAGTACTATACATGTTCAGGAATACTGAGTATTTACAGAAAATTGTATTCTATTCATGCTCAGGAATAGTATACAATGCATTGCTCATGAATAGTATACTATATGCATCATCAGGAGTAGTATACTAAAATACTATGCTGGCTCAGAATATCATACTATGTATGATCAAGGAGTTATCACAGAACTCCTTGGTATGCTGAGGAATAATTTAAAATGAAATGAGTATAATTATGCATATTCCCTTTAAATATAGGAATGCCACTGTCATCATTGTCATGACTATGGTGAGAACATGAGAAGTTATAGATGTTGAGCGGTTGGTTTTTACTAAAAGCGCTGCTAGTCTAGGTAGTTCCAGACAGGATTCTTCTTGTAACTAAACCTATAATAGGAATGCATAGATTTCATGGGTGAAAGCATAATTATATCATATTGGATATTGGACCCAATTGGTTCAGATAGCTTATCCTCGTATTCCTTTCTCCTTTTATGGATGGGTGAATCAGTGACTGGCTATCTGTTAAATCCACTAAAGATTAAATAGAGCTTCTATTCACCTTGTTTGTCCATGTGAGAAGAAAATAGTCGACTGACGCTTAGCTACAAGCCCTCTTGAAACCAAACCTTACCTTCTTCTTTATAATCTCTCCACCTCACCATCTCTCTATCTTTTGCTGTTTGTCTGCCTGTCTCTCCCTTGCTCCTTCTCCCCCCTCTCCCCCTCTCCCTCTCTCTCTCTCTTCAATCTATATCTCTCCTGTTCTCTTCTCTTTCTGTTTCTCTCCCTGTCTGCCCCAATCTTTCTCCCACTTTTGCTCTTGATTCTTTCTTCTCATAAGATAAGTTGTCTATTTGTCTCTATCGTACACTCTCGCTATTTATGTCATTACCAACCAACAAGTTGTATACAGTTTTTTTCTAACAACCCCCCCCCCCCCCCCCCCGATATTTAATAAGTGTCCGTTGCAAAGCAAGGTAATCGATATAATGATAGGCCTATTATAATCGAGACTGCTGGCATTGGAATATTGTGATAATGAACTCGGCAATCAGCTGTTCATTGAATAGTGGGTGTGTCTGTTCTAGTGAAACACGGACAAGCTTGCCAACAGACTCGGAGCCCAGTGACTTGTAGACACGCACTGCCATGTCACGTTGGTCTAAAACATAATCACCGTCAAGAATACATGTAAATCAAA
Organism: Heliocidaris erythrogramma; assembly: GCA_025617745.1. Classification (NCBI taxonomy): domain Eukaryota; kingdom Metazoa; phylum Echinodermata; class Echinoidea; order Camarodonta; family Echinometridae; genus Heliocidaris; species Heliocidaris erythrogramma. The sequence goes on from CM046862.1 coordinate 23,023,632, forward strand.
ACCCATGCCACTCATTTCTCATACGTAAGAGAGAAGGTCACTTACCGATCCGCGAGCAGCCATATTTGAGATTAATTGAAGTTTCGAACTGATGCAAAATGAATGCGGAAGTGAGAGAGAGAGTTGTGTTGTCTGTCTACGGGTCACGCCGGGCAGAGAGTAAACTGAGAATCGTGTCATTCACTTACACGTACGATATATTATTACAATGACAGCTTACCAGGCAAGCAAAGTGCAAAGTGGGATGGGCCGATTCAGTGCACTTAGTCTTATCATTTCAGACGCTGTCTGCACGCTATGCATAGTGATTCGTTTGTTTGTTTGTTTGTTTGTTTGTTTGTTTGTTTATATGTTTTTAACCTATTGCCCACAGCTATTATGGAGGCAATCTAACTTTTCAGATAATTTGTAATCCATGATCAGGCACTTATAGTCATATTATCTATATTTATTTTGTTGTACATGCACTCGAAGTTTCTTGTATTTCATTTCATTCATTCCATTCATTTATTTTCCACTTTCAACTTCATATTTACAATGATAATACAGTTTATCTATTTGTTAACAAGTAGCTTAAATTGCAATACAATACATATTAAATATCATGAAATTGAAAGGGAAGGAGGAAATGAAAATCAATGTATGAAAATCAATGGTATGGAAATGATTGGGCCTAGTATGAAGTTTGGAAGATAGAGTAAGAGAGTTTAACTTTAAACAAGAACATATCTGCCTTCAATATAATTATGGAATCATGAACCCTTAAAAATGGCGGATATATGAGGCGCAGAGGGGGCACGAGCAGACGTCCCCTCCCCATCCGCCACCGCAAATACCCTCAAAACACACCAGACTATAAAAAAGAGACGATATTGAAATTGATTTTTAGAGTATTTTAAGTCCGTGTCCCTGTGAAAACGATGTTGTTGCTGTAGTTTCTGCTTATCAGCACTTTTCTGAGACATACCCCCCCCCCCTCCCTCCTCCCTCTACCCCCGGTCCTGGATCTGCCATTCTTAAAAACTTCAATTTCGTGATTGTAATTTCAATAACAAGTACAAATGAACTTATGAACTTGTAAAAAAAAATCACGAAGAAAAAAAAATCTTCATGCTCTACTGTGCAAATTGTAGAACTTCTTATAAATTAAAGCTTTGTAACAGGTCTTAAAATCCCCAGTGCGTTTGCAACGGAGTACAAAACCCACATGACAATCACTCGTCTGCCAGGTTACTGGTTCCAAACATCAGAGCATGCGCGTGAGGTTCACCGCAAAATCATGGCGGTGTGATCAGTCAGTGGCGTATCTAAGGGGGGGGGGGGCAGAGGGGGCACGTGCCCCGGGCGGTACTTGAATGGGGGCGCCAAAAACGCAAAAGAGAGAAAGAAAAAGGGGAGAAATACCATAAATGTTATGGGCTTTTAGGGTTATTGCGCCCCAGTCAAGGACAAATTGTGTTTTATAGGGTTTGTAATACGAATATTTTCTAAAACTCGGTCGCTTTGCTCCCTCGCATAATTACGTTCAAGATTTATCTATTTCGCGCCCCAAATGGCGTTATAAAGTGTTAACAATTAATTGACTCTAGTTGCTTTGCCCTCTTCCCCGCATTAGGCAGGAGCTTGATAAGTTTTGCGCCCCCAGATGAGATATAAGTGCATAAAAAGTAATTTCAAGGTAGGTCTATAGAACATTCGAAAGAAATCATAAATTTGCCTTGCAATTGCCTTACTAAATTCCTCAAAAGTATTTCTTCAGGGTTTTCATTTATTTTGCCCCCCCCCCCAAAAAAAATAGGAATGTTCAAAATTTCAACAAAAAAGCTATTGCTAGCTCGCTGTATTCCCTTGGTTTTTTTGTTGTTGTTGTAAAGGTAGAATACAAGTTATAAGAAATTTCAAATTTAAGGATGGAAAGGGGGGGGGGGGGGGAATCTGCCGCTCGATCGCGTTGCTCCCTCGCTTATACAATAAATCATTAAATTTGGGCTAACAACCCGGGCTATATGCATCAAAACTCATTGTTACGTAGTGTCATCATTTCTAAATCAAAAAAAGCTCATTAATCTCAGTTTGGGCATGGTGGGGGGGGGGGGGGGGGGGGCAGATTTGATAGTTTGCCCCGGGCGCCAGAATACCTAGATACGACACTGTGATCAGTAAACACTACTTCATCGCTTACGCACAAAATTGTTTGGAACCAGCAACCATGACAACTTGGCCAGTATGACTTCACACTTCGGTACTCTGTCTTACAATGATGTTTTTTAGTCTGCAATCCTGGGGAGCGTTTCATCAAGTGTTTTGTCAGTGATTTTTACTGACAACTGTTATAAGCTACTGAAATCCTTGCATCTGATTGGCTGAGAGCAAATTTGTCAGTAAAAATCACTGACAAAACGCTTGATGAAACGCTCCCCTTGCTGATTGGGATCATCTCAAACAAAAACAAATGTGTATTTTTACAAACGTGAATCAATCAGGTATGATTATCTATGTCTGGGGACCGTGGTACGTTTAGTGTCACCATCTGAAAGACATCATTCAGTTTCGAACCGTTGTCCATCGGACTAAATATAGGCAAAGGTAGAACGAGCTGAACGTACCAACTCACATCTCCCCCCCCCCCCCCACACACACATAACCATAGAACTTGAACAGAAATTCAGATTCATTTGCTTTAATTTGATGAATGGTATACAACATGTTAAATCGAGAGTAGAAAATACTATAAAATGGGAAATAACTATTAACACATAGCTCACAACTAACAGTGTCAGTAAGAGATTTAATACCAAAAGTAACGCCATCTGCAAATAGCCATTTTATACCAGCATGTTTTCAATCAGTAGAAAATTATGGTTGCCATTTATTGAAATACTTGAAGTACGTGTGCATTGATTCACTGAATGTATTAAACAATGAATGTAACGTTATGATTTATATGCAATCATTTATTATAACTTGCATCTTGAACATGATTATACTGATGTTTGCGATATAGTCATAATCTTATCAGAGACTGAAAGTCTAATTATAATAGACACCACTTTAATGACGGAAATGAAAACTGAAAAAACAATACAGACAAACTGACAAAAACCTGTCATCGCGTGATTATACTCATGTAACTTTTCACATTTCTTTTACAAAGCTATTATAGGTTTTGGGTTTTTTTTGTACTCTCGGGTTGTCTGAGTGTGACATTATTCATGTATTAGTTGCAATGCAGTATAACATTTTAAGAATACAATACAATGCGATTAGATTCATTGCATATTCCACAGGAAATTGTCTTTTATTATGGGTTTGTTTTCTTGCAGGAATTAATTGTAAATTTGGAATTTACAATTTCTCAATTTCTCTCTACAAATAAGACATTTTCTTGTGAATATTTAGTTCAGTATAGTCATAGTGATGATGATGATATGGGTTAACATATTTTAATTAATGAAATTTATTTGTATTTGTCCTTATTCCGATTCCTTATTAATACGTCCTGCTTACTAAATTGCATCAAAATTACATGTAAGATTGTTTCAGATTTATAAAATTCAATACAAATTATTTAGCACTGAAATAATCGACATTTCTGGCCTGTATACAAAATCAACTTCTCATTTGGAGTAAAATTACTATGAATATAATATTGATATGGTCTTTTGTTGGAAAAACATGACAGTTTTTTTCAGCTATAAGGAAACCTTGCAAAAATTGATTTCAATTTTCTATTTAACAAAAATGAAAATAAGGCTTTACTTCTCAGCAACTGTCCTGGCTCTGAGCTTAGAGGGCGGTTGACTGATTTGACAATAAGAGTGCGTTTGCATCACAGACCTCCGTCTGTGGTTTGCATCCTATCGCAGACAACGGACAACCAGGGGAGCGTTTCATCAAGTGTTTTGTCAGTGACTTTTACCGATCAATTTGCTCTCAGCCAGTCCGATGCAAGGATTTCAGTAGCTTATAACAGTTGTCGGTAAAAATCACTGACAAAACACTTGATGAATCGCTCCCCAGAACTGACACAACTGAAATTGTTGTTAATGAACATGATAACGGTGCCGTATATATCCAGAAATTTATACAAAGGGTGGGTGGTGGGGGGGGGGGGGGGGGGAGGGGCTGAATGTACCTCAGTAGCTACAGCCCTGGGCGCCATAAAACTTAGCCATAGACCCAATAAAGTTATTGTTATTTTCCGCCTTCAAACGAGGTGGGAAGTAACGAAGGGTTCATCATTTGCTAGATACGCTACAGAACTGGAATAGATTCGTCCTTGTGTCATGCTTAATTTTGTGTCTGATTTATCAAGTTTATTTAATACAACTGAGAGATAAAAACAGCTCCTTTGTAAAACGTGTTAAATATTTTCACGAAAAATAAGTTTAGATTAATCAATCTCCACATAATGATAAAAAAGAAGCTGCCATTATTTTCTCCTTTCGTTTCAACATTTTATTTGATATTCAGTCTGTGGGCGGATTAATTCTATAATAATCTATTGTACCTGCTAGGTGCCGAAGTCCAACTGAAGAAAAAAAAAATAATCGGACGGATGAAACCTAACAACGTCATATCGGAAGGTTTCGTCAGGAATTTAAATGAGTTCACTTCCCTGTAGATTATTTATCGATTTGTTGATTGATTACACTGTCAAGGTATTATCGGCCATTTTGACGAAAAAAGGGGAAAGAATGAAAGAAATATCGAGGCGGCACTCTTTAATGGGTGAGTAACATAATGGGCACAACAATTGCGGGGGCACATAACACAGCGTGCCAACTACAGCGACGCCACTGCTTTTAGAAGCAATCCTTTATTAGATAAACGTGATCATACCTTGCAGTTGTATTATTATCGGATTATTCATCCATTGAGTAACTGAATAATAGTTTTATACCTTAGTACCATAAAAAGGGAGACTGAAGATAGCAGTTCGATTAGCTTATTCACTTGAAAGTGCGAGAAAAGAAAAAAATGCATTCGGGATAGTGGTAAACATCGGGTTCAAATTAAATCGAACAAAAATTCTTTACACGCACATTCCAATTCAGAAAAAAAAGTAAATTTGAAATGCAGAATCTGTAACAATGGATTCTCTTTTGATCATAAACAGCCTGTAAGACTTCCATAGCAATACATCTTGTTATGTTATTTATTAGGATCGGCGGGAATCCCCAAAATAACATTACCGGGGAAAAACAATTCGGATTTTTTTTCTCTTCACCATCTTCCTTCCGCACCCGGGAATCAGGAAAGAGAGTGAGAGAGAGAGAGAGAGAGAGAGAGAGAGAGAGAGAGAGCTACCCTGGGGAGAACTGGCGAGATTGCAGCGTATAAAAAGCATTCCCGGGAAATAAAACTGTGAACATATTTTTTCTTCTCAGAAATGGGGGGGGGGGGGGGGTACCGGAGCCGCCCCTTTACACGACATAGCTCTAATCACAGGTGGAATGACCTTGACTCCCACGTAAAACACTCCAATATTTCTCGATTATGTCTTTATCTCTATATATCTTCCCTTTCCATATTTGTACAATTTTTGATACACAATATCAATTAGTAGTGATAAGGACATAGGTTATTCTACTAAAAAAACTGAGCTGTTCAAAATGATCAGAGATGCTCGAGAGGTACAATTGACATGATAGAAAAAAAAATATTAGAGGAGGCAAAATGTGCTTTGATTATGAGGTTCACCGGTAGCTCCCCAGAAAACAGCCCCCACCAAAGAGAGAGAGAACGAGAGAGAGAGAGAGAGAGAGACTCCAGCAATGATATTTCAATGTCCGTAAATTTAGACTACCTGCGATATATCCGTATCATATCATATCTTCCACCCACCTCACAATTAGCGTGATCTAATTGATGCCGAAGAGATAATAAGATATTCAACTATTGACTTCCATCGTTGTCTATTATAGAATAATACACGCACCTTAGTTAGTATAGCATGTGGAGTACCTTGTATACAATGACATGTTTTGGGGGATCTTTTTTTTTTTAATTGTATGTTTTATTAAATCAAAAGACAACAATCATAATATTTACATGTCATCAACAATGATTGGTACACAACAAAAAAGATTTAAAAAAATAAATAACTAAATAAATAAAAATAAAAAATAAAAAAGTGACAAGAAATAGAAGATATATTTAAACCAATAACATATTAGTGAGCAGTTCGAAGCCACCGAGAAAAGAAAATAGAATATATACTGTTTATTATAATTGCGCTTTGGGGAGCCCTAGCTGCCAAGACCCATGGCATCCTGTCAAGGGCCACCGAAGCCTGGACACGCTCCACAAAAATGCACATGTTCCATCCATGAATACCACATGGTCAGACCATCACTATTTTTAACCTTGCCTGTGTAACCTACCAGATCATAATAAACAGCTACAAGTAGCTTCATGATCATAACCTTCTCACTATCTGAGCGCTCCTCTTCACACCCCATGATTCCATCCACATTCCACTACATCAATTTCTCATTTCGCTTTCTCACTTTCAGGTCCAAACAAAGGTTTGGGGGGATCTTGAAGGCGAACCAGCCATTTGACGGCTATCCATATTGAAATCAATGTTTTCACTCATGAGATTAATAAATTTAAATGAGAGATGTAGGGAGAGAGAGAGAGAGAATGATGGAGACAGGAGAGAGAAGAGAGTGGGTAACGGAAGAAAGGGAGACAGAGAGACAGAGAGACAGACATACAGACAGAGAAACAGAGGGAGATAGAGATACAGATAGGGTGAGAATGATCGGGAGAAAGAGGAAGATAAAGAGAGAGAGGGAGAGAGAGAGAGGGAGAGGGAGAGAGAGACAGAGGGAGAGAGAGAGAGACAGAGGGAGATAGAGATATAGATAGGGTGAGAATGATCGGGAGAAAGAGGAAGATAAAGAAGGAAGGGAGAGAAGAAGGCAGAGGGAGAGGGAGAGAGGGAGAGTGAGAGAGAGAGAGAGAGAGGAGAGAGAGATTTTTTTGGGAGGTGGGGGGCAACTATCATTTTTTTGGAGGGGGGCATCTTTTTTCTCTTTGCTCAGTACCTGGAAATTTTTTCACTTTTCTGGCAAATGCATTTGACCGTCAGACTATTGTGATTTAACGTATAACCTTCGTCATTTAGTAAATTTTGTTAGATTCAACTCTGACAACTTTAACTGTCATTACCAAAACTGAAAGGCAATCAAGCGTATATTTATTGCTTACCTAATCTCATTACCCTAATTATGGAGCCCATTGCAAGGCGGATATTGTGATAACATTTTATCCAAAATTGACATCAGATAATAAGCTCATGAATAAATCTCATCGTCAGTAGTTTCGCTTTTGAATAGACTTGAAAGTGACTTCTATTCGGCTACCTGAATTTTCACTAATAGTTATGCACTTTCCCTTATCATGTTTGTTCCTTAATGTCATATCGCTCACTCGTTTTCTAGCGTGTTTCTTGGATATCAAGTTATGCCGCCTTCGAAATGGTTGGCTGTGCCCTTTTCTTTCTATAAGAAATTGTATAATAATCATGACATTTATACCCCTGGCGTTTTTACCTCATTTTTATTTATTTATTTGTTTACACCTAATCGATTATAATGAGGTCCATAACATGTTGCTGTCAGGTTGTCACATGATAATTTGCTTATATTTTCCTTGATATTTGTGGCCCCTGCCACAATTTGACTTTAATAAAAAGCTCTCTGCATCCAATAGATGAACACCATCACAATGTATCCCAATTATATCACTATTCTATGGTCTCTACCCATTTCTTATAGTTCTTTCACATGTTCAATCTGTAAAGCTGTATGACTAATTATAGATAGTGTGACGTCATCCTCTTATCACCCGTACGATACATTTTCTACCTGAAGAAAAAAGTATCTGGCCTTAATGAGCCTTCGGGTTATTTATTAACTCCAGGGATCTTTTAATCTCGGCAACGATAAGTATTTTTGGGGTGTGGAGGTGGAATCGTTCTACAAAGTTCCGTACTGGTGTTTCGTTCTATTTGTCGCCTGCGAACACTCCCAACCGGTTGCTGACTTCGCTTCTTCTCCCTTTTATCGCTCAACGCGTAGACAACACACAACAAAATGGCCGAAGAAGTAGCCGAGGTAAGAGACGAAAAACTTTTGCAAGAAATATTATTATAGTTGATGACATTCTCATGACTCTCAGGTTTCCACATACCTGACTAAAAAAAATAATCACCCAGGTCGTTGAAATGGAGCGTGAAGAGGATTATCATAATTTTTAAATTGCCGTCATGACTAATGTCTTTTATTCATCTTGATAGAACACAAGATATTAATCTAGATTATCAAAAGAGATTATGTTAAAGCTTAACTGTTATCATTTGATGAATTGTAGTAACAATGTGGTTATATCCTTCATCGAAGTAGTGAAAAAGAAATTTAAGCCACTTAGGCCAAAAGTTAACTCCAATCAATTTATTTTGTGTTTGAGGAGACCATAACTGGGCGTTGTGGCGTGCGCCTGTAATCCAGTGGAAGTTATAAACTGATTCAGCGGACCCAGGTTCGAGACTGAGTCACGTCTTTCGGATGGTGACGTTAAAGGTCGGTCCAGACGTAAATAATCATATCTGATTGATACACGTCTGTAAAAACCCAATTACACACTTTAAAGCTCTGATCACTGGCTGGAAAGAGGCTAAGCATCAACTCTGAAAATGCATTTCAAATAGAGCAGGTATACCAATGAGACATTGTAATTACGAATATTTACTGATTTGAGGAAGGTTAGTTCAAACTATTGCCTTCAACACATACTATTGTCATGTCGTCATGTTGAGATGATCTCGGAACTGTACTAATTGCCCTGAGATAAAGTTGTGGGGGATATTATGTGGGCATGTGGTCCTATAGTGCGTTAAACAGTGAGAAGCCAGAGCTAGCATGATGAGGAAAGGAGCGCCACACCCAAATTGTTGCTTTCATTTAGGGTGGTACAGCTGAGAATTATATATGTCGGTAATCATGTACATCATTATGAAACAATGTCTGTACGGTGTGCAATCACAACTTTATTATAAACATCTCCCCTACACCTTTGAAAATTGTGGCCACGGGCGCACTGCATATTGGTAATAAAAGTCAAAGGAAAAACAAAGTTCTCGCCAATGAATATAGTGATAATTATTTTATAATTATTTTATATACGTATGGCTTGTGTAAACGAGAATATTTCGGATAACTTTTCAAAATGAGATTTTAACATGAGAATCGTGAGCAATCATTACATTAAAACACGTTTGCAAAGGGAAATAGGTTGGTTTTTATATCTATTCATACATGTATAAGCAAAGATTACTTTACAATGTTTTCCTTCTTCTGATTATTATTATTGATAGTTTGATGTGTTTCCCGTCTTTCATCATATTAGGCGTTTCAGAATTCATTTCAGTGTCATTTGAAGCACTAGTATCACCCCTCCCCCCCCCCCCCACACAAAAATGGACGGTGAGTCTCAAAATAATTAGAAGTCTTGAGTAAGAAAAAACGTAGTGAGGCGGGCTTTTTGTCCCCCATTCGTGGTCAACTCCATCTTCTATTTTCATAAACAATGCAAATTTGATTAGGGAATCATATCAAGAAAGGAGTTAGGTGTCGTGTATCACACTTCAAGTTGAATTTGTCATCGGTTTTTGACTAGATATTATTAATTGATAAGATCGATTTGCAATCGAATATCCATGTCAGGCCTAATGCTAATGTCAATATTTGTAAAGCCACAAATTATATCGTGGTTCTTAAACTGCCATCATTATTACTCTGGCCATTGCTTAATATGGATTTTTAATTTCATTCTCAAAATTATACTTGCACCATCCCCATTCTTTTGAATGTACTAGGTTGAAAATACTCTTGCTTTCAAATGAGGAACAACCTTCAATCTGTTTAATTCAACCGTTAAAACGTTCAACAGATGACTTTTATCAAACAAAATAGAATGAATAAATGAATAATAGTATCAAAGAGATGTACAGTTTCATATCGAGAAGTTGGTAAAAAAAGGGGCGGAATCACTTGGGGGGGGGGGGGGGGGGCGAAATTTAGCTTGGCAACTCAATGTGACTTTGATACTTTACAAGTACTACAAATTTTTTTCTTGGCCTTTAAACAAGGGGCTAATCTCTGTCTCCTTACATCACGTGCATGCAGAGACATTTCCATATTCAATATACTTTTGCAAATTATTTGAGTGTTTGTCGCCGAATATTGGTAAATTCAAAGGGGGGGGGGGGGGGGGGGGGGGGGGGGGGGGGGGCGGCAGGTCCAGCTCCCCTGTCTTATACGCCAATGATAATAGTCTTAGAATTGTTGCCTGTTATGGGGAGACGCTGGTTAATAAGTTGCTTTGTCGGTGAAACTCTTGCAATGAAGAGCAATGTTTGTCAGATGTTTCAACTTTTATCAGTTTAAATAAACTGTGTCCGGCCTTCACAGGACTAATTACATGCGAGTATATTTAAACCTTGTGTCTAGATTATTTAATTACCGGTTTTATGTACCAATGGATTGCATTGTCTGCCGGGATACACTGCCACGAGTGCACACTCATTAGATAGACAAATGACATGCGTGTAGATAGTAATGACCTTAATTACCGTTCATTTGTAGTCCAGAATACCAACTGAGCAACGCAAGAAGGGCGTTAAGTAATTCATTTGTCATGCAAAAGGATACAATCTATGTTTATGTGTCAAATTTATTTGGAAAATATTCACTTTTAAATGATTTTCTCCTATTATCATGCGCAAAGAAAAAATAATGTCTTTATATGTGTTAACACTGTGTATTATCTCGCCCGGCGAAAGGTCAAAACTGGAATCTCTTACGTTATGTCCCCGCCGTCCACGCCCTTTCCCTGATCCTGCAGTGATATATCGGCTGGGATGACGCCAATGGCAAATTTCTTCCACACCCCTCCCCTTTCTCTGTTTAAAATGCTATACTGACGCCCCGTATATAGGCCCTTTTTAGAATACTACGGTCGGTCAATGCTGCTTGGCTGAATAATTATGGCAATAAGCCTCTATGCTATAGCTTGTTGTCACAATGAGAGAAGCGATTAGTAATATAGCCCGAGTTAAACCATAAACCCTGCTCGAATATGCTTTTAAAAGGTGTAGAGCGAACCTCATTGGCCATTAAAAGACTATCTATATTCATTACGCGATGATGTCATAATATACACAAAGCACATATAGGCTTATAGTGTTGATAGTAGGCCTCGTTCTGTATATGTGTCTTAAAGGGATACGCCACCGAACGGCCATGGGGAAAGTCAGAAGTGCGTAAGCCCCATTCACTCGTACACAAAGTTTGTTCGTCGAACGCGTCCGTTGGACTACTGCGATTACCTTTCGGACTGCACGAAACCGACCGAACCTCGCACGAGAGCTCGAGCTCAGGCAGAGCGTGCATTTTGTGCGCCGACCAGTCTGTCAGAAGACGTCTGCGGGGCATCGGCATGATATCCGGTAACGATTACGGTGCCCTCTGGCGGCATAAAAACGTCCACAATCTGCGGTTGATAATCCCTTTAAAGTAGAACACTCAAGAAAATCACAAATATGGCAATTAATGTATCACTAGAAATTGGGAAGCTTACAGATGGCAATCGTATAAGTTTTATGTCAACTGCGTATATGATGATTATAAAAACAACATAAACTAGAAAGGCCGTCAAAGGCGGCAGACCCACGCCTTAACCCAATAGGTTTTGTTTTGTTGCGATTATTTTTGTAAGCAGTAGCCATTCAAAGGGGATAACAAGAGGCACATCTCCCCCCCCCCCAAAAAAAAAAAAAAAATAAAAAATTTTGCCATAATCCAGGTCATAGCTTTGTGTGTCCCCACCCTTGAAAAAATTCTTCTGAAAAAGATATTTTATTATTGAAACATCCCTCCCCTAAAAGTAATTGATTAGACATGTCAGAGAGCGTGGCGTGATGAGAAAAAAAATGTTAGCAATTTGTATTCAGTGTTCAGTGACATGTCAGTGTGTTAGTAAATGTATTCATGTTCTATCTTTACATTGCAATTCGGGTTGTTGTTTTGTTTTCATCGGGCTTGGATAAAATAAATATGACGACAAAAGAAGTTGGATCTCGACTTCAAAATGACGTGCATGCGAGGAACAGAGCTTATTCACTCATTACTACAGTCAACCCCAGGGCACTTCGCGACAGTGCTGTGTATATACGTACACAGCGATCAACCACTCACTCAGATCAACACACGCGAGTGCGATAGACACTCACGTCGAAGAAACTCACCAGATTTTCACCGAAAACAATTAAAATCACGTACTACACGTCCACCAGGATAAAATAAATCACAAAAACTTCCACAACAAAGTGGAAAGAACCGGGGAAAATAAACAGAAATGCACAGAAGATAAGAAATAGAGGAGAAATTAGACGTGTTAGGCTATACGAATACCGTATACCTAGCCGCTTTCGATTTCGCATCGAGAGTACAGTTCGAGTGCAAAAAATCCCTTGTTGCTGGGATACGTTGCTTTGAATATTCATTGCAGGCTCGTACGGATTTGAAGTGAAATGGCAAATAATGGGTCTAAAAGTCTTCTAAAATTCATAAACCTGAAATAGACTTTTGGTGAGAAGAAGTAATGAATGTTTTGATTGGCCCAAATATTTCTGCATCTGCAGGCGAAGTTTGGGGTCATCAATCTTTCTAGTTTCTTTCCTGTCACTCTCTGAACTGAAGTTCCTATACTTTACTACAGGGTCAAAAGTTCAAGGTCACACAGAATGTGCAGGGGTCAACCAATCATCACCAAAATCTAATCGATTCTTTCCTGTCACTTTCTGAACATTCCCTGAAAATTTGGTGCAAATCCGTTCACCCGTTCTCTTGTTATCTTGTACACAAACAAACAAACAAACAAACAAACAAACAAACAAAAAAAACAAAAAAACAAACAAACATACGGAGCCCTTTACATAACCCTGCCGATTTCATCGGCGTGGGTAATAAAAGCTCTTCTCAGCATGTGGAATATCCGAGGATTCGCCAGAAATATAGCGATGTTTTGATGTCGTCATACGAGGGATCGATCCTGCTTAAGCAGACGACGTCCTATAATGAATGAACGTAATTGCAATGCAATTATTTATCAAATTATAAAGAGTTTGGTACATTTAAACATGACCTTATTTCACACCATTCTAAAAGGGAAAGTGAACTGATTCTGATAACTAAAACCGTTTGATTGTAAATACACAGGAGAAGGGTCAATGATCAATGAAATAAACCCCATTTTCAAATTGAAAAGCCCTGCGAAAAATAGCTGGATGGTATTCGTTCCCTCTTGAAACGCCGAACATGCCGCGGTGCAAGCAGCTGAAAATACAATGGCGTCTTATTTTGTTTACAAGTGACTGATTCCTTTATTTTTTTAACGCTGCATTTTTCATCAACATAATACCATACACGAAGTTAAGAGTGAGGCAACAGACTAACATTAAGACTGACGCTAGTCAAGTAAGAGAAATAAGTGAAGAGGAGATGACAAAACAGGCACTGAAAAATGTGTATAATGTTATGGGACATCGTCTGCTTAGACAGGACTCGCCCCTCTTGTGTCGTCACACATCTCAGCAGCGTTCAAGGAGCTTTTCAGCTGCTATATCGGGGGCTGTATTTTACCGTTTTATAATTGATAATAATCATTAATTCAAATGTTTCCAAGCTTTAAATTTGGATAACCTTGTTTAATTTATGCCATCTATGCAATAATAAGTATTAAGCCAATATTTAAAATCATCAGTGTTCTACTTTAAACCGTGCAAACTTTAGAAGACGGGTGTGAGGTATCGCACTTGTGACTCATAAGGGTATGCGGAAAACTCTTGCTTTTAGTTAAAAATTGTGTTAACCAGTCGCCTAATGGAACAGAATGGTCCTTATATTAAACCTATGGGGAATTTGAAAATTTAGTAGTCAATGGGTTAACTGAGTAAAGGTTGCAATCAATGTCAATGCTTTCCGCCATACCATGGTCGCGTTTGTCGATGTTTGACAGAATGACTAAAATATTCTCATAATTATTATCTAATTTGAGAATACATGTATTCCTTTATGTTTACCACGTTTTCCTTTTTACGTCACCCTCTATATCTTTTTAAAATCTTTCCTCCATATTCGTTGCTCCTTGATACTCTTAAAAGTAACACAAAGTTTGTTAAACACTGCGTCCACCCCTTCGATTTCTACAATATGATTATGCCAACTTTATATTTAAAAAAAGGTGCATTATCTGGAATGTGATTAAAATATATATCGTCCGTAACGATCTCCTATGATCCTACAATAAAATTGGGGACAGGTTCCCCGCAATCGCTATCTCTCTCTTTGATAGCTTTGCAACTGCTCAAGAGAATGACGAATTGATGATGATTATTATTGATCATAGATGGCGATGTTGTTCTAGTAGATGTTATAGAAAATTAATATAACATCTAGCATATTTAACGTCGAGTTATTGCATATCGCATTATGAGTAAACACAGGGTCTTGAAATACTGAATACAAGAAAAAATTATCATCATTATTATTGCAATTATTTATTATCATTACCATAACCCATAGGCAAAATAGTGAAGAGCCGAATGAACTTACTACATGCATGACATGTATAGATAAACTGAAGTAATTAATTCCCCCCTGTTTTCTTGAGCTGGCATTTTTTTCTGTACATCTTACCTTTGTTCGTCTATACCATGCACATACCATGTTATATATAATGGGTTAGTTACACGTACCTTAAAGCACGTACATGCTAGTCCAAGTTGAAACTCTTGTCGATGTTTTTGAATATCCCTTTTTGATAAGGTCAGTTAATGAGTTACTACGTGTACACAATACGTAATCTTCTTTAACCGATAACAAAGCTAGCTAGAAGTGGTTAATATCGTCTGAGACGAGACGTACATGTAGCACCAACCATAGATTGGAAATGTTATCCCGTCGATTTTTATTACATATCTAAAATAATTTCCGGCACTTTCAAATATGGTTGCTCAGTGAAAGACAATGCAGCTCCTTAAAGAAAAGGTAATTAGGTTCTGGTAGAGGTATAATTTGTGAGCTTTCCTATTCATAATGTCAGTTTGGATGAATATATTTTTTCATAAAAGAAAAGTATCCCCTGACAAGGATTATTATCTTCAACTGCCCTTCTGTATTCGAAATATGACGATTAGAAATAGCTGTACAGCTGGGAGCAAACTTTCATGCCACATGTCTGCGTGTAGTCCCATATACCCATTTCTGTGTGCAGTGTATGTTTAGTTTAGTTTAGTTTACTAAATCACCCCTTTGGGGTATGCGAGTACAAAAACAAAACACAAAACAAGATATGAAACAACTTATGTACAAAATGGCAGTGGCAAGATCAGTTTGACAAAATCTACCAAATGTGACTCTAAGCAAGAATGAGTCAATTTCGTAGTATTAAATTGATGATTCCATAACATCAGCATACACCAATTCCTGTGTACTAATAATTTTCGTTTACAGTGTAATTGCATGACCAGAATTCAACTTCATCTTTAAAATGGAGAAAGGAGATGATAATAGGCCTATACTTGAATCTTCTTATATGAGGGTTCCCAAAAGCCCGAGGGACCGGTAACATACTACTGATAACGATAACGAGTTTAACTATAATCATAAAATTATGGTAAATTAAATTTTGCTAAACGAATTATGCATTTGAGCGTTCAGCAACGAGAGCCTGAGATCCAAAATCATTTTTTAATCCGAAGCTATAGTTATCATCGTCATTATCACCAAAGGTGATTTGTTAAATAACAGGTTTAGTGACCGAACTGATGCCAAAAATGTCTCTCAAAGTGCTACGATCTTGAGCCATCCGATTCATATCTTCGTATCCTACTACTCCACATACTGCAATCATATCATCAAAGAAACGTGTACAAGGTCTTCTTTTTGACTTATCATGTTTATAGTTATTGTTATCGTTATCGATGATGATAATTGAAAAGCTCTTAAAGGGATACGCCACCAGGCGGCCGTGGGGAAAGTCAGGATTGCGTAAGCCCCATTCACTCGTACACAAAGTTTGTGCTTCAAACGCGTCCGTCGGACTGCTGGGATTATATTTCGGACTGCACGAAGCCGACCGAATCTCGCACGAGAGCTCGAGCTCAGGCGGAGCGTGCATGTTGCGCGGCGACCAGTCTGTCCGAGGTTTGCTCCCCGCGGGGCAACGGCATGAATCAGGTAACGATCACGGTGCCCTCTCGCGGCATAAAAACGTCCACAATCTGCGGTTGAGTATCCCTTTAATGTTATCCTCAAGATCTTCACATTATCCTTTTCTGCGTAGTACTTTAAACTTTGATCTATCATTTTATCATGTTTGCATTTCATAGGAGGGATGTTCTGATCTATTGTATTACTTTATTAATTAACTGGCTGCTCGATAAATAAGTATTTGCAATGTATGAGATCTATAAAATTCCCTTATCCTCGAAAAGGGTATGGCGTCGAAGTTTGATCTTTGTTTTAATATTGAAGAATACAAGTCATACTATATATTGATATGTTTGTCTTTAAATTCATTAATTAAAAAAAAACCCAACTGTGCATGAAAAGGGGAATACAAACATAAAATTGAACTTCAATGTTCATTGTTCAGTATATTTTGTCTATAAATGGAGATTCTTGTTTACATTTGATATACAGAAAGGAATAAACATACTGGTATAATTCAAACAAAAATACAAACAGTTACATATTTATCTCATAATTATTGCGTAGCATTGATTCCTTTAATGTGTTTCTTTTTTAATGAACGTATCAAGTGTTATACGTAATTTTTTGGATAATATTTCTTGTAGTATTATCAATCGTTAACTTCTCTTTCCTTTGATCGATTTTTCTTTGACAGTACATCATCAAGTACCGCTTGGCCCGTGCCGCCTTAGGTTTCGAGCTTTTGGTAAGAAAGTGGATATTTTATCAATTTCTGTATGGCGTGATGGTGACGTCATTGCTCTCAAAACACGATGAATGAGATGATTATGTTGAAGTGGTGATATGATTATGCTATAGAGGTATAAGAGGGGGAGAAGATTTGATGAGAATGATGAGGGGAGGATGATGAAATGAGGACGATAAATAGAATAAAAGAGGAAAGAGGAAGGCGATAAAAATGAGGAGCATAAAGTTTTCCATAAAGGCAAGAAGGGTATTCGATGAGGATGACAAGAGGTGAGTGATAAAGAGGAGAATATATAGGGAAGAGGAGAAGATGGGGAAGAGGGGAGGGAGACTGATGGAGGGATTAAGAGGAAGAGGGGGAATACGGTGATGCTTAAGTGGTATTAATGATTAAACTGTCTTAAAATAATTAACTGTATCATTATGCGTACATCTACAAACGCTATTTTTATCAGCATTATTTGTTTTCTTTCTAAATTTGAGACACGTCGAACCATGTTTCACTTTGGTCTTTGGATATTGCGGCTTCTCTGATGAGTACCGTCCCCACGCACTGGATTAATCTCATTAAGCATTAACATCATTAACAGGCAAACTCGAGACGCTTTGTCAATAATGATTACATGCTTTTATCTTAGTAGGTAAAATGTTATTCTTGATAACATGAGGAAGTACATTAATTCATTTTAAATTCTAAAGGTGGATCGAGTGCATGAACCAAACATGGTTGGTTTTAAGTATAACTACGCCCCTAAAAAGCATCCCTATCACACTTATAAGTGTGTCTTGAAGGAAATGCATTGACTCGATCTAGAGTCAATGTAAAAACTCTGTTCCATATTCTACTAAAATTTAAACCCGACGCTTGGTTAAGCTCAGTACAAAGCCGAGTTTAAAAATATACATATAAGACCGAGGTATATATAAGTTTTCCTTTTGTTTAAATGATTAGTTCTCGCGTCGGGTTTTAACTCATACGGGCCCACATGATAAACGCAAACACGGTTGCCATATATCTTACACTTCATAATCATTAACTTTGTTTTAAAGGCACTCTTTAACTACGATAAATACATTTTAAAAATAAAGTAGATTACATGAGTGGTATCTTATAACTCAGTCACACCGTACCCATTGCCAACCGATCAATTCTTGGCCATTCGGTGTAACTGTATTTTTCGATCTATTTTCGGTCTGGGATCGGTTTCTTGGGTGTGACGTGGGTATAACGGAATAGAATGAATTAAGAATTACGCCCCTACTTCCGATGACATGCGCGAGTTAAAAATTTCTTTTTCTCATCAGCGACCTTTCCAGGTTTTTGCTTGTTAGAATGTTTTTGTATAAAAAATGGATCCGCCCCTGTTCTGGGTGACTAATGTTGATAAATATTTTTAAAAATTTATCTTATCATCAGGGATGTATCGTAGATTGGGATGATTTCGATGCCGAGGCGGACGCTGTTGCTCTGCAGGACGCCATCAGGGGCGTAGGTAAGAGAATTAAAAGAGGACCAGTATGGGGTTTCAAATGCATGCAGGTATGGTAGAAGGATATGTAATGAAAGAGAAAAGTTATAGACAGTGAGACCAGAAGCATAAATATTATGTATGCTTAGAGAGAGAGAGAGAGAGAGAGAGAGAGAGAGAGAGGGTGAGAGAGAGAGAGAGAGGGTGAGAGAGAGAGAGAGAGATTTTCTCAAACATATCAATCCCATTCAATTCAACTCAATTCAATTTTATTTTTCACCAGTACCAAAGCAATAAAAACATCAAACCTAAATACATACATATATACATACACGGAATATAAACATTGGTATCTCGAACTCATCTCGAACTTATCTCAAACTTATCTCAAACTTATCTCATTGGCCAGGTACCGATGAGGATGCCATCATCGAGATCTTAGCAAACCGAAGCAATCAGCAACGTCAGGCGATCGCCTTCAAATATCGGGCTTGCTTTGGCAGGGTAGGTTCACCATCGCTGTCGACACCGTTACGCTTATCATCATCATCATCATCTTCATCATCATCATCATTTTCATTATTATCATCATCTCTATCATGATAATTATCATCACCAGCATCATCATTACCATCGTCTGCGTCGTCATGATCACCATCATAATCGCCGTCATTATGTTCAACGTTGACACCACCATTACCACTACCACCACCACCACCACCATCATCATCATCATTATCACTATCATTATCATTATCATCAGTATATTCAATACCATATTCAAAATGTCAGAACAATATCAAAACATTTATCTTCATTTCAAAGTATCTCTATAAGCAAGTAATGACCTAGCCTCTTGTCGAGGCCCTGGCGCTGTTGAAATCCTTGGCGATATGGAGGCAAAGACCGAGGCGCTTGCGCCGAGGGCCTCTTGACACCCGATCTGAATTTCTTTTGTATTTCATTGTTTTGACGAATATTCCCACCAAATTTTGGTCGGTGAAAATCATCTAATAAGCGCGAGCTACCATGACGTAATGTTAAATATTCATGACTCGACTGCACGCTATTTCTTACATATTAATTAATCGCAGCCCAAAATGGCGTTCAACGTTTCTTCCACGACGAGTGATGACGTTATTTGTAAGAGCTTAGAATATGCCGCTAGAATGTTGAAGATTGACAGATTCAAAGATTTGCAAGTTGATGCAATCAAATCTGCAAGATTTTTTTTGTGAATCTGCCTACTGGCTATGGAAAAAGTGTTATTTTCCACGCGCTACCGCTCTGTGCTGATTACCTCCGTGGGCCAGGGATGGAGAGTGAGACTGCTGCTTCGCGAGGGCCAGGCGGATCCCACGGGGCCTTGCCGGGCAGTGAAGTTGCTGGTAACTCCTTGGTTACATCAGAATTGATGGAGATGCATCTATTGTTGAACGGTGACTTTTATTGCCCATTCTTCATTATTTGTAAATATATGATCTCTTGAGAAATATGTACATTTGTCTTATTTCAAATTACCATGGTTTGTAAGCTAGAGATCGAATTCTTCATAATGTGCTTGTCTGTGAATGTATTTTGAGCAAGAGATTTACGTAATCCCCCCCCCCCCAAAAAAAAAAATATAATAATAGACTAGTCTAGAACTGAAGTAAGAAATCCTTGGGATTTCATTGGCCAATTTGCTGGGCGATCGCCGCGGTTATCTAACTATTCACGTTTCATGCATAATTCAGTAGGAAATCGTGCCTCATGAATATATAATTCAGGTCGGGTGTCAAGAGGCCCTCGGCGCAAGCGCCTCGGTTTTTCTGGCGAGCGAAGCGAGCCAGAAATTTTGCCTCCATATCGCCAAGGATTTCAACAGCGCCAGGCCCTCGACAAGAGGCTGGTAATGACCATGATAGAAAACCCTTCATCTTTTGTTACACTTTTAATTTGTTTGTCTCTCTTTTTCCATAGATCTCATTTTCCTTCTTGGCATCATTCGTCTTTGTCCTTTCTTTCTATAAAGTTAATTTTCGTTTGCTCTATCTTCTTTCTTCTTATATTCTCTGAATTCAAAATGTTTGACACTCATTATTTTGCAATGCCATGGTTACCTCCAACAGGATCTGAAGGAAGAGCTCCATGATGAGGTCAGAGGTAACCTGGAGAAGACCGTCGATGCTCTCATGGATTCACCTCCCATGTACGATGCCAAGACACTCCGAGCTGCCATGAAGGTAAGGCAGTCGATAATGATAATAATGATGATGATGATGACGTTGTTGTTGGTGGTAGTGTTAAGTTTAGTCATTGTGAGGATGGTAATTATGAATGATGATGATTATGATAGTGTTGACGATTTTGTTAGAGATCATGACGATGGTGATGGTAATGATGATGATGATGATGCTGATGCTGGACGAGGTAACCTGGAGAAAACCGTCGATGCTCTTATGGATTAACCTCCCATTTATGATGCCAAGACACTCTGGGCTGCCATGAAGGTAAGGCCAAGTCGATGATGATGATGATGATGATGATGATGATGATGGTTGTGGTAGTGGTGTTGGGGGTCGAGATGATGGTGACGACAACAACGACGATAATGATGATAGTGATTATGATGTTGAAGACCATCAACATCCTTATGGATTCACCGCCCATTTACGATGCCAAGGCACTAGATGATGAGCAAAATCGAAAATATGGGAGTAATATTAATAATTGCTCGAGTATTATTGCAATAATCATAATCTCTAAATTATATTTTTACAGGGATTGGGAACAGACGAAGATACCATCATTGAGATCATGTGTACAAGAGTCAATGAGGTAAGAAAATAAGGTATTGGTCTTTATTGCACTGTAAATTATAATAGAGAAATCTTCTTTCCAATTTCAGTGAAGGTGCTTCTCCTATCGACAGCCTCAAGGTAGCGCTGTTTCAGTTTTTTGCATCCAGAATTATTTCTGTAACTGATCGTTGAACTTGTGCAGGTAGTGATTATATGCAATGACTATTATAATGTTGTAGTATTTGCTCAGTTTTTGATATTGAGTGCACATCAGCAAAAGTAATAATAGGTTCAGAGATTGCAATTGCAGCATTGTTGATTATTTTCCCCATTCTTTTGTTATAAGATCGTGAAAGTGGTATAAAATATCGGGTCAATATCGGCTTGGTATCATTTTCTGGGCTACATATTTGGGAAACAGTAGTGTGATGACCCGAAATGATGGTGATCGTTTTCTATTATCTGTGTTTTTTACAGGAAATCGAGGCAATTAAGATGGCATACCAAATCGGTAAGAACTCTTTCCACTGATCTGTGTGTATGCTGTGCAAATCGGATGCGTTCGAAGCTCTCTATGGTTGCAGTGCAATAAGCTTCGGCGGAAACATATTCGAGTGAAAGCCTCGTTATGGCGTTTCATTCAAATATGAAATTAAAATATGAAGTTTATTAGAAATCGTGGACGGATATATTTGAATATCCGGTGCATATACTGAATATACTAGTAGACCTACTATGACTCCATTTTAACAAAGCTTCATTAAATTTTCCTTTTCTTTTCCTTTTCACTACCAAAACTAATCTAAAATTAAATTTGTTTGCTTGTTTGTTTCTTGTTTACAGAATTTGACAGGGACCTTGCCGAAGATCTGGAAAGTGAAACATCCGGGAACTTCAAGTATCTTATGCAATGCATTTGCGCAGTACGTATAATTATGGTTTATATGATTGAAAAATATATCTCTTAATTGTCAAATATAAACTGTAGTTGTGGCCATTATTCTGGCGTTATTCAAACACTAACATAGAAATCGTCATGAAGTATATGATAATGATACACATGCAAGTAGTTAAAATGATTTTAAAAAATAATAATGATAGAGTACCGGCATATTTTGGTAAGGACCGTTTAACATACATTCCACGTGAGCATTCTGAAAAGAAAGAAAGAAAAAAAAAAGAAAAAGAAAGAAAGGAAAAAAAAAAGAAAAAGAAAGAAAGGAAGAAAGAAAGAAAGAAGAAAGAAAAATAGAAAAAAGTAAGAAAAATAAGAACAAAAGAAAGAAAGAAGAAAAAAGAAACTAAGAAAGTAAGAAATAAACTCATGTCGTTTGGCTATACAATTTTGTGCTTTTGCCATTCCGTACCCAGGAGAGAAATGAGGACATGGGTCCCGTTTCATGAAATTTCTTGTCAATAACAACTTACGATAGTTGTTATAAGTTACTGAAATTCTTGTATATGATTGGCTGAGAGGAAGTTTGTCATAGAAATGGGGCATTTGTTACTGATAACAAGATTTATGAAACGGTGCCGAGGTATTTTTTTTATTTG
Source organism: Heliocidaris erythrogramma (assembly GCA_025617745.1). NCBI lineage: Eukaryota > Metazoa > Echinodermata > Echinoidea > Camarodonta > Echinometridae > Heliocidaris > Heliocidaris erythrogramma. The sequence goes on from CM046862.1 coordinate 23,046,471, forward strand.
TAAGCACTGGGAGACTAAATGCTATATTAATCCAGATTTATATATTTATATACTTAATTGGAATCAAGTGGAAAATGTTGAGTATGCAGGACATAATAATTCGTAAATACTGTGCAGTTATGGAATCACAAGAATAAGAAGAGATTGACTCAATCTTGTTGAAGGTCTCACGCTGCACACTGCCCATAGAAATGGGTAAATGGGACTACACACACCATGGGGAATAAATGTTTTTAGTCGTTTATCATGATACTTCGACTATGAGGACATTGGAAGAGCAATCCTTTCCAGGGGATATTTCTGCTATGACAGGCCTGTTGTTCCAAACTGACAGAAAAGGACGAGAAAGCTCATAAAATAGTTTTTCACCTTTAATAACTCGACCTTCTCCTTAGTCATTTATTAATCTTCCTTCTTTCTTTTTCCAGGGTGGTCGTGATGAATCAGGTGAGGAGGTCGACGAGGAGAAGGCAGTCGCCGATGCACAGGAGCTTTTTGATGTAAGTACAATCCCATTTGTTTATTTATCTATTGACCTGTTAATTTGTTTATTCATTAATTTCATCGATTCATACATTTTTATATCTATTATCTATTTTTATCCATTTTAAATTTAATTTTTTAATTTGTTTATTGTTATTATTACTTATCACATTATATATAGGCTGGTGAGGACAGGTGGGGCACGGATGAGAATGTCTTTAACCGTATCCTAGCAACGAGAAGCTTCCCACAGCTTCGTGCAACCTTCCTTGCCTATAACGCGGTAAGTCTAAAGTTAATTTAAAGATTTTATTTTGATGTTGATGATGATGGTGGTGATGATTATGATCCTAATGATAATGATTATGATGATGATAATGATAATGATAATTAGGACGAGGGTGATGAGGAACAGCATAATGAGGAGGAGGAAGAGGAAAACGAAGAGACGAAGAAGGAGGAAGAGGAAGACGAAGACGAAGAGAATGAGGAGGTTTAAGTTGACGGTCCTAATCAAGGTTAACCAAAATTAATTTAAAGATGTTATGTTGATGTTGATGATGATGGTGGTGATAATTATGGTCCTAATGATGATGATGGATATGTTGATTATGATGACGACGACGACGACGACGAAAATTATGAGGAAGAGGAAGAGGAGGAGGATTGTGATGAGGAACTGATGGCATTGTGATTTACAATGGAATTTTTAGGTTGCAATTTTGTACATTTTGGTATACGACTGAAATTTAAAGGGAATTTTATAAGTAAATGGTATGATTCAAATGAACCCAATTCCTTGCATAGAGTCATAGCATAGAGTCATGCCTTCTCGCTGAACGATGAGCGATTATACAAATATTCCTTTACATCATCAATGAAAAGTTATTACAAGTGAATACTAATACTGACATTTAGCTAGATTAAATTTGATTATTTGCTTAATCTTAAACTTAATTAAAATCTTCCTACTTTGCTCCATGGATTCATATGGCATGATGTTACCGTTGTTATGTTGCATTTGTGTCTTGATGATTTTAACACGGTGTGATCAATATTTTGGATATCATGGTGTGATTCATTTTTGTTCAATTATACCCAATAAAACAGACAGTGTCAGCTCTTGAGCGGCATGCCCGCCTTTTATTTACATATATATTTACTCATTTTCAATTAAATTGTTGACAGGTTGCTGGCTGTGACATCGAGGACTCTATCAGGGACGAATGCATGGGTGATCTTCAGGATGGGTATCTTGCCATTGGTAAGTTTTGTTTCTGTTATCTTTTTTAGATCTTCTTCTTCTGAATCTTCACCGATATAGCATTCCCCTTTTTGTTCGGCTAATTTGTTCTATATCTAATTCCAGTCCACACCCATCCGCTTGGTTAGTTTTATTTCTAGATGCACTGTATCTGCACTTTGTTAGCTTTGCCATTTGTATCATTCTGCACTTTCCTGGCTTCTTCTTTTTATCTCGCTATATATTTGAGTATTTATGATTATGATGCCTGTATTTAAATTGTTAGATTATTAATATATATTATGTACATTGCTCTTGCTATGCCGTGCATCTATTTAAATTATCATATTAATGGTATCTATTGATTATGTACATAGCTTTTGTCATGCCAGTTGTGGTAATTTTTTTTAAACAAGGATCAATAAACACTAATCATAATCATAATCATAATCTGAGTCATATTTCTGTTAATAGCATAACCACATGCACAGTCATATTAATGTTATTTGATATCCTGCAGTGAGCCGTGCTCGTGAGGTTGGCCAGTACTTCGCAGAGCGTCTGTACGATTCGATGAAGGGAGTCGGTACTGATGAAGACAAGCTGATCAGAATCATCATTTCAAGATCAGAGGTAGGGAAAATAAAATATTTCAATTCCAAATTCAAATTGGTTTAATTAGCACAAAGAATTTGATACACGAGAGTATAGTCCACAAGTATCACGTTTATAATATAGATAATTATGATAAAAAACGAATGGATAGATGTATAAATGCATATACTGCACACCAGAAACATTCACACACAAAAACAAAATGCTACCAACAAATTTTTGTTTTGGAGGAAAAAAAAAACGAATTCATGATTTCTTGCCATCTTCTCTCTTTTTTCTTTGCTTTCTTTTCTTTACTTAAAAAATCTAATACACATTTTCTTCTTTCTCTTTATCTATTTTGTTTCTTTCTCGCTCACTCTTTTTCTCTCCTTTCTCACACACACTCTCTCTCTCTTTTTCTTACTGTTCCCCTCTTTCTCTTTTTCTCTTACTGTTCCCCTCCCCCTCTTTCTCTTACTCTTCCTCTCACTCTCTTTCTCTTCATCTCCCTCTGTTTCTAAATCGTCATCCAGATCGACCTCAAGCGCATTAAGATCGCGTTCTTCGCCAAGTACGAACAGACCCTTCACGCCTTCATCGACGACGACTGCTCAGGCGACTTCAAGCAGATGCTCCTCGCCATCCTCCACGGCGAAGCCGACGAGGAATAGATCGATCTTAGTTTCAACCACGCCATCGACATCGTACCCCGAGATCGACGAGGTCCGTGAAGTCGTCAAAAACGATTAGAGGAGGCGTACTCTATAGTGCCTGCGAAAAGTAGCGTTATAACCAATCTTATATCATAAGCCAAAAAGAATGAGAAACAGAAGGTCTATACCCAGGCGTTATTTTTAACATTCATTCCGTAAAATATTTATATATATTGCCACTATTTGATTCCCTGTTATATACATTCACCAATATGTAAGATAAGACTTATACATCTAAGAAAAATGTGTACTTTGTGCCAAAGTAACAGTCTGTTCGTAAAATGTTAAGTTTTTTTTTAGTCCTTATTTTGTTATTCTTTAAACATCGTATATTATTCGGAGTCTTAGAGAATAACCAAGAAGTACACTACGGCGATTTTGTAGTTAGCTATTATAGCAGTTTTTGTATGTTGTATTATCTGCTAAAATCGAGCATTTGACATAATAAACAGGCCAGGGGAGCGTTTCATGAAATGTTTTGTCAGTGACTTTTACCGACAAATTGGCTCTCAGCCAATCAGATGCAAGGATTTCAGTAGCTTATAACAGTTGTCGGTAAAAATCACTGACAAACACTTGATGAAACGCTCCCTAGATCTGGAAAAAGAGATGTAGGATCAAAGAGCTTTTCTTTTCCTCAATTTTTTTTTATAACCAGGAATACCAATTTGAAAAATTGTGACAACCCTCTTAGATTCTGTCAGCTGGAAATATGGAGAGCAATTGTTCTTCCTTTCTTTATATTTTCCTCTTTAACAGAGGGAGTGGTGGCCCCTACCCTTCGACCAACCCTCGATACGCCATTGGGGTAATGGTCATTTATCCCAAACTTTTTTTTCGCTCCATGATTTCTCATAAAAGTGCTCGTCAGTAGTGTAAGGGAATTTTGCTGCAGTATCTATGTGAATCTGTAGAAAGATGTATTTGTGTATCCATATAATTTGATCAACAAAACAAATGAAGTACTGTAATAAAATATAGAAAGAAATGCCCTGATGTCTTTAGACTAACTTTGTTTATATGCCTTTTTGTTGGTAGGACGCAGGATTAGGCTTTTTTGTTTTGTTGTCACTAGCAATTTAACCCTACCATGCCGTGGGCGGCAAATCCCGCCTAAAAATTTGAGTGTTGAATCTTTTGTTTAGGCTCAGAATGGTTTGAAAATCCTTCCTCATACAGAAACTTGCCGTCAATATAATGTTTATTCCTATGCAATATATCTTTGCCAATTTTGCTCAAGAGAAAACGCATTGAAAGTTAATATTTAACTCTTGAAAGTTCGTTTTTGACAATTCCTCAAAAATCTGGTGCCATGGAAGGTATAGGCCTACAATAAAGGAAGTACATTCTCTGAGCATCATCAATGTGAAAAGAGTAAAACGATTAGCGATGAATAGGAGAGAAACAGTGAAATAGGGGAGAAACAGTGAAATAGGGGAGAAAAAGAGGAGACAGATTAGGGATTGAACAAGAAAATGGAGGAAGAAAGAGTTAATGAGAGGGAGAGAGAGAGAGAGAGAGAGGGGGGTTTATGGTGAAGGGGGGGGGCTTACAAAAAATGAAAATGTTTAATCATTATAAACAGACGATCGCTGGTAAGGTGATTTGTTTGCATGAATGTAATTGCATCTCAAACACAAAATAATAAATAAAATAGAAGGAATTAAAAGAAGAACTAAACTTAATAAAATACATTTAATTCATATAAAATGCAAAAGTAACAAATACATTTGGAACAGGCATTGCTGTTATTATTCTTAGAATAAGATAACTAACATAATAGAAATTTAAAATTTCCAAAATTAAACATGAGGAGTTACAAGAGAATTACCGCCAGTTAATGTATTGCCCTCTACAACTCCCTCTGATAAATTATAGCCCATCCTCCTCCTTGATCAATGGCGTTGATACAGGAGGGAAACGGGAAGCACCCCCTCCACCGAACGGAGGAAAAGGGGGAGAGGGAGAAACTAGAGAAAAAGAAGGGAGAAACGAGAGAAAAAGAAGGGAGAAGATGACAGGATCCCCTCCCTCAATCTAATTGGTGGGCTTGATAATTCACATTTCATCAAACTAGTAAGACGGGTGCCCCCTCCCATGCCAATGCCCCCTCAATGGACGTGTTCACGCTACGCCACTGCCCCTGCTCTCTCTCTCTCTCTCTCTACAATATCCATGTATCATTCTGCTCATAAGGCAGCTCAATTTGCATATAACAGTCATTTACAAAAAGGCATCTTCAAGTGTATTGTTACCTATTACACAATCAATGGATCGATTAAGGAGAGAACTATGTAACTCAAATCAGATAATGCGACGAGGAGGATTGTTGCAGAGCGGATTGCATCACCGCTAAGAACGCCAAAAGATAAAATATGTACAGGCAGAACGGCCAGACCCAAATTTTCCTGGCCCGGCTAGAGGGTTGAATCTGACTACGATCATCTGATCATCGAGTATTTTACGATAATTTTGATTCCGTAAATGAAGAGATTTTCATTTTGTTGGATCTATTAAGGAATTTATTTGAAGTACTCAGAGTCTCAGAAGATCTAGCCTTTTTAACAAAGACAAAATGGAGACGTTTGCAATGAAGTCAGTATACTTGTTAAGTGTTTTACTTCCTGATCGATGTGTTTGTAGCATTTCGGTATTGCAGCAATGGATAGAACACAATTATTTCCCATTTTTATAAGTTATTTCATTTATAATATAGTTGGATTTGATTTGATGTTATCTATTTCATTGAACTACTGGGAAAAGAATGAAAACTAAAGCTAAATTATGAAAGTATGAAAAGTTAAGCTGAGTTAGTCATAAGGGATAGATGCTGATGCCTATTTTTCCTATTCCATTTTTATTAAGGCCCCTTTTTAAAGTGACAGTAAATTGAAGCTCCTAATGGCGCCATCTTTCAACAGGATTTGATAAGTGTCTGTGCCTCTAATTTTCCCATCATGCCCCATTCTACTTTGTAGAAGCTTAGAATGTATCTGTAGGCAATTTTCCACATGTGCAACGTCAAAAATAATAGTTTAAAATATACCTATTTACCAAACTGTACAAACAGCTGTTTGTCGAAATTCAAAATAAAATGCAATTAATTTTCAAATTATAATCTCAATTTAGCAGTTACTGTAAGGTGGCGCTGTTCAAGTTTTGCCAGTTTAATGCAATTTTAAATACTTGGCGACCCTCTTCTCAAAGGTTTCAAATTTCTCCTGGTTTTCTTTTTAGTTTTACTTCTTTATTTGTTAATAACTTTTTCCTGTTATAATTATGCCTGTATATCGTGTGTGCTTGTATATATGTTTGTATGAGTCTGATAAATTGTCGTATTCCACATTCGTTCATGCTTCAAAAAACCATTTCATATAAATACAAGAATAATGTTTACGTTTGTTCTTATTCTTATGTTTTGATATAGACAGATAGTCTTAAAACCTTTCCAAACACCGGTTTAAGATTCAGGCTCCAAAACAATTCTAAAGTTTATATAGAAATAAAAAATAATATATACATGTACTTGGAATCGCGTTACTATTTTTGTAAATCATATATACATCTATTTTACATGCGAGAAAATGGCTATTTCACTTCACAAGTTTGAGTATAGGATAGAGAAAATGGAAAATAGTACACATCCACTCAATCATTATCTTCGATAAATTAGCCTTTGTTTTGGAGCCCAAACATCTAATAACAGTTTGTTTTAAATATTTCATTCCCCATTCCTATCTATTAAGCAACATATTGATTTTGATATTGCTGTATCTTTTGTTCAAAAAGATTTTGAACAGATTTTGGATTTAGGTAAACATTTCTATCCTCTACGCAGCTTTTGATCTTCGTAATTTGTCTGCATACAGCTTGCGTAACAGGTACACGTAAGCCTATACATTTCCAAATCAAAATGGCGTCTGCTTTCGTTCTAAACTTAGACGATAACAAGTCTGTGGATAAAAATCGATAACATTTCACTCTCCCCTATTTTTAAAATACAAGGAGTGCTTTTGGCCGGGGGTTCTTAACAGGGGAATTTTCGGATTGTAACAAAAAGATATATTGATTGGGATGGAAAAGGGAGGCGATGAATTATTTAAAGTAGAACTTTAATGATTTTAAATATTGGCTTAATACTTATTATTGCATAGATGGCATAAATTAAACACGGTTATGCAAATTCAACGCTTGGAAACATTTGAAGTAATGATTATTATCAATTATAAAATGGTAAAATACAGTCCCCGATATAGCAGCTGAAGAGCTCCTCCAACGCTGCTGAGATATGTGACGACACGCCATGGACCAGTCCTGTCTAAGCAGACGATGTCCCATAACATCTTACACATTTTTCAGAGCCTATTTTGTCATCTCCTCTTCACTTATTTCTCTTCCTTCACTAGCGTCAGTCTTAATGTTAGTCTGTTGCCTCACTCTTAACTTCGTGTATGGTATTATTTTGATGAAAAATGCAGCGTTAAAAAAATAAAGGAATCAGTCACTTGTAAACAAAATAAGACGCCATTGTATTTTCAGCTGCTTGCACCGGGGCATGCTCGGCGTTTCAAGAGGGAACGAATACCATCCTGCTATTATTCGGAGGGCTTTTCAATTTGAAAGTGGGGTTTATTTCATTGATCATTGACCCTTCTCCTGTGTATTTACAATCAAACGGTTTTAGCTATCAGAATCAGTTTCACTTTCCCTTTATAATGGTGTGAAATAAGGTAATGTTTAAATACACCAAACTCTTTATAATTTGATAAATAATTGCATTGCAATTACGTTCATTCATTATAGGACGTCGTCTGCTTAAGCAGGATCGATCCCGAGTGTGACGACATCAAAACATCGCTATATTTCTGGCGAATCCTCGGATATTCCAGATGCTGAGAAGAGCTTTTATTTGTGTTGTTTTTATAATCATCAGATACGCAGTTGACATAAAACTTGTACGATTGCCATCTGTAAGCTTCCCAGTTTCTAGTGATACATTAATTGCCATATTTGTGATTTTCTTTGAATACCTACTTTAAGGCGTAAGTGGCTAAGATGTCATTGCAACATCGGCCGCCATTTTGAGAACAGATGTGCTTAGTTTTCGTGTTATTCCTCGTGCACTCCGTAGTGGCGTATCCAGAATCAAACAAAAGGGGCGGCATCCTATAAGGGAAGGAACTTTTTTCCTTCATTTTTTAACGATAAGGTCTTGTGAGCGCTAGCCTATTGAGAGATTTAAGATTAAGATTAGGACATATTAATTTTAAGATTAATTTTAAGGGTAATATTTTGCCCTCATCGCTGTGAGAAAAACTGCGCAGAAGAAGGAAGGATGGGGGAGGGGGAGGGTGTAATTATCTCGGCAGCCCCGCATGCACTCTACCCATTGCAACTTGAACTGAATTTCCCATGGCTTGAGTATCCCAATGGGAGTGGCGTGACAACATGGGTGTTGATCTGGGTGTGATATGGAGATATATATATATTTTAATGAAGTGGTGGGGGGGGGGGGGGGGGGTGTTGGCCTGCATGTGTTACCATCCCCAAATATATTTAGAGGTGATGTTTTGTTTGAAGCCACAATGCAGAAAAATAATTAGATTAAAAGTACATGTAATTATTCTTTATTTAGAGGGTTCAGTCGGTAACTTTCCTTTATAATGCAATTCTGCAAAACTGAAATGAAATGTGGTGGAATCGAATGTGGTGGAGAACTGAGGGAATACATCACACCCAATATTTATTGAGGATGATGATGACCTGTGTCATCATCACCCAACTATACATAGAAGAATTATGAAATGACAATCATAACACGTAGGCCCGGTCAGAAGCACCGCTCCGGGCGTTGCATGTGGGCACAGTGCCCCTTCTTTTCCCATTAACTTCAGATTAGTACCCCCAGTTTTCTTTCGAGTAAATCCCATTTCCATATTCTTTTAAGTGCCCATTTTGATAATTACACCTCATCCCTCACCTTAATAAAATAAATGCTCCTATTTCAACGAGAGCATTTCCCCCTTTTATTCATTTTAATGTAACAAGTCATTTTTTTCTTTGTAATATATAGACACTGATTTAAAATTTCTACTTTATAAAAGAACATTTTCCCGTTCTTATAAATGCCCCTTTCAGGTGTTATAAGTGCCCCTTTTCACCTGTGAACTGCCTTTTCTACCTTTTCTACACATTCATTTATTTTTCTAACAATTGAAGTGTCCATTTCCACATGATAAGTACCACGTTTCCCTTTTCCATAGCATGTGCCCCTAATCTAAAGTGACTTAGAGCCAGTATTCCCAAATGCTCGTATTAAATGTATAACTTATTAAATAAATTTTCGTTGTGAAATTTTGCAATCACACTGTAATTGTGCTTGCATTATACCAACTATCGGGTTGAACTGGGACATGTCCCAGTTCACCCCGGTTACTTTTTTGTGTATATGTAAGGCAAATGAGCTTTTATCAGTCATAATTCATAGACATAATATTGATATCTTTATTATACATAAAAATAATAAAGTCATATCTGTAAATTCCTTTTTACAAATGATTCATAAGTTACTTCAGACAAACTTGTGTGTAACATAAAAAGGGTCACTTTGCTTTATTTCATATTCACATTTCACATTTAATTTTTTAATACATATTGTCAGTTTTGTTTACAAGAAATTCTCTCAGACATCTCCTAAAACGTGCCGGGAGGCCGGGAGTTCCGCAGAATTTTCCATTTGGACATTTTCTTTTAATTTTATAAAATTTGTAAGCCTACCAACAGAAATGTAGTAAATGTATATCGACATTATAGGCCCCTCCATAGTTTTTTGGCCGGGTCAATTAATTTTTCCTTGTGCACGCACAGTTAAAATGCATGGAGATCATCAACACTACAATGTTGTAGTTAAATTTTGCCTTTATGAAAATGATAATAAAATTATATCCAAGTATCTATTTTCCAGTCACTATGTTCTCACTCTCAGGAGTGTGTACGAATTGGTGTGTGTGTATGTTTGTAATTGGGTTTTTACAGACGTGTATCAATCAGATATGATTATTTACGTCTGGGGATCGACAACGTCACTAGGCGAAAGACGTGACTCAGTCTCGAACCTGGGGTCCGCTGAATCAGTATAACTTCCACTGTTAGCTGGATTACAGGCGCACGCACGAATGGGAGAGTGAGCCATCTGCGTTTTATTTGGAAAAGAGGGGAATCCCCAAATTCATTGGTATCGCAATAACCTCTCCTGGCAATGTATCTCGACCAGTGCTATATTCAGATTCAGATATGAGATTTATTGATGCTGCTGCGGTGAGTAGACAATTGTGAAATATTATCAGTCAAGACTTTTCATTTTAATTCGCTGCCTGGAATCAGCAGCTTTAGCGATGGCAATGGCTATACCAACATCATTTGAGAGGGAAATTGAATGCAGTATTTGCCAAGATCCGTTTGAAGATCCGCGATGTTTATCATGCTTCCATACGTTTTGTTTTGAGTGTGTACAAAGACTGGCTGAAGGGAATCGTTCAGTGTTGTGTCCGCTCTGCAGAACGAAGACGGCATTGCCAAGCAATGGGGCCATGGGTCTCGCCAAGAACAACCTGGCTCACATGATAGTGGAGTTTGTGAAAAGAACTGGACCGGAGGATAAGAATATTCTTATGTGCCAATCAGAGCATGAGGTACGCCAGAAAGCCGAGTTCTTTTGTCAGTCATGCAAAAAAGTGATTTGTGCCTTGTGTGGTATGACACGTCACCGTGATCCAACCCAGCACCAAACATTCCCAATCGATCAGAAGCTCGCCAAGATGGAAGAGGATCTCCGACATCTACTTGAGTGGGGTAGAAATGAGGAAAGAGAGCAAGTGGAACGTAAAGAATTACTGGAACTGAAACAACAGGAAGTGACTACCAGATTCATGGCAGTGGAAGCAGAAATCAACCACACCTTTGAAGAAGAGCGCAAGATTCTTGAAGACAGAAAGAAGAATCTTACACAACAGTTGTGGGACATGAAGCGCGCCATCAAGACAGCGCTGCAGACGCGATGCAGTGCTGAGGAGGAAGCAGCGCCCATATCTGATCTGAACTGCCTCACTGAAGACATCCTTGAAGGTGGTGCTTGCGCTGTTTTGGAAATGCACCAGGAAATCAATGTCGGATATCAATCACAGAAACAAAGAGTAGCGCAAATCGATGCACTTGGTTCACTGCAACAGCTATCAGAGTTCATTTCAGACATTTGTTTCATGCGAGAATCAAAGAAAGAAATGCCGGTGGTTGGGAGAATTATGTCGAATACTGGACATTGGATGGTGGAGCAGGTCAGATTCGCAATTAATTCAAATATCAGTCCTTCGAGCGTTGTTGAGTTGTCAAATGGTTTGATCGCGGTCGGATTTAGCACGATGAGTGATATTGAACTATTTGATAGATCCTGTCAGCGCTACAGGCCAGTCGGTCCAATGGCTGTCAAGGATATGACCCCACTTTCTGATGATTGCTTCCTAGTACTAGATCAAGATGGCAATGTCGTTCGTGTATCAACCTCTCAAAATCAGTCCACTTGTCTTCTCAAGCAGGACTTGCCGCATGTTGACAGACCACGTTTAATTGCAGCTGACATCGACAACAAGTTTGCTTTGTTATATGGTGATCGAGTGGAGAGCTACTCGAATGAGGGAGTACTAGAGCATATGGTCAGATTCCCACTTGACCTACATGTAGGTGATAAACTGTGTCGGATGCAGTTTCATAGGAATGTGAGCGGTTCCAGTGAAGACGGTGATCGTCGCCTGGAAATCTTGATGAGGGATGAGCAAGTAGTGAGAAGTGTGCACTTTAAACTGTTGCGGAGTCCACGGATCATCGTCTCTGACATCGTCCTCCTAGATGAAGTCCATACTCTTGGAAGGAACATTGGCCATACCATCGACAAAGAAGGCAATGTATTCATAGCCTTTACTCAAAATGACGAATTCATCAACATTAAAAAGTACTGTGGAGGTGACCTGCCCAAAGAAGAGGTGGTGGTAGCTGATCTACAAGTGATGATGGATGATGGTGATACCATCTTATTAGCACCTCTTAGCCCTTCGTGTCTTGTCATGTGCACATCCAAGAAGCTCTCTTTTTTCACTAAAGGTACCGTTGATGATTTCATTCATGGCATAGGTTTGGTATAATCCCTACATGTTTCTGCTAACGGCTTCCAAGAGAGACAGTGTGAAATGTTAATATAGTATCTGAAAACTTTACTTCCCACCTTGATAAATTCAATTCTTATAGTCCACTTCTGTGTTTACGATAGCATCATTTTCACCTGGCGTGCATGTAATCTTGATCTCTCCTGTGAAACATATTCTTTACATCTGTTAAATTTTATTGCAAATTATGATACTTGTGATATCTGAAATTAGGGGTGTACATGTATTTTGGCACGTCCAAGGTATTTGGTCTTTCTGTGTCCCATTCGTTACCAAGCATGCCAAGTATGTGGAATTAAGAACAATATTTAAACATTGAAACAATTATTTTTTTTGACATACATGTATTGGTCTGATCCCAGTTATACTAAGACTTTCAACTATGCAATCAATTGCTATGATAAAAAAATCTTTGATGTGGTTGGTAACGTATGGGACATGATTTTGAATGTCATCTGTCAGACCGACAGTGTTAGTACATGTAACATATTCTAGAATGTACTACGTGATAGTATTCATGTACAAATTTAATGTTACTTATAATTTGATTCAAATCACAGCACGGTCTAAATTTTACTTGTATATTATTAGTTTGTTTCACTTCACCTATTCTTATGTTTTTAAAAGTTTTTTATCGATTGCTTGACCAAGTTCTACTTTTTCAATTATTGTCTTTCATTTTTTTTGGACAGTTTTTATGGTACATAAAGCGTTTTACCCAAACTTACCTTTAAAAGGTATTTGGTCCTTCTATGTCCCATTCGTTACCAAGCATGCCAAGTATCGTGGAATTAAGAACACAATATTTAAACATTGAAACAATGATTTTTCTTGACATATTGGTCTGGTCCCAGCTATTCTAAGACTTTCAACTTAATGCAGTCATTTGCTATGATTAAAAAAAATCTTTGATGTGGTTGGTAACGTATGGGACATGGTTTTAAATGTATCATGTTGTATAATTGTTTTTATTGAATTCAACTGGTTCAAAGTATATCATCTGTCAGACTGACGTATATACAATGTATTCCCTTCTAGAGTGTACTACGTGATACACAGTAAAAATATTTTAAACAACTCTTCAAAATTTTTAAACAACGTTGTTTAAGCTGGTCACTCTAACAACTATTGTTTAAAATGTTAAACAACCAAAGTTGTTTAAACTTTAAACAGCTTCTTGTTTAAAATTTAAACAATTTTTAAAACTAGGTTGTTTAAATTAAGTTGGTTTAAAACACAGTTGTTTAAAACTGTTTTCACAAATCACAACTATTGTTTAAAAAATTTGTTTAAAACAATTGTTTAAAACATCTAGGTTGTTTAAATCAGGTTGTTTAAAACTTTTTGCACAACTATTGTATAAAAAAATACATTTAAAGTTGTTGTTCAAAATAATTGTTTAAAACACTATACAGATATGATATGTTTAAACCTACACTGCAAAAACTGGGGTGTTAAAACTGACACCAGTTGGTGTTAATAGAGGACCACACCATAGGGTGTTAAAATTACACCCCAGAGTTTCAAAATAACACAAGAGTGTTACATAACAACCAAAGGTGTTGTAATAACACCACTGGGTGTTGATTTAACACCACAGATTTAACACCGGTGTAAAATGGCTGGTGTGGTCCTCTATGTACACCAGTTAACACGGTTTTTGCTGTATTATGGTTTAAACATACACGGTTGTTGTAAGTTCCAAATGCCAGAGGTGATTGATACCGTTCAGAGGTTTAAACATTTAGACTAAATATATTGTAATCTGATCGAGTTTATACTCAAGACATATTTGTGCTGCATGACATCTACAGGATGTCTAGATCTAGACCACATCCACAAAATGGTAGACCTGGAACTTTGCAGCGCAGTTTGGTTGCACACATACAGTATAGGACCGGACCCACGCGCGCATTCACTGTGTGTGCAACTTAAACTGCGCTGTGCTGCGCTGGAAGGGCGACTTGCAAAGTTGCAGCTAGGTCTAAATTATAATTTATCATATAGATGTCATGGCAGCACAAATATGTCTTGAGTATAAACTCGATCAGACTACAATATATTTAGTCTAAATGCTTACCTCTGAATGTATCAATCAGCTCCGGCATTTGGAACTGCTGCAACATTGCAACCACAAAGTCATCTGCCATGATGAAGCCGCGGCAGTGTTTGGCGGAGAAGGAAACCCGTCTAACTGTTAGCGCGAATTTTCAATCTTTTTAAACAACGTTGTTTAAAATATTATCATTGATGTCCTAAACAGCGAAATTTTAAACAGCGTTTTTGCTGTGTAGTATTCTTGTACATATTTAATGTTAATTATAATTTGATTCAAATCACAGCACTGTCTTAATTTTACTTGTATATTATTAGTTTGTTTCACTTCACCTGTATTCTTATGTTTAAAAAAAGTTTTTATTGATTGCTTGACCAAATTCTACTTTTTAAATTATTGTGTTTCGATATTTTTGGGGCAGTTTTTATGGTACATAAGGCGTTTTACCCAAACTTACCTTAAAAAAAATTATTCTAATTTTTTTGTAACGCAATAACGAAATACATTTAAAAATGCTTTATTTATAGAAAATGATAGCAAATGTTTTGAAATTTGAATTAAACTCTTTTCAACTGTATTAAATTGTTTGCTTGTAATATTTAATATTATTGATTAAACCTTTCTACTTGATACTATTTCAATTGACATTTTTTCTTGACTTGCTCCATTCATCAATTCAGAATTATTTGCATATTTACATGTACATTTATATTCTAGAACACCTGAGACATATGGCAATTCAACAATAAGTTGCAAATTCCGTCAATGCCGGGTGACCATTTTCAGCTTCTTGTGGAATAAGATGGCATAGCCTGTAGTACATTTTTAGCTTTTCATTTTAACCCAATGTGCCCTATGATATGGTTTTGTATATTAATTGCACCCAGTTATTTTTCTGTCTACATTGATCATATCTTTCCACATTACTTGTGGAAATATCGTTAAACGCAAATTCCAAATTGAACATCTTCTATAAAATAGCATTACAACATCTAGCCAACTGTAACATGATCTGCATATTACTTAAAGGGCAATCCGACCTTGGTAATAAGTTGATTTTTGTGAACGCAGAAAAGTAAGAAAAACAGGATGGTGAAAGTTTGAAAGAAATCGGATAAATATGCTTGAAAAATAAGATCACTACATCTATGCGAATCTCAAATTGGCAATTTGGTGAGTCGATTGTGACATACTTGTGGACAACTCTCCCATTTTTCGTACACAAATTTATCATTAATTTGCGGTTTTCTCCGAAGCGCCTTTACCCTCGGGGCAGTACTCAAAATATATTGGAGATATATTGTTATAGGTCCTCATGAAAGAAAGAGCCTACTGAGTAATACATTTTGAAAAAATACATTTTAGTCATTTTGTGTGTTGGAGAGTTGTCCACAACTACATCATAGGGACATTAACTATTCGGCCAATTTGAAATTCCCATATGGATAGTGATTACAACTTTCAAAAAAATCATAACTTTCTTATAGCTTTTCCGATTTTATTCAAACTTTCACCAATCTGCTTCTCTGATTTTCCCTCTTTCATTCAGAGCAATCTGCCATTAAGGTAGGATTTCCCTTTAAGCCGATCGCACACTATACGATCGGTCTGCGATCCGATTTCGGAACAAAATGTAATAGCAATTGATATTAACATTTCAACACGTAAAATATACTTGATTGAGGTTCTGAATAGAGATAGTGAAATCGAAATCATGGTCTACTGCGAGCCTTCTATAGTCGGATAAAAGGCTAAATCGGCTCCGAATCGTAGTGACGTCAGATCACCGAGATCATACATTGTCACGATTTGAAACTGATTTGGCCCTTATTCCTGGTAGAAGGCTGACTATTCCCCAAATTCTCATGTTTAGTATTCATATTATTGTTCAGAACCTGCATCAGGAAGAAGTTATATATAAATAAACTGGAATATGCATGCTTTTGGCCTTCCAGCTGCAATAGGTTAACACATGAAAACAGGCATTTTGAAATGATTTTAATTCCCCTAATATGTGAGATTATGAAAAATGTGATTTACATGACATTGAAAGCTCTGAAAAGGTATTAAAGGCTCGTTGAGTCCAATAGACCGCGCATAAATAAACAGGAATATGCATGCTTTTGACCAAAAAAAAAGTCTCGCCTGACATAGGTTTACACGTGAAAACCAGGAATTTTAGGATGATTATGATTCCCATATTTTTTATTTGAAAATAAACAAAATGTGATTTACATGAAATTTAAAGCTCTGAAAAGCTCTGAAAGGCTCTGGTTCGATGAGTCCAATAGATCCCGCATCAATAAATGGGAATATGCCTTGGGTTTTCGTTAATGTTTTGGCTACCAACACCCAAAATCACACAAACGACCTCACATACCCCAAGCATCCTTTTTATAGTGAAGAGAGCTATGACATGGTCAAAGTACACGAAAGTAATTGCACTGCACAAATGATTTTGGTTCAAATAACAATCAAATAATCAAAACTTCTCATTCAAAAGAATTTATTTTTTAAGTGGTTGCTCTAATAATCATTGACAAATATAAATATTCACAGCTCTATTCAAGGGGCGGATCCAGGATTGAGTAAAAGAGGGGCACAAAAATGAAAGTTGTCAAAAGGTAGATCCGTATTTTTTTGGTCTCGCCAGCTTCTCGGGGGGGGGGGGGGGGGGGGGGGGTGGCTGGGTGGCGACAAAATTTTTTTTTTTTGCCAAACCTTCACAATTCGCTCTGTAGGGGGTTATGGAGGTCTATACATTTTCATTCTAAAAAAAAGGGGGGGGGCACAATCGAGAAAATGGCGGATCGCCTATGGTCAACATGCATACTAGTCTTCTCCAATAGGGGGGGGGGGGGGGCACTTCCGGCCCGTGCCCCCCCTGGATCCGCCAATGGCTCTATTACAGAACAACATTTCTCATGCACAGAATTAAACATAATTGTAAGAATTAATCTTTTGCTTACTAAAAGTTATTATTGAAGGGTCATGAATTAAAGGACTTCCCTGTTTAAATGGATTCAGTCCACTGAAAGTTCTGTCGATGAGGATTGCCAACAGAGAGGCCTGTCACTGTCGACGACGTGGTGCTATCGCGAGTCCTCGAACGGTTGAAGGTGTACCAAATAGCCGGCGAAATCTTGGATGACCATCGTCATTGGAGAGTAGGCGTGGTCTTCGATACGAAGTTGCGTGACGTTTCAGAGTCCAACTGGAAACTCAAGATGGAAACTCAGGATACAAGTTCTGAAGATAAATGCTTCACCGCCATGGGTCAATTTCACGGTAACGGAAGGACATTTAGATACAGTTTGTGTGTGATTGTCCTTCCGTTACTGTGGAATTGACCCGTGGTTCAGGAAATCATAACTGAAGCCTTCTTAGCATGTAGCTCCAAATTCGAAGTGCTGCCCCAGTGACAGCAGCTCCCTGACCAAAGGACCCTTTACAAATTGAATAAAGTCCCATTATCCAAAATGCGTATCCTTTATTTTATTAATCAACTTTCTCACAGATCATATTGATTAGTTATTCATTCTTTAGTATTTGTCCACCTTATTAATTAACAAGCACAGACAAAAAATATCTAGACTTTATTAATTTGCGAAATTCTGCCTAGCCATATATTAAAAGTAAGCATAAATTCACATCAATCTGAGCAATATTGAACTACTCATATTATCTTAAATATCACTTTAATAAATGACGGATGAAAGCCTTCATAAATAATCAGAACTTCACAGCATAACATGTACAGCTGACTGACTTTAAGACAACATTAATTTCCTTTCAAAGTTTTTGACATGCACAACTCTTGTTAAAATAAATTCATGTTGAAAATCGCCGGTTATACATTCAAGTTTCTGGATAGCACTGAAATAAAACTTGGTAGAAAATTTACTAAACTCACCACCATTGTGGGTAGGAAGCTCCTCCAGAATTAACAAAAACCGAGGGTCATTGCTTGCTGGCTCCTCAGAACACAAACTCACTCAAAGAGCAAAGTAACTGAAGTGAGCCCACTCAGCAATTAAATATGGTACATACACAAACAATCACCCTTGGGTGGGTCTTGGAATCTCAAGTGGTTTTCCCACCTGTTATACAAGAATTTTTAATCAGCGCTATACATGCATTCAATTAGCTGTGAATTTAATGAATTATCGCCCTCTCTTGATCAAGTGGCAAAACACATAAAATTAAGAAAAATAGTCTACCTCATTCATTACCAAACTAGCAATACCGCCATCACAAGGTTGAATGAGAAGTTTCGCATTATTATTTCTTTCCTTTTCCTTCATGAATTTACCTACATGTATAAAATAATCATAAATCATCTATTTTCCTGTAAGGATATCTGCTTTATATAATTCAAACAAATTTTAGAATTTTGCTGTCAGATCAAAACATGAAATGCTTGTGACAGCATGCTTTTGACAATAAGTGTCTCGGCTGCCATAGGTTTACACGTGAAAACAAGGAATATTATGATTATAATTCCCTTTGTTTTTATTTAAAAATATAAGAAATGTGATTTACATGAGATTTAAAGCTCTGAAGAGGTATGATTAAGGCTCGATGAGTCTAGTGTTAATAAACGAAGAAGCTTGACTGGGGAGGAATTTTGAATCCCACATAGATCCGTTCTTCATGATCTTGGAGTATGCCTCGAAGGGTCCTCTCCAGACGTTCCTCCGCCGTAACCGTCCGGGTACCCTAGGTGCGAAGCCTCCCCCAGCAGAAATCTTCCTCCGCTTTGCTATCCGCACGGCCAAGGGAATGACGTTCCTCCAAATCCAGGAAGTAAAATAATAATTAAATTATCCGTCAAGACTTTATGTTAAAAACCCTATTTAAGATTAAAGATTAAAAAAAAAATAATTTTAAATTCTAAATTGTAAATTTTTAGTTTATTATTTAATGTTATATATCTATTTATTTATTTATTTGTTTGTTTATTTATATATTTATTTATTTATCTACTTATTTATTTATGTATTTAATTTAATGAATGAATTTATTTATTTATCCATTTTTTATTTATTTATTTATTTATTTATTATTTTTATTTTTATTTATTTATTTATTTATCTTTTTTTCGGGGGGGGGGGGGGAGGCTATAGCACAACGTCGACGAGAGATAACAAAACAGATCCGGGATTGTCTGAACGGGGGGGGGGGGGTAGATGTTTTAAAACCTATAAAGGGCAGTCCATGTTAAGACTCTCTGATGCAGGGTAATGGAAAGTGATCAGTTCAGGTTGTCTAAGTGCTCTGCTACCATCATCGGTGGCCAGTAGGATTTGTGTAGGATTTGTAGGATTTTTGTCAGGTCTTGAAATCAACTCTACAATTCGAAGTATATACATGTATATGAATGGCATATCCGGGTGCATTATAGGGATAGCAATTAAGATGTTTTTACAATATGATGTTAAGAAAATTATTATGTTATGCATCATTTGATATTGTCCTTTATTTGTTGACAGGTATTGGACTGGAACTATACAAGAATTTTCCCACTTTAGTCAACACATTCACCAAAAGAAAACAAAATGGAACAGTCATGAAGCACGGAAAAAAATTAATGAATATAAATTTATCTCCAATTTTTGTTTGCTTGTCTTATTGATCAAGGTAATAATTTGTCTTGTGAATTTGTTTTTATAGGTGGCACACGGTGAGCTGACGACTCGAAACATCCACCTAAACGACTATCTGAGAGAAAAGGTATTGAACAGCTATCGAATCAGGAGACCTACTGATGTCATAGCACAGGTATGTCATGTGCTTATTAGAGGTTCTTACATTATAACGATTGTATAAGTTTTAAGAAAAATGGTCAGCAAAATTTAATGGAAATACTTTTCCTTCATCCCATCCAAAATCATACCAACTAAATCTACTTGTAATGACTATTTAGATCCATGTCCGTCGTTTCAGGTCGTTTTATCCAATAATTTGGTAAGTTTTAAAAGATGAGTGTTTGTAGAAATGGACCGAAATTCTCTTTCTTTATTTCATCTGTTAGTAGTTAGTTAAAGTCATTATAAAGTCATTATAAATTATGTTAGTATACTAACATAATTTAATCGTTAGGTCATACTGTCTTGTCAGAGTTCTTTGAAATGAACTTTATCAATCCGACGTGAAGAATTTATCCACATACTTTTATTTCAGTCTTTGATCTGCTTTATGCCAGGCCATCATGGCCACGTCACAGTTTTCCTTCAAGCTAACACTAATATCATGATTATCGAGATCCATGATTGTAAGAAATATTTTGGCCTTGGATATGGAACTACTGGGCGTACGTGTTCTTCTTTGCATGGCCCTGAAAATTCCAAATCAATATCTTTCTTTACATTCGATACGACTCTAAAATAATTTCGCCATCCTTTTGACAGGGTCGCATGGGAGTACGATGGATGGGCCCAGAGGTCCTTGGAGGTGGTTCTTACACCCCTGCTAGTAATGTCTGGTCCTTTGGTGTACTACTGTGGGAGATGGTCTCCTTCGGTAAGCTTATCCGCTTTTTAAAGAAACCACAGAAAATGAAATCTTCTCAAACATCCTATAATACAATGAAAACTTTTGCAGATTTCATTTCACTTCTTATTTATTTCACAAAATATAATAGTAATTTTTAAAAATGCTTGAATTTAACAGATATCTGAGTGGTATAAAGATGCCGTTGACGTCACTGATAGTGGACCTGTATCGTGAATGGTTTTCTAGGCAAAGACAGGAGGCTATTTTTCAACACTTCAATTGCAAATATCTCATAGCTTTTATAGACATTTATTACCTTAGGATGTCTACTTTAAAGGCCAAGTCCACCTCAATATCAAGTTGATTTGAATTAACAGAGTAAAATTAAACAAGCATAACAGTAAAAATTTCACTGAAATCGGATATAAAATAAGAAAGTTATGGCACATTGAAGTTTTGCATTATTTCATGAAACAGTGATATGCATAACATGGGCGGTATGCAAATGAGTGAACCGATGATGTCATGCACTCACTTTTCCTTATGTATTTTATTATATGAAATAATGTAAAACATGGTTTGACTCCATATGGAACATGTAAAATCATCATTATTGTAACTTATTTTCATACAAGGGAGGGATTCTTTATTATCACATCTATAAAAATTGAAATATTTGAAATTTCATATAATAAAATAACTTTCTTATTTTACATCCGATTTCAGTGAAAGTTTTACTGTTATGCTTGTTTAATTTTACTCTGTTTATTCAAATCAACTTGATATTAAGGTGGACTTGGCCTTTAAGATAGCTTTAATTTTAAGTAAATGTGTTGTGAGTGAGTTAATGCTTTAGTCGTTTGATAACGGCTGTGCCTTGAGTATAATTTGGACTTTAGGGGACGTTAGTATACATTTTAATTTTAATATAAGGCAGGCTATGATGATTCTTGAATGTGAATTTCTGAGTAAACATGGTATAGTTACTTTACGCGAAGATGTTCAAGCAAATCAGTGTTTATTGCAGCTAATCATAATTATAAACCACTGGATTAGTTTGGAAATTTTCTGTTGTTTTCTTCACACATTCAAGACGCAATACTGTAGTAAAATGTCGACAATCTTATACATTTTGATTACTTTTTTCTTCTCCGTCGGTAAACCACAGGTGCGACGCCATACACCGGTATGTCAGCGCGTGACGTGAAAGCCCGCATCCCAGCAGGTCATCGCCTCGAACAACCACCACAGTGTCCATGCAGATGAATTGTAAGTGTACGAACACCAGTTGGGGGGTGGGGGGGGGGGGGGGGGGTGGTGGCATAATCGGCCCATGCCCCCTTTTTAATCCCAATCTGACATAGATTAATACACAAAAATCTGCCCCCTTAATAGTGTTCTTTTCAACTTCTAGACCCCCGAAGGGTTCTGAAAATGTGAACCCCCGTTCCTTTGATTGTCAGAGATTTCATGGAATTTCCCCCTCCCCTTTTGAACTGAAAACATAGATTGGTTCTTCAAAAGTAGAGTAATGATATGAGTTACTACAGTGACAAAATACAGCGTGGTTATATTCATTGCCTAATCCAGTACGACACCACCGCGTAAAAAAAATAACGGAATTAAATTTCATCTCTTTAACGCTTTAACCCTTCAGGACAGGAATCTAAGGGCTACATTGATCACATTTCTCTCATTTACTCTCTTTCTCCCACGCTCTCTGTTAAGGCATGAGATCATCAAGAGTTGTTGGCAGGAGGATCCGAACCAGAGACCTTCTGGGGGGGGGGGGGGGGGGGGGCACAATCGAGATCGAGGGGCACAATCGGATCGTCTATGGTCAAAATGCATACTTTTCTTCCAAGGGGGGGGGGGGGGGCACGGGCCGGAAGTGCCCCCCGGATCCGCCAATGATGATAAGTAGAAAGCTACATGATATTACACTCCTCGAAAAGATCATGTTTATGATTTCTTCCACTTCAAAGTATTCTTAACTGCTTTACAAGTCATAGCATGTATTATTATTATTATTATTATATTGTGTTTCCCCACCCTGTCTAGATTCCACATATGGTTTATATAATCGGCCCATGCCCCCTTTTTAATCCCAATCTGACATAGATTAATACACAAAAATCTGCCCCCTTACTAGTGTTCTTTTCAACTTCTAGACCCCGGAAGGGTTCTGAAAATGTGGACCCCGTTCCTTTGATTGTCAGAGATTTCATGGAATTTCCCCCTCCCCTTTTGAACTGAAAACATGGATTGGTTCTTCAAAAGTAGAGTAATGATATGAGTTACTACAGTGACAAAATACAGCGTGGTTATATTCATCGCTTAATCCAGTACGACACCACCGCGTAAAAAAAAATAGAATTAAATTTCATCTCTTTAACCCTTTAACCCTTCAGGACAGGAATCTAAGGGCTAAATTGATCACATTTCTCTCATTTACTCTCTTTCTCCCACGCTCTCTGTTAAGGTATGAGATCATGAAGAGTTGTTGGCAGGAGGATCCGAACCAGAGACCTTCTGGGGGCGGGGGGGTGGGTCGACAAAAATATCTTTTCGCCAGACCTTAAAATTCGCTCGGGGGGGGGGGTTATGGGGCTCCAGTTTCCCTCCATAATTCCCTGCCAAGCAAAAAAAAAAAAAAAAAAAAAAAGGTCTTCATTCTTAAAAAAAGGGGGGGGGGGGGGAAGGCACAATCGAGAAAATGGCGGATCGTCTATGGTCAAAATGCATACTTTTCTTCCAAAGGGGGGGGGGGGGCACGGGCCGGAAGTGCCCCCCCCCCCCCCCCCTCCTGGATCCGCCAATGATGATAAGTAGAAAGCTACATAATATTACACTCCTCGAAAAGATCATGTTTATGAATTCTTCCACTTCAAAGTATTCTCAACTGCTTTACAAGTCATATTGTGTTTCCCCACCCTGTCTAGATTCCACATATGGTGTATATTTGACAGTCTGTAAACAGTGATGATCATGATTGTAGTCGCCAACAGTCAAATCCGGAATTTAGTCAAGGTTAAACAGTATGAATACATGAAAATGCACATGGTTGTTAATGTGCAAACTTTTATTTCCGGAAGCGCATTGCATGTACATGTGACTGCTGATCTAATTTTCTTTCTCATACACTGTCACATAAGCATGCGATCATATTCCTCAAATGTTTGTATACATGTTTCAAGGAGTAGGAAAAAACTATGTCAACTTTTTCCTAGTGCGATTACCAAATCTTACCTCGCCGTAAATGCGTACATTGTACGTGCATAACAACACTTTACCTATTCTTTTTCTTGAAATGAAAATGCGGGTGAAAATGTAGGCTGAATTCCGATTTGGTTCAATAACAGTTTGTTTATGATTTTCAGTTCTCATGTATATTTCAACCTTTGTATCTATTTTTATCGTGCTAATGTACCATGTTTACAATCTAACCCACATTCTCTGGTTATTCATCACGGTTGCATTTTTCATGACGATAACATCGTAAAATGACATAAAATCAAGAGGAATGATATAGTGTATCCGTGAAAAACAATGTTGTTCTTAGCTGGTGACACCTAGTTTGTCAATAATCCATATATCGGTACTTCCATTTCCAATCCATAAATCATGTAAATAGTCACTGATAGTGGGAGAAAAAAAATATCGAGAAATATCTTGTGACACTTATAAACTACTATATTATGCAGAAAATATGAATTGCCAATTAAATATTTTATGAAGTTGTATATAATGTACATATTTGTATAAATTGATTTAATCGATGTTGTAGAGTATATTATGTATTTATGACGGCAGTGTTGGATCACTGAACAAATTTGTATAATTTTTATTTGTGAATATAAATTTTTAAAAGAGGGGTTGATGTCAGTCTCTTTTATACGTAAACAGGAATAGGCTGTATTTTTAATAGATGTTTAAACTTTTCTGGCATCTTTGTGATGTTTTTGTTGGGATTTACTTGCTAAGTTGCAAAAATAGATTTGGTTTATTGTCATAATAGAAATCAGCTTTTTCTTGCTTTGCATTGCAAGACGTTCAGCATGGCAATAAAACTTTGTATTGTCAAAAAGTGAGGAAAATCCCTTGTGATTGTATCTTTAAAAAAAATTGTTAGTATGAGTCACTGATGTTTTCGCTTACGACGTATATAATTTGTGTGATATGGTTATGCCTATTTCTGTCACCTCTTTTGCAAGCACCCTGTCGTCTTATCAGTGTAATCGGCAAATAACGCTCAAGGATTAACACCGAACACCAAGGATTAACACCTCCAGTTTGTTTCTACTAATTGTTAACTAGTTGATTACCCCTTTCGCGGACGGGGCACAATGTCGCCATGAGGGCTGACATCTCATATCTGAATATGGAATTTGCATGCACTTGCTGAATTTTGCGAGCGAGCAAAGTAAAGCCAATTATTTCTTTTTTACACTACACTTTGTGAAGGGGACAATGTAAGTTTGCAATCAAAATTAATGCATTAGATAACATACTATGTAACATTTAAAAAAGAGATCACCTCGAAGTCCGAATATGAGATGACGATTGCCCGAATATTGGCACGGAGCACCGGCATGACCGGTAGGCTGCAGCACCCTCTGTCCCCTCTTCAGCCCCCCCCCCCCCCTGCGTATGCCCATGCCCTCACACTTCAATTCCCTTTGCGAGAAGAAGGCTGGATAATCAAAGATGACACTCATCGAACGGCCTTCCGCTGACCTCTTTTAATCCGATATTTTATTTTAGCTGAAGAAATGAGACCATTGTAAAACATTCATTAATTTATCAACGATAAAAAAAAAGATTTAAATGATACCCTGATAGACCGCAAAACAAATGCTCGTTTTAAGTGCGTCTATGCAGAATCATGGAATTAAGAATTTAAACGAAGCACAAAGAAGACGATATACTCTTAACCCTTTCAAGACAATTGACCACATTTTGTGGTTTGGCTTTACAACTTTTGATTCAGAGCTCTAAAAAATATACCAGATGCATGAGTAGAAAAAACAACAATGTCTGCACATACTATGTCCATTTTTGTTGCATGACCATATTGCGTTTGATGCCAGGATTTTAAAAACGAGAATAAGCTTTAAAATCCTTAAATTTGCCAACAAATTGAGAGGTTCAAAATCACTGTTTTTCATCAAAATTGGCAATTTTTCAACTTATCGACAAACTTTCTTACCATGTATATTGTTTTCAAAGACATTACACATTATTAGAACCATGTAGCACTAAAAGAAAAATATTATTGTTGCCAACCTGAAGAACAAAATGTGATCAATTTAGCCCTGAAAAAATTCCTGTCCTAAAAGGGTTAATGAGAAATATGGAAGAGAAAGAGAGGAAGGGAAATAAAGAGGGAGAGAGAAAGAGAGAGAAAGAGAGAGAGGTGGGGTCAGAGTACTTTTGTTTCACTATTAATGTCATTGCACATGTAGAATGAATTTAAAAAATGTTGTTGCTTATCTTGTTCTTGACTTTTAAAATAAATAACAAGATAACAAAGAGAATAAGAAATTAAAGAAAAAGCTGTTTGCTTTATGCACCACTTCCCTGTTCACTGGTACATCATCATCATCATCATCATCAGCACCACTACAATCCAATTTATAATTATCTCCACCATCATCATCATCATCATCATCATCATCGGCACCACCACTACAATCCAATTTATAATTATCTCCATCATCATCATCATCATCATCATCGGCACCACCACTACAATCCAATTTATAATTATCTCCATCATCATCATCATCATCGGCACCACCACTACAATCCAATTTATAATTATCTCCATCATCATCATCATCATCGGCACCACCACTACAATCCAATTTATTATTATCATCTTCATCATCATGACCGCCTTTAAATTGTCGTCGTCGTCATCATCATCACACAAGATGGATATTTCATATCCATATAATACACATCAAAATAACGATCTCATATCTTGTTATCAAGCAGGTGTATCAACGGTAAAATGGAGGCACGGAACAATTCATTTGTTTTGTATAAATTATCACAAGAAACATGAATTTTATTCCATCAATATACATATACATACAAAACATACGTGTCCTAATATATTGCGACTCAGAAAATTGAATCATTTATGCAACAAAAACATGAACATGACAAGAACTGCAATAGTTATCTATATATATATATAGACTCCCAAGTCTCCCATAGAATAACGATAAAAGAGATAATTAATGAAACGGGTATCAATCTTTATGCGATAATGGTGTGAAAAGGGTGGGTGCCGTGTCGTACAACGTTACACCCGAAACAAAAGGGATAATACAATATGAACTACTATTAGTTCCATATATGTTATTGTGGTAAACATGACCTGGTATCTTCAGCATTTTCAGTCGTGCTAACGGAGATATCTTACAAAACATACAACAAAACATAATATTATTTATACTAACTACACATTGATGAGTGGCATTTAATATCTCTGTGCAATAGAGTTGCTTTACTTTGTAACATAACATCTTTCATGGCAAATGTGTAACAAGAACGTTACGAGAATGTACCGTATATACTCGCATAGTATTCAAAGGTAAATGATTCAGAAATGTCAAGCACAAATCATCATGTCATCAAGAGTACAATGTAGCATTCAGTCACTTTGAGAAATCAAATAATTCACAAGAACAGGAGACTATCAGCTAAAAATCGGCTGGTTTTCTTTTCACACTTCTTCATGCCTCATATATCAAATTCAACATATTTTTACTTATATATATTATTCTCTCTGTACAAATATTTACGTCTTTCTCCTGAAATTGTTGAATTATTTGATTTCTATAACTAGTGACGGTCATAATTGCAATGCTCATCTGCGCCTGCGCATAAAACTTTTTAAAACTATAACATTCAAACATGATTTTACATAATCTAAATACCCAACTATCTTAATCTCAAACTGCGCCTGCGCAGTGCAGATATTTTCATTATTTATCGAGCTTTCATATTTTCTGTTTTGTTTCTTTTTTCGTTGGTTAACAACAAAAAAGACTTGACAAAAGCATGTATGCCATTTCAATATAATCGATATGAAGAATGTTGGGTAGGGAAATTCTTAAGGATACTTAGGATATATCTTCTCGCAAAACGAAGTCAAATATTGCATTGATTTTTGCTGAAATCTATCGTCGATGGTTTTAAATTCTATGCCCTAATCTTGAATAATGCTGCGATATTCTAATCCTTACGATTAATAAATACGACAGAACAAAAGTGATTTTTTTTTCACATTTTTTTACAGAGTAAAGACAAGTCACACACTTGTGACAAACAATTCACATATAAATATCACACACTATAGTATCTCCGATGCCCTGTTTTCGGGCTTCGAATTCATCTCTGCCGAGTTTATCACATCTATTGTGCGGCACTTAGTGAAGACACCGCAAAAGGGCGCTGAAGATATCAACTAATGTGTGGATTGGATCGAGGCAAGATGTATCTTGTATTTCTTGAAAAAGATGGAATAATAATACATGTAGTTTAAGAAATCACTAAACGGTAACTTGCAAATGACTTGTGCTCTAACACACACGTTTTCATATGTAAAACACAGGCCAAACGGATACATTGGTTTCTTATGTTGGAAATAAGTATCTGAATATTAAGAACTGGAAGTAAATGTGTGGTTTTTTTTAGGTCAGTACATATGCATAATAGGAATGAAGATATCATGAAAAGCCCAGGCATTCTCTCTCCATACTAGCCACCAAAAGCTCTGATTGGTAGCGTTAGAAATGCAGTCGCTTCAAACTGGAAGAATTCAATGCCACAGACATAGCTTTATTTCAGTTTCTGCCAGCGGCGACTGTTCATTGTACAGCAGCGAATCAGAAACTGGTTCGTCTTGGCGTCATGTGACGTCATAATCACACAACAGTACGTCAGTTTTCGCGTTCTGTTTTGGTCGAGACGCGGCTGCTGTGGTGGCGATTCGACATCGCCGAAGACCGAAGTGGTCGTCATTATCAATTTATCATCGTCATCATCGTCGCTTATCCGTAATCTGAGTTAACCTTCGCCATCCACCTGAAATTTGGAGTCGCATTCACACCCAGAGCATAGAGCTCAGTTCATACAAAGGTATTTGAGTTCGTATAAATCTAGCGCAAGAGGTTATCTTTAAGTGTGAACTCGACCGTGCAGGTTTCAAGTCAAGCCGTGCATCGGGAGGTCAGCGAGTCGATCGGAGCGAGACCGTGTTCACACCGAGGATTCAAAGTCAAGATGGACCGTGCTTTCGATGGCTGGTGGCAGGAAGATCCACGTCTCGAAGGGGCCCATGGCTTCAAATTCGTCCACGACTTTCGGCTTGGTCCTGGCCATGACGTAGCGGTCAGGGGCGAAGCATCTTTGGTAGATCGGTACCAAGAGGAACAGAACTGTTGCAGCCACGTAGATGCCAATGCTAGCATAGATGGCATCGTCGTATGAACCAGTCTTGTCCACACTCTCTCCTGCAAGTAACAAAAAGAGATGAGTATATTAGTTCACCTCCTATTTCACTTCTAATAATAAACTTATGTTTTTTTAGATTACTGAAACGTGAAGAACTAAAAGCTTTAAACGGCATCCAGTCCTTTATACAGATTCTACCTGTATGCTTTTTGAAAGAATATATAGTCGTGTTGTCATCAAAATAGCTGCTTTCATAAACCTCATACATGCACAATTTTTTCCATTTTTATTTTCATTTCCATATGTATGATTATAAAAGATAACCAAATCATTCCCATTATGAAATAAAATATTCAACGAAGCTAATATCAGTATATAGGTTAGATAAATATAATATCGTGTGTTGGGATCCAGAGTGGCTTTGATTCATACACTCTAAAAACTAAAGTGTTAAATCACCATTGAAAAGGGCCCAGGAGTGACCACTTTTTCAAAATGGTAGATTAACACTTTTAACATGCTGGATGCAACACTATAAATGCTGAATCCAGCATGTTAAAGTGTTAATGTGCCATTTTGAACAAGTGGTCACTCCTCGGCCCTTATCAATTGTGATTTTAACACTTTAGTTTTTAGAGTGTATCATTTTTGCATAGCAATAACGCCCTTCAGGCTCTCAGCAGTATTCGATTTAGTTATTGAGGACGATGTCGAGCGAGGGGAAAAAAACTTACCGAACAATGATCCCAGGATGAGCCCGAAACCGTTGGCGACCAGGATGACGGTACAGGCCTCGACACTCCGGGCAGCTCCGAAGACTTGATTGCAGATGGAATATGGGAGGGCATCGAATACGGTCATGATGAAGAAGCCAGTAACTGTTGAAGAAAAGAAGATGGGTTATTAGAATGAATCGAATATTAGAATGTTTGACATTTCGAGAAAGAGATCTTACATTCCCAATTAGAGAGAGATTACTACCGAGAGAGATTCATATTCAAATATTATGTACTTCGCGGTTTCAAATCTTTTACAATTTGCCTCGCGGCAACCAAATTCATAAGCCTATAAGAGTTCCCAGCTAGATCTTACTCTAAATCAAATATTCTTTTTTTTTTCAAAAAGCTTTCTTTCGGATGATATCTTTGACAGAAATTAACTTTTATCTCGAGATATTTTATTGAATAAGTTGTAATAAATAAATTCCTCGCTAAATACATTTGATGGAAAATTGCAATGATTCTTACCAACTGCAACGCACATCATGCCTGCCACGGTCTTCGCGAAAAAAAGACTGAACATGACTCCGATACCGAGCAGGCTGGCGACCATGAAGAGGTAGATCTTAGGAAACGGTAGATGATCACCGAAGATACCGAGGGAAGCCTTGCCGACGACCTCAGCGATGGCAACCACAGCCATGATCAGGGCGCACTTGGATTCGACAATGCCAGCGGTCGTCATGAAGTTCACCTGTAACGAGTCGGGGGAAAAAAGAAAAAAAGTGATTACAAAGGTGATTACGATTTCAAAAAGTGGTTATTAATATTATTAAGTATTCAATCTGTGCAACATTCTTCCGTAAGCGACCTGCGCTACAGAAAAAACCATGACCACGGACCGTTGAATATACTGTATTTAATTTCTTTCTAGCTCTGTGGACCCTCCTTTCTTTTCCCCTTTTTGTCATCCTTTCCACTTGGCTTTAACTTTTAATCAGCATCATTTCAGTTCCCAGTTCGCTATGGTTATGACCTTATGACCTTATCTCACAAAGAGTATCTGTGATATGAAAAGTTTGCTCATGTTTAAATAAACACATCTAAAATCTAATTTAAAAAAAAAAGATAAACGATTATTGATAACTGTGCACACATGCTTCAACTGATACAGTACAAGTGTTACATGATTATGACGCCATTTGACAAGATGATTTTCACATAAGTCATGTTGTTATCAGATAAATGTATTTACAATGAATGTTTCCTTAATGTTTGGTTGTTCATTTCATTCATGTGAATCGCTTGACATTTCAAAGTGATCCAAGTGCTTTTACTAGTGCCGGTAGAAGGGCGATGATGATGATGATGATGATGACGACGACGATGATGAAAATTATGCTGTTGTTAATGATAATTATAATTTACTTTGATTTGGAGCAAGTAGCAGTGAAGAAGAATGTGAAGAACGATGATATTACTTAGTACTTAAATAATAACTGTTACTATCAGAAGAAATGACATTTGTACTTTTAAAAATCTCACTAACAAATATATGTAGATAGGAAACGTCGGATTCGGCGTTCCTTTTCTCTGAGAAAAAAGGTTCAGTTTCCGTGACTGAATCAAAGTGCTGAGCTTTTAGAAGGATTTCAAGAGGGCGTCACCTGTTTTCATTTTAATTTCAAAGGCAAAGTGGCATGTCCAGTCCCGCCCCCCCCCCCCCACACACACACTTCATTAATTTAAACTTAAGATAATAGAGCAGACATAAAACGTCACGGCTATCATAAAAACTTTCAACATCTGTCAAGATATCTGTCAAAGATGATAAAAGGATTAGCTTTATTTCATTAAATAACCGCGTCTTACGTCCGTCATTCTACTCCTACCAAACTAACCCTTTCATTCCCATCCGCGTCCCACATATATAAATCATGTAGTACGATACAATGCTGAAATGCAATGGCTTAATTTAGTAAAGTTCGCAAAAGCTTATCAGTTGTTTACAACGTTTTGGGCTACTTAGTAGATAAAGTACAGTTTGAGTATACTTCAAGTGTACTTACAAGCTTGTAAGTGCGTTTGAGGTAGGATTTATAATCGGACTTTGATACCAAGATAAGGTAATTAGTCAATATTTTCTCGACATCGCGTGATTGTTGATTAAATGAAAATCATTGAATCTGCTGGCAGATTTATATCGTTTTTTACTGATAAAACCCATAACTAGGACAGAAGCACACTAAAAATAATGACTTATATCTTTATTGAACTTTTTTCCTTTGTCTATATTTGTATGAGAAGGAGGTATAAGTTAAATGTGTCAAAAGGATTACGTTAATGACTAGATTGGAGTTTATGATGATGGCTGCTACGATGAAATTCGCTGCAGAAATATAAGTAGAATGTTTGAAAATATTCTAGCTGTGTTTATATTTAGTAGATTATTGGAGTGATAAAATAAATTTTACTGCCGGTCATGAAGATGATGATGATGATGATGATGATGTTGATGACTTTCAAAATGGCTATAATTATGATGATTCAGCGAATAGTTTTAAGTCTCTCTGCAGAAATATAAGTAGAATGTTTGAAAATATTCTAGCTGTGTTTATATTTAGTAGATTGTTGGAGGAATTGATTGATGAATCGTGTTCCGAAAATTCTGTAATAACTATATACTGACGGTCATGATGATCGATGATGACGATGATGATGCTGATGATGTTGATGACTATCAAAATGGCGATGATTATGATGATTTATCGAATATTTTTAAGTCTCTCTCTCTCTCTATCTCTGATAACAATTACAACGCGTTAAAATTACCTTTAAGATTACACCCATAAGACTTATAAGATCTTCCTAACTGAACTATTGTTTTGAAGTAAAGTTACTGATGACCAGGCAACATAAGGTTGCTGACTGGACACACGAGTCTCCCAGACAATTTAGTCTATTCCTCTCTGACAGTAGTCGTTAATGATTAACTAGGCGTGGACAAGGTCTCAGATCAAAGGCATTGTTTCACACCTGAATATCATCAGGGCAGCTGTAGTAGCAGGACGAACCAACAACCTCACCCTTTTGCTTCCTTCTTTCAACCACAAACAGTTCACCCTGGATGATCTGACATTTTATTCTCCCATAGCTTGTCTACCGGAAATGCCATTCACCTATCACAACGCCAAAGCAATCGATTGTTCCACCCAGTCACATCATAAAACAATTATTTTAGATATACTCCGAACTTTGTGGAGGCACCAAGGTCGGACAGGTATTGTTTGGGATGCTGGTGGACATGAAGCGATGGGAAAGGTGATAGCTATCAATTATCTTAGGCGTGTATACTGGAAACCTGACAATTGCACTTCAACGTGGGAGGTCACTAAAATGACCGTCTGCCATTAAATAGTGGTGATTTCCTTTCTGTTCGGTTTTCATAACAAATGCTTTGTTTACGATGAAATGTGGAGTTATTGCTTCGTAGCATCCAATTATTGTGCAAAACCACCGTCCCTACGGGTACTGTCATGACTGTACTGATTGTTATTTATGCAGGAATACTGAAATAGTGGACATTAGATGAAATAAAGATGCGAAGTGACTGAGAATGGATGAACTAGGCCTATATGTTCTTTCGGAAAGTAATAGAGGTAGTATTAAAATATAGATATGAGATGCGACTACAGACAATCATGTAAGGTGATTTTGATTCAAAACAAATGGCGATGACATGCAGAAAATGAAAGCCTTACCATGCTGACGTAATAGAAGCTCATGGTCATGGCGCATCCCATCAGGCCAAGGGCCATGAACCACAATTCTGGGAAGGTCAGGACCTTCAACCTCTTGGTGATCCTCTGCGAGCGGGACACGGGCTTGCCTGGAATCTGCACTTTCACGTCCTGCTCTTCCATCCTCACTTCCGTGCTCGATTTCTTCAGGTCCGATTCGGTCGGCGGCAGAAGTCCCTCGGCCTCGGCTGCCTTGGCGATGGCGGCGGCGCTGGGTTTGACTTCGGTGGTTGCGGGCAGGGGCTTCTTCTTTTCATCGACTTCGTCGGCTTGGGTAGGGGGCTTGGGAGGCTGGCTGAATGTCGAGATGGAGGGGACGCCGAGGGCGAGAATGAGGCCTGCCATGATGCGGAACATGTTACGCCAACCGAACTGGGTCACGAGGAAATAGATGAACAGATTCATCGCCAACATTCCTGCCGTAACAGAAATAATGAAGAAATTTTAAAGTTAGAATATGTTATAGAAATACAACCAATCAGTAATTTAGATTAGAATCGAGAACGCATTCCTAATAAATGCCAAGAATTCCAAATAATTCTTTTCAGGCGGCCTTTTAACAGTTCAATAATCATGGAGGAAAAATATTGCTCTAGGTATGTCATTAATATGAATAGTTAGGATTCCTATCGAAATCGTACTTCATAAATAATTTTAAACTAAATCAATATCAGAGGAATGGAAGATTGAGCAAACAAGGGACCCAAAGAAATGGGTTTTTTAAGAGGAATATTCCTTTTTACCTGAGGTAGTACCGACAAGCGCCAAGCTGGTTGCTCTGGAGCAGTTCTTGTACGGGAAGTACTTAAGGATGAGGTTAATGGAAGAGATGAGGACCATGTTGATGCCGAAACCGTAGAGTGCGCTGAAGGTGAAGAACATCGGCATGATGGAGGGCATGAACGACGTCAAGATCAGCGACGAGAAGCACATGACGAGACCGATGGCGGCGATGGGACGAGCTCCGAAGCGAGCGACCAGAGGGTTTGAGATGAGACTGCCCAAGGTGTGGAAGCCGATGGCGATCGAACCCACCCAACCTAAGTTGGAGAGAAAAGGGGATACACATATGTTTTGCAAGGTTCGATCATCAGGGGCGTGTATCTGTCACTGGTGGTAGTAGGGGTTGCTGCAGGTGGGCGTGGTCGTCGATGGTGGTGGTGGCGGTCGGGATGATTTGCCTTATCTTTCAATTTATCTATGGAGGGGAGACAAAAATACATGGCTGCGGAGACTGAAACGAAACAAAAAATGGGAGAAAAAAAAAGGACAGGGGGAGAGAAAAAGAAGATGAGAAAACGTGTGATGAGTATTGTGGATTCAAACCCTGCCAGATATTAATGATCTATCAACCAAAGCAGAAAATGGAAAGCAAAAAAGAAAAAGAGTAATAAAACATTATCAAGCAATCCCTTGGGCTGAAAGATCTGTAATGAGAGATTTTAGTATATCTGTAAATTAGGCGCACAAGTTAACACATTTATACAACATTTCGATTACCACAGGTTCCAAATGGAAATACTAAATATACATGTATATGATAAAAGTGGATTTGAACAGTTCAGCCTTTCGATTTGAAATCATCCTTTATCATAATCTCTCATACTTATATTGCTCGTATTTGAACCGACATAGCAACAATTCATGCACCCTTTATAAATAATATTTTCGATGGAAGAGGTAAACTTATAGTTTGAAAAAATTCATACAGTTATGTAGTTTAAATGTGATATTTTCCTATATTACATTTAAGGAAAAGTTTTAATAGTTTTCTCACGAGATGCCAGACAAAACAATCGGGGAAATGGTCCAAATAATTGCTTCCGCCAGAGTCAATGGAATTGGGGAAAAGGTTTTCGTAGATGTTTACCTAAGAATGAGGCCACATCCGAATAGGAAAGTTTAGTGCCAAATGTCCGGAATGAAGGCCTATACTTTAATCAATCATCTATTTTGGGTTCAGAAAACTAATTAAAAAGAATATCAAACTAAATTCTGATCTGATTTTTTTCAGTGCGAATAACTACACTCTTTCTTTCACGACAGTCATTCTAGATATCTATGACAGAATCAATACGCAACTTCATGAGTGAATCATGTGTTAACTTTGGTCACAAAATCGAATTGCACAAAATTAATAAAACAACGGACCAGTTTATATGCGAGTAGAAATAATAGAAGAAAATTGTACTTTTAATTCAAACTACAAAGGGGGCGAACCAGTCGGTATGCCCTCGAGCTGAACACTGCATGGATTCGAACCGGTTTTAACGAGTCCAAGATAACGCAACTACCCACGCTACTAAACGTCAGAAACGCCGGCGATTGCGCAACTTTTCGCCAATCGCATGCCTGGTTTCAGAACTTTACAACAGTGCAGCGATTTTCTTCAGGGTTTTAGTGCAGAACCAGGGGACACAGTCGGATGGATTGCTTTCATCAATAAAATGTTCTTTTATTTGATTGTCTAGCAATGCGCCGAAACGATAATAATAATAATAATAATACAATGTATCTGTCTCTTATATAGCGCTTTACCAGCGACCAAAATAATAATAAATTACACGGAAGCCAAAACAAAAGGTTTTTATTACTTAGGTATAATAATGCCTATTTATTCAATCATGCTTTATGTTTCAAGAAAATGCCTCTTTCTATAAGCAGATAATAAATCATTTCATGTAAAAACTTTCTAACTCAAGGTAAAATAATTTTTTTTTTCAAATTTCAAAGTGCATGTCACCCCGGAAAACGCCTTTTAAAAATACATTGGACTGGATGTGACCCATTCATTGTTCACGGCATTGAACTATCACCTACTATTTCGACGCAAAGGTGTGAACATCCTATGCCACAAAATAATCATTGAAATTATGATGATGATTGCAGGTGCTAACCGCACGCATCCCGCTCATTCACTTAACTTTCACGAGTCAAAATGAATTTCCTAAAAAACGAGGAAAGTCAGTTATAAAATACAAATTCTATGAACGCAATCTTTTTGCTTTTGCTGTAATGGTGAGTATTTGACCTTTTTGTTGTTTTGCGAGACAGGTATACTCAAAGAAATTTATTGGGAAAATAAGTATGCAATATGCAATAATAAATTGTAGGCCCTTTCTTCAACTTCAACTTGACATAGCTATCCTTGCATGAAGTTACTTCCCAGTGTTGTTTCTTTCTAGGTTTAACTCAAGCAGAAGTATGCATTGGGCCGATAAACGAATCTATTCTTTTCCATTGTGTTCATTGAAGAGCATAATAATATAATCCAACTTTGATATGGTTAGTAACCCCAAGTCGCAGAGCTTGATGAAGTTGATTGAGCTCACAAAACGAAAAGAAGAATCTTTTCTTCGACAATATGGGGTCTGAAAAGGATTTATATAATAGATTCAACGAAAAATAGTATTTCACTAATGAAATTGAACTACTGATAAATGCAATATCATGCTGGATAAGACAAAATATTTTAGAACATGATGATTATCTAATATCATTTAGCATACAAGTGAATCCGCACCGCTTCCACAGGCTTCAACAACATCACATACATAGCAAGCAGAAACTGGTGCACTCTACCTGGCATTGAAATTACATTTTTATTGAGATGCGAGAAAGTAATAGGTTAAATTTGCATCGAAGACAAAGAATATCATGCCGTTCCCCCTGTCAGGTATCTAAACAGATCATCCATGACAAAGATTAAGATTAAGATTACGATTAAGATTAAGATTAAGATCGTTCCTGATAATCCTCCAACCAGCAAGGTGATAGCTGTGACAAGCTAAGGATGGATGTAAAATAATGATTAATCATTTTGCTAAATAATAAAAAGGAATAAAACATAAAAACATGAAATCATCTTCTCGTACCATATAACTATACCGCTACACCATGTATATGTAACGGTTGCAAATAATATTGAACATTCCAGCTAAATTTTAAGGGCGATTCCATGAGATGTGTCCTGAGCGACATAAATCTTCTATTAATCTTTCCGAAGAAGTTATGCTATAAAAACATAAAGGAAGAATCATCATGGTCTTGAGCCAATATTATTGTCATATCAAAGAGACCCCCTCCCATTATTTTCGACGGAATACATGAATAAATGACTTATGGCGACTGGTCATTTCACGGAATCTCCCTTGACTGAGTGATTTTTAGTGAGATGGAATTGGGTGGGGTTAGTGATAGTGTACTTACTGGTAGGTGATGCGTTGCTTCCTAGGTCCTCCTTGAGGGCTACAAAGATGATGCCATAGGAGTAGAGGAACCCAAAGAGGGCGAAGAAGACAATGAAAGAGGATACCGTCACCACCCATCCCCACTGTCTTCGCAGAGACAGCTTAGCACCTTCCATCTTGTTCATGAGAAACGTCATCTTGATGTGGAGTTATTATTTTTCCTTCTGCGACTCGAGAGAGAAATGACGGCTTTGTTCTCAACAGAGTGTCGTCTGCTGCAAGACAAAACAAGAAGCTCGAAATTGCTTGGTGTTCTTGGAGAAGCAGGGAGCTGGCCAGGGAATGATGCAGAGTCTGTCTCTTTTTTTAAAAGGCAGTTAAAGCCAAGAGCTAAGAGCTCGGGAAAGCCGATGTCACCTGCTGGAAATCATTTGTGTTGTGGTCACTTCGTACCCAAACCGTGCATTTATACCTCTACGGACGCTGTGGACTTTTTCTTGCCTAGTAACAGCACCGAGCGAGCCCAGCTTGACAGCTCTACCACGGCTGCGTCGCTTGGCCAATACCAATCAGCTGATCGCGAATCAGCTGTTTGCGGTTTGTGTCGTCACGATCGAACAAACGAGGGCTTCCCTCGATTTAGACGTGTACCCAGTCGCTTTTGTTAGACCGCTTTGTATATACTCTATGTATATTCTATTGAGCAAGTCTCTCTAAACCAAGCTCGAACTCGGTCAACAAAAACGTCCCTGGAGGGAATAGCCTTTGACATGTAGGGGCTCGAATGACAAAGCTCGCGCTTTTAGAAAGCACTTGTTATTGTAAGAAACTAGTGGACCTGAACATCAAAATATTAAAGCTTGGTTATATAGTAAGCCGCCCCCTCCCCTTCCCCTCCACGAGCCCTTAAAACATTTTGTCAGATTTGATTTGATTTTGGTTTTAAATGAAAGAAGTAAAATATGAAAATAAAAGAAAAAAATCCTACAAGTAGAAATATGTATTCATGAAATAAAATTGAAGTAAATTTCTGATCGCTTTCGATTTCACCTGTATAGAAAGATCACCTGTCAATAAAGAATGCAATTTTCGGTTTCTTTGGACAGCGTTTTTCATATTTGAAATGCGCATAGAAAGAACCTGTAGTCTGTTCAGTCTCCCTTGATGAGTGTTTATATAACGTTTCACTGTATTTTCCTTTCACCGCCTGTTTTGTTATACATGTATCTTTACATTTTGGAACACCGCATTAACAAAAAATATTATTATTCAGATAATTTCCTGGTACTACAAAATTTCAGTATGGCACGAAAAAGAGACATAATAACGAAGCTTTTCGACCTGCACTCATCAGGTTATCACGCAGGTATGTAACAAATTACTCGAAATCAATACTCGATGAACCCGGGCGCCGTAATTTCAGAACAATTTCGAGTAATTTGTAATTTGTTACATACCGGCGTGATAACCTGATGAGTGCAGGCCGAAAAGCTTCGTTATCGTTATGTCTCTTTTTCGTGCCAGATTATTGAATGTTATTGTTGTGAGCCTTGTCATAATAACATTACTTAATTTTATTGACTAAAACTGATACCGTCGACAGTTGTGCAGGTATGCAAGCCTGTAGGCCTCTTCCTTCGATTACATAATGGTCATGTATGCTTCATTGATTACCAACAATGATCAAGGAACAATGGGTGGGTTGAATGACTTTGATCAAAGACATTTTGAGGAAATTAATAATAATGACCTTTCTTTTGTTTCGGAAAGAAGAGTCAGAGTACTCCGTCTTTCCTTGCCTCATCTTTCCCATGCATGAGATCATGGACGCACCGTATGCCAAAATTATGCGTCTTGTCCATCCCCTTTCTCCTTTGTTGCTGTTGAGCGGTAGCACGTATACAAAATGAATGATATGGGGGTATATTTATGACATTTCAGTTCCCACATGTTAAATCTTGATATGCTTACGCAATATCTCTTATAAATAATTGTCAATCATGAGCATGCTATTAATTATCATCCGTGTTTCTACCTGCGTGATGGTTGATATCAAGGCAACTGCATTTTAGAACAAATTTAATCATGATAATTCACCCAATAACTTGAAAAGATATCAAATAATGATCCCAACTTGATTAATAATCAAAATAATAATTGCAGCACAACTCGAAAAACAATAATATTTTATCTTGAAAGTCTTTATTTAAGGGCATTTATAGCTCAGTTTTCAACACATAATAATTTTCTATTTTCCGTACTATGTCTCTATGAGATATATTTCTTCTGATTGCAAAGCGCTTTTAGTAAAATGGTGAACCCGCCTTCATCGCATAGTTTATTCGCTGTTCGTCTATATAGTAGAAAAGTAGGCCAATATAGGGGACACAAAGATATGTGTTATCTTTATGTTTCTAAACACCTTACGCTCAAAATAGATCGGAAATTATACAAATGGCCGATGAAAGGCAAATATTATTGAAATACTCAGCTCTGATCCAACAGATAATTCACCTTGCCTGCAAGTACATGTATACGATTAAAATAGGGCCCCCTGATCTACTTTATGCAGCTCACAACATTATCATTTTTATGCAGTATACATCCGTGTGTTAAACGCGACCTGAAAAACGACTGGTACAGAGCCCTAACTAATTACCATTGTATTCATGAGTAGAGCGCCGCCTCTTCGAGCAGAAAAAAAATGCAAAACCGGTAATAACTGGTTCTGGAAACTGGTTCGCGATGCAGGGTTGGCTTTGTAGGATATCTTACACAACAATGCGTTATTGAAGTGAAAATTTAATAGTCGAGTTTCCTTAGACTTCGATCATTTTTCTTCTATTCGACAGTTGTCAAGAGCTAGCATATTACTTGACCTGACCGACTTTGAGGAAAACAACAGTATATCGAGTGGTCTTGTGATTGAAACTTGAGCATATTACACCCTAAAATTCCTCACAAATATTAATCGTGATATAGAGTTTATATTTTTTGGACAAATTTGGCAATTTCAAGAGACCCTCTCCCAGTTATGTATCGAGAATAAGACATTTTTTCTCGAATTGTTCTGTATGATAGATAATTATACACTATAGGCCTAATTATGTCCTCATAAAGGATTTATTCCAAAATCTCGTTTCACATCTTGCTCATTTGCCTTGTTTAATTTCCTCTCCATTTATCTATTTTGAAAAGCCAAAAGATTTAGTATATTTAAGAAGAAGAAGAAGAAGAAAAAGAATAAGAAGGAGAACAACAACAAGAAGAACAAGAAGAACAGGAAGAAAAAGAAGAAGAAGAAGAAGAAGAAGGAAGAAGAAGAAAAAGGAAGAAAGGGAAGAAGAAGAGAAAAAAGAGGAAAAGAAAAAGAAAAAGAAAATGAAAAAGAAGAGAAATCTTAGCTTACTGCAGTCAAAAATCTTGAACAAACTATGTCAATATCAGGACTTTCAAAAGGAAGGTGATTGAAATAATTATATGCATAATGCAAGTTGAAAATAAAGTCAGAACGGGGAAAAAATTAAAAAGAGTTATAGAAGAAGAAGGGAAAGGAGAAAGAAAAAAGAAGAAGAAGACAGATGAGGAGAGGGAAAAAGTAGCGGAATAACAAGATAAAATGAGCAGAAGAAAGTGAAAACATATAAGAAAAATAAGAAGATAAGAAGGAAAAAGGGCTAAGGAGGATTATAAACATTCTCCTGGATCAGATTTTTGCTCAAGGGGGGGGGGGGGGGGGGGGGGGGGGGGGGGGTGATTGTTTTTTGTCTGGCAACCAGTCAGATTTGACTATTTTTGCCATATTAAATTCTGTTATTCTATCCGATGGCATATAATTTTTTTTTTTAATACGCTAGGAGATCTATTATACTTGGATTTACAAGTTCAAGAGGTCTTTCTCTAATTCCTATCAGTTTAAGGAAAAGAAAAATGGGAAAGCAAAAGAAAGGAAGAGTTCCAGTCCTGCACCCGTACCGCAGTGCGGGGATATTCTGTCCCGTTGATGTAGAACATCAACGTCGGTGAAGTCTTGATCTTTCCAGGGGACAAGACGCCTTTAATCCTACCTACGTGGGGAAGACAAGCCCTTGCAGGGTGGAGCTTTAGATGAGAAAAGGCAGAAAGGTGGTTAGAACAGAAAAAAGAAAGAAAATGAGTGTACAATATTTAATCTATATATATACACAAAATTTTAGGTATTACTATGGTAAGGCAAAAATTACCCCCTCCCCTCCCCGGTTCGTACAAAACACGGACAGGATTGTCAGAACGGTAACCTGGCATTATCTTTTTAAAAATATAGAAAAAAAGTAATCACAAAAATAAAGAGAGAATTTAACTGTATTCTTTTATCATTACAGTCTTTATGTGGAAAAAAGAAAGAAATAATTACAGTCAAAATTGACTGATTGCCATATAACACAAACCAACATCAACAATACCCTCCCCCTTCCCGCTCCTCCCCAACGTTCTGTCGCTCTCTTTCCTTTTTACTTTTTCAGTGGAGGGGGGGGGGGGGGGGGGGTTCTGTTCTGTTCAACTTTGCTTTGAAATTCCCAATGGAAATAATGCATACATAAGATTTAGGCATAAATGTATTTGTTAACCTACTTTAAAAAATCTGAAACAGATATGAATACTTTGTACCCGTAAGCCGTCTTGGACCTCATTTTCAGCTCATAAATTCAAGAATAAACCGGTAAGAATATGGCATAACAAAAGGCGATTGAAAATGAATTCTAAAAGTATTTGCAAAGTGCTTGTTTACATCACGTACAAGAAAACCCATGCAGAGATCGCATTTTGACCATGAAGAAGGTCCATCTATCTTTGCCTATTGTACATTGCACAATCAAGGTCTACGTCATAATGGAAGATGGCGCTTTTCAAGGAGAAAATGATTGCTTTCATTTGCGAATTTAAATCTCTGGAAAAACCTGTTGAGTTGGATTGAATCCCGATCTAATTACTTTGACAGAATAGATTGCACAACAAATGTGAAATCGTGTAAAAATGATACAGATGGACCTTTGCTTGCAAATTAGAACGAAAGGTTGCAAAAGAAATTTTTTTTTTTCTGAGGATAATAAGTGCATGAGTAGTTTCTCAACGTACCGTTAACATCGGCTTTTTGAGTGTATAATTTGGTTTTTAGATCATTTTTCTCCTTTTGTACGGTCATGACAAGCTCTTGACATGTTTACAGTTTGACTTTTGTAATCGGCTTTTCTCATAGATTTGTTAGCCCCAGCTCTGTGGATTTGAGAGAACTTAATTCACGGAGAAAGGAAAAAAAAGAGATAGAGCGCAGGCGATAGAAAGAAAGAAGAAATTGAGTGAGTGAGCCGGATAGAAAGAGAGAGAGAGAGAGAGAGAGAGACGGAGACAGACAGACAAAGAGATAAATCAATAAAGAAATAAAGAAAAGAGGTATATAGGGGTGAGAGAGAGATAACATTTTGACAGAAGCGGCAGAAAGATCGATAGACAGACAGTCAGACAGAGAGAAAGAGAATGGGGGGGGGGGGGGGGTCAATATAACATTAAGAAAAGGTAAATAGTCTATCAAACTGTGAATTGTCTATAGCAGATACCTTTGCTAGACAGCCATAACAGGAAAAGATAGACAATGAATGAATGAACTGAATTGAAGTTCATGGGAAGACATAAAAATGGAAGGAAACGAGTCCGATTGAAGCACCAGAATTCGTTCCGCTCAGCAAAAACTTCCAAACCCAAACATTTGAAGAATAAATCTTTGACATTGACTCGTTTTGTTTTCCTTGCCAAAATGTTACCTCTTTGTCGAATGGGGTCAGTTCACTTAATTCGAGGCTTTTGTTATTTTTGAAGAAGTGCGCTAAGGTGTGGAAAAGTTGTTATCTTTTCTTTCTCCATTCTCTCTCCCCTCTCTCGCTCTCTTATTCTCAGTCCCCCCAATAAATTGTATGCTCTTTGTTCATTATTTGATAGCAAAT
The DNA here is from genome assembly GCA_025617745.1 of Heliocidaris erythrogramma. Classification (NCBI taxonomy): domain Eukaryota; kingdom Metazoa; phylum Echinodermata; class Echinoidea; order Camarodonta; family Echinometridae; genus Heliocidaris; species Heliocidaris erythrogramma. The sequence goes on from CM046862.1 coordinate 23,090,429, forward strand.
AGTAGGCCTATACATGCAAACACCGTTCCACACCGTTATCATGGTATAATTATGAAGTAATATTAGAGAAGGAGTTTAGCGCACTCTAGAAAAATCCCATTTTCTGAAATTCTTTGCTCTGTAAAAGTATGCATATATTGAACGTTTCATTATATAAATCATTAATAAGTGAATACCGTCCATTCGGAAAATGAACTTCCATTGAATCTTTGGGTTTGTATACCACTGGGTATCCATTGTGAATGTACAGATGTGATTAAAGTTGGCATAAATTAAAACAAATCTAAACATCAATACAGCATTGCTTAATTTATTGGTCATACGTTATCCACTTTTCGAAAAATTCTAAAAATCGTTCTCAAACAGGAACGGATAGTTTATGCATACTCGATTTTGGTACAATATGCAGGAGCGGGGGCGGGGGTGGGGGATCCAATTTGGCTTGATGGGAGCGTTTCGGTAGTACGTCCGTGAGTAAACATATTGACCATACCCGAACAATGCTTGTACTTTGGAGGCCAAAACGCAGGAAATATTAAGTGCTCCCTCATCGTTCGAGACTTAACGCATATCAGACAATATATATTCAGGTATTCCTACTCATGGCACTATATCGTCTGTTTTATTGGTATGCATAATTCCGCACACAGGTTATCAAAAAATAATGTCTCGCTTTGCCTTTCGATCTAGCAACAGCTTCATTCAATTATGCAGAGTTGCTCTTAAAGGAAACATTTTATCCTGTTTATGATGCGTGAATAAGGAGATGCTCAGTGCGCATATAAGATACTTATATTTATGTTTATATTACACGTATGTTTATGTACGTGAAATCAAAGTATAAATTAGATCTGAGTTTTGTTTGTTTGTTTGCTTGTTTGATGTTTTCTTAAACTTTTATGTGTTATCTTTTACTGATTATCTTATTGGCCATAAATCATAAACCCATTCTTTTTACACGGCATAAGAACTAACACCTAAAAATCAAATAGCGAGGGCTAGTGTTTTGAAAACAAAAACACAGAAATACAATACGGAAATGGTATATATAGACGAGTATAAACATGATAAAACCAACGTCAGGCATTTTAGGGGTGAAGGTTAAACTAAACATAAATAACATGATTGTAATTATAAATACGCCATGCAGAAACGAGTTTTTTTTTTAATTTATAGGTACTTTATACTTCGCTTTTATTCTGCGATATTGTTGTCTCTGTTGTTGTTGTTGTTACCATACGTGCCCCTTCCCCGGGGGGGGGGGGGGGGGGGGGTGGGGGTTAGGAGAAAAAGAGAGGGAGAAAAGGAGAGGGCGAAATGAATGAAAATAAGAACACACTTGTGTTTTCGCACCACTACCCTCATCCCCTTTCTTTTTCCTTATCGTGAAGAAACATTACACTGCAAAAAAAAGAGAGAAGAAAGAAACAGAACAAAACAAACAAACAAACACAAAACAAAAACACGAAAAACCCGCAAGATAAAATTATAACATCTGCCTCGCTATTGGACATGCAGCATGACTGTAAATAGCTGAATGGTATTTTTTTCAGACGGTTTCGAGAATCTGTTTACAATAGTTATGTGTATTGCTGTGAGGTATATTTTTGTTCTGTATACACCGATGCTTCAAAAATTATTGATAATTTCTTTTTCAAATCATGTTCTGTCATCAGATTTCAAGATTGCCTCAGACTTTTCCTGATGCGCATAGATTGCATGGCCGCTGACATAAAAACCCTAACCTATAAACATTGGCACCGTGACAAAACAACAAACCCTAATGAAAGTGCAGCAGGCTGCCGAAAGGTGTTATGACTCCCTGTATCAGATATTGTATTTTTTGTAGTAAGCAATTAGCCCACCCAACATAGTACAATATTAATTGTGTAATTATGTCAATGGTAACAAATTCAGGTAGGCTTAGTATGTCGGTACACTCTTAAAGATGCTTCGTGTGATAACTCCCTGGGAGATTGAAAAAAGAGTGAAAATTCACTCTTTTCCTATTAGAGAGCACTCTAAAATGAATCGATATTCAATCTTAAACAAGTGATCACCGAGTCGTGATTCCGGGGAGTGAAAATAGAGTAAAATTTCACCTTTTCTTTAGAGGGAGTAAAAAAAAATGCCCGACGTTTATACCCAGAAATATTTACCGATCACGATGAGCTTCTACACTACAAAATGATCACAAAATCACCCGAGTGGAAAATGCCAAATTATGCCTAAAACATAGTCGGACTCATAATTACCATCACGTTCATTTTTTCTTACACCAATTACTATTACACTAGCTCAACAGGGTGACTTCTCCCAATGTAAGCCTCTATAGAGCCTTTTACAATGTTTTATGCTCAAGTTATATCCTTCTTCCGTTAAGACGACCATATCTTAAGTAAACCACTTGTGACCTTTCCAAACAAGCAAACGGACATTAACCTAACGACCTAATTATTTAGATGTTCATGATATAGTGCTCATTCCGTAGAGCACATGTAGACATTTGCGTAAATGTATATGACTCATTACCCAAGGAGGGGATCCTATTTTTTAGATTTTTTTTTTTTTGGTCGGGAGGGGGAGGGAGGGGCAAAGTTGCAACTAACTTTACGACAGTTTAAAAGGCCCAAATAACAACCTACAACCGATCCCGCCCCTCCCTTTCTATGGTCAGAGGCGGTGGAATGTCGGGCTCGGACAATGGAAGTGGGGTTGGCCAGGGGATGGGGTACCTTTTGTTTGGCGGGAAAAGGTGCCCCCACACTTCCATTGTCCAAGCCCGACCTTCCGCCGTCTCTGTCTATATTGTAAAACTGTGATATTTAATTGGATAAGTAATTGAAATAAATAGTATAAAGTGCGTGTGTGTGTGATCTTGTATAGCCGTATGTCCGAGGACACTTTCGGACAGAGAACGAAAAAAGATCATGAGAACAATGGTCCTCCGAAGCCGGACAATAGTCCTCAAAAGTCGCACAATGAATTTGTGCCTTATTCCGTCGACTGTCCGAGGACGGAGGAACAATAGAGTAACCATACTTGTCCTCGGAAATAAAGCCATACAAAGGTATGTGTGTGTGTATGGGGGTGTGTGTGTGTGTGTGAGAAAGACGAGAGAGAGAGAGAGAGAGAAGGGGGGTATGGTGAGGAAGAGAAAGAGCGGATTACATAATAAGCGCGAACAATGACAGAATGATTCCGATACCTTTATTGAGGAACTGATTTTCTCAGGCAAAGAATTAACGTCAATTTTGACATCCGTCTGTGAAATGAAAATCTCTACACAAACACATTTACAAAGCACGCCCATCCTTACCACATGACAATAAAGTATTATGTTTCAATAAAAAAATGGATGATATATTATGCGTTGCAAAACGAAAGCTTTTCCTCGGACATTCAACATTGCGAAAGGATGAGTCACTGCTATCGAGCGATAATAATAGGTCTAGGCTATAGATATAGATCTCACTGACGAACAGGACAGTTATGAGGACCGGTTTTAGCCTGATCCTCATCCTGGACCTGGACTTCGTAGCCCTCATGATTCATTCTAAGAAAATGAGCGGAGACGAAAGAAGGGAATTCACAGGGAACGTGACTGTATGCGTGAGGGTATTCTTGTATTTGCACAAGAGATAAAATGGTATGTGCTTTGGTGTGTAGATTGCCTGTCAAACTGCTAGTCATACCGGTGGCACCAAGCTCCTTGGTGGCACCTACAAAATTCTTATCGAATGTTCCATACAGAATGGCGTTTGCAGGTTAGAGGTAAAATGGGATGTAGGCCCATTTGTTGTATTCTAAGTAAAAACTTAAAATGGAAACTTCAGCTACTTTTGCGACCGTGTTAAATTATTATTAAGTACCACTATTTATAAATTTAGACCCACGAACTATTTAATACATAATACATGCGTGATCGAGAAACAGTGATTTGTAAGAATAAAATAGATTGGCCTATTGAAAGAAAGGGTAAGGCAAGATGGGAAAGAAAATCAAACTTTTACTGAGAGGATTTAAAGGAGAGATGAGTCAATTGCGCACAATTGTAGCGTGTATCAACTGATCAAGAAATTATTTAAAACGGGGGGGGGGGTCCTTCCCTTTAAGGGGGCGTACTTCTGGGCAGCCACGAGGGCTGTAGGCCCATTGGAAGGCGTATTAATTTATTCCCCGGCCTTTAAACGGGGTTGAGGAGGAGGGGGCGGCTTCCGCCATTCTATTGCTGCATACGCCGCTATAAATTTGTCACTTGGCTCTTTGGAGAACATCGAAACCATTGTCACGTGTAATCACTATATATGGGAGTATGATGGGTGTGTCGGAAGTTATGTAAATGTAAATGAAATCATTGATTGATTGATTGATTGATTAACTGACTGACAGACTGACTGGTTGGGCCGGGAACATCGAAACTATTGTCACGGCTACTCTAAGCATAAAACTGGGCGTTGTGGCGTGCGCCTGTAATTCAGCTAACAGTGGAAGTTATAAACTGATTCAGCGGACCCAGGTTCGAGACTGAGTCACGTCTTTCGGATGGTGACGTTAAAGGTCGGTCCCCAGACGTAAATAATCATATCTGATTGATACACGTCTCGTCGAGGCCATTGTCAAGGATACTCTCCATATACATATGGGTGTTTGGTGTCTCTGTCGACACACCTTTTTAGAACCAACAAATCTGGAGTCGTGAAGACGGTAGCTAGCGTTTAAGTTGTTTATTTTATTGGGTATACAACAAATCCCATATTTAAACGGTCGAAAGCTTGGCTATGCCAACACGAACGCACGTATAGTCCCTGGACTGTGAACCACGAGGTCCGGGGTTCGAATCCCATCGCAGCACTAGCGTCCTTTGGCAAGACGTTAATCTACATTTGCCACTCTACACCCAGGTGTTAAATGGGTACCTGGTAGGATGGCGATAGTTAATGTCCTTTGCTTAGCATGTGTGCGCTTAACAGGCGACTGGCTGGAATACTCCCCAGGGAGCGGAGAATGTGCATACATTGTGTGCGGGCATGCCAGAATCCGATGACCAGGGTAATAATATAGCTGTAAAGCGCTTAGAGACATCTCCGATGTATTATGCGCTATATAAAAGCTGAATATTATTATTATTATTATAGCGCCCAAACGTCTGTCGGCTGCTATTACTAGTGTGTCAATAAACGTATAGCGTGGGGTGTTGCCCGACGTGTCACCAAAAACACCTAACATTGGTATTCGTGCGTTTCTCTAACAATATAGTTCCATTTAAAAAAAAAAGAAGAATAACAATTAACAATTCTGTGGAACTGAACAAATATAACAGTGGCGAATCTAGGAAATCTACAATTTCATTAATACTCTCCTAAAGCAACTATTTCCATTAATTCTTATTTAAGAAGAAATAACTCGTTACGGTTCAATTCCAATGACAATTTCACTCAAATATTCAATTTAATTAATCCGCATCTACAGTATCCGAAAAAATGGTAGCTCGTCACTACAGGTGTGTCAGAAGTTATGTAAAAGTTACGTAATACGGAAGATCATTGACATTATATGCTCATTGATTTATTGATTGATTAATGATTGATTGATTGATCAAGTGATTAATTCATTGATGGATGGATGGATGGGAAGATGGGTGGGTGGATCTGATTGCCTGACTGACTGATCGATAGACTGATTGATTGACCGATTGATTGATTAATTTATTGACTGATGGATTGATTGATATATTCAGAGGATCAATCCACTAGCTGCGGAAACTATTTGATTGAGTGACAGGTCCGTTGATATCGATCACTGACTCATCGATCGACTGACTGACTGACTTATTGATGATCGATGGCTTATTGGCTTGTAAATGCTGAATATTGACACCTGGATCCATGGAAATGATGGAGTCATTGGAATTGGCGTTTGCTTTGCCGTCATTTTAAAAAGTCGAGTAAATAACATTAGCATGATTAGCATTAACTGAAATCAGCCTAATGATATCCAGTTTGGACAGGTTTTGAATATGATAAATCGCCGGACTGTAGAACATGAGGTATACGGGGTTCGAATCCCATCCCGGCACTAACGTCTTTTGGTAAGACATTAATCTACATTTGCCACTCTCCACCCAGGTGTAAATGGGTACCTGATAATGTGATATGCTTGAGCGCTAGTTACATTGGCGGTTCGGCTATAACCGGGATAATAATGTCTAGCGGCATGCACGTCACATGCGCTATATAAGTGGCCATTATTATTATTACACATGCAATCATAATGTTTATCTCTCAAATTTAAGGAACTCCTGGGATATTTGCACCAAAAAAATGGGGGGGGGGGGGCAAAAGAGGATGTTTCGAGGGACTGGTATTTAAAAGTGCATCAAGTCAAAGCAATGTCACCCGGAAGTATTTCACTATCATGACTTCCTCATATACACTCGGAAACGGCTGTACGAGATCCATTGAAAATGAATGGGTTATAATCACAATCGATGATAATAAAGGGATGTGGGTGTCTTTATAATAAAGATACCCATTCTTTCAATTTGAAATTTTCAACCACCACACATGCATAGCTTCCATTTCATTTCTGCTCCCACAGTAATATCTTTAGGTAAATATAATTTCATTTTCAAGCAACCGTTGCAAATTTATAATGATGAACCATTTCAGTAAATGGTTTCCAATTGGTTGGTTGTAGGGTGTGTGAGGAAATGAATTTCATCATGCTGATTTATTTTACTTGTTTACTACTAGTTTGAAAGAATACCCATTTTAATTTTCAAGTTGCCTTTCGTTATTTTATAGTTACAAGTAACATTGTTCAATGCATGATATTTAAAAAACTAATATTTCAAACACGGGTAGAAATTTATAGAATAATAATGACCGATTATAACCGTGGTGTTCTTCATTGTTCATAATACCAATTTTCTTTGAATCTTAACAGTCTATTTCCAAGTTAGCCCAAAACACAAACAGTCGATTTTTGACGCCGAAGCTCTAGATTTTGATATTAGAAAATGATAGTCACAATGGCTAAAACATTATACCCGACATCCATTGAAATATTTGTTTCTTATTATATTGATCACAACCAAATTGAATTTCCTCACTTTTTATTTAATTTCTTTGTGGGGGTATTTGAAATCAAAGGTATTTCTTTTCTTTCGAAATTTACAAATATGTAGGCCTATACGTGAAGTAGTTTGAGGTAGATTAGACTTTCAGACTTTGTCACTTGCGCATTGAAAGAACATTAATCAGGAAAAAAACAACATAATACTCCAACCATGCTTTATAGAACAACCAAAGACCCGAAAAGGAGACGCAAAATCCCCTGATCTTTTCGCGGTTCTAAACAGAAAGCTAGAATGACAAGGTTACAGAAGACTGCGAGTACATGTTGTAATAGTTTTTAATCAATCTCCGTCCAACCCAACCTATAGCCTACTTCGAAACCAGTTCTGACCAGATCGAGTGATACCCGAGACGTGCGGCACCAAGGAAACAGGTAGCATTGTTAAGACCAAAGTCCGTAGGATTATGTTGACTTTGATGTCTTACAATTGATAATCATGTGGCTTAATGGCTTGTTATTATTTAAATTTAGAAACAATGTATCATAAAAAAATTGTGGTTATTACGGGCCTTTCCGTCAATGTACACATCATTAGGAGCTGTCAAGTAATAAAGATATGGAACAGTTTGTGCCTGATGTACCTGTGACACTCTTACCCCGATCTCTCTCTCTCTCTCTCTCTCTCTCAGAGCCCTGTTTTCTCTTCTCTCCCTTTCTTTTAGGCCGATATTTCTGGATGTTCCTCAGACATGCTCTGACATTTGTCCCGGCGAAAATTGCTTCGGGCTTTATGCCGTCAAAGATATACAGTGAAACCTGTCTATAAAGACCACTCAAGGGAGACAAGAAAAACGGTCTTTATGAGCAGGTGGTCTTTATGTACAGGTTCCTTTAATACATGTTTCAAAATGAATGAGAAACATTTTTCAAGGGAAACCAAAATTGTGGTCTTTATAGACAGGTGGTCTTTCTATACAGGTGGTCGCTAAAGCAGGTTTGACTATATAAGGTTAGGGTTAAGGTTTAGGGTTAGGGTTAAAGTAAGGCATAGTATTTTGTAAAGGAATGAAGTCGTTAGTGCAGGAGATTAACACTCTGTTAACGCCGCGCGACTCACTTCCTTATAGGACAATAATCATCTGGACCAATTTCGGGACGGGGGTGGTGTCCTATAAAGCAGTATTCCTTGCCAGTGCCGTTACCCCCAAAATGCAATTTGTATAGTCAGTGTCCGTTACCCCATGTATACTCTCCTAGGGCGTGTAGGGAGTAGTTTCCTAATATTAATAACATGTATTAGTAAACAAATCTTTCGGCATATTACTCCCAGTGTTAAAGATCGTATGCTCGATCTGTAATGAAAAACACAAGTCAGAAAAGCCTGGTGGTTAAGTCGCTGCCCGGCAAGCAGTAGATGACAGGTTCGAATCCCGCTGGTTCCAATTTTTTCTGACTTGTGTTTTTCATTACAGATCGAACATACGATCTTTTACACTGGGAGTAATATGCCGAAAGATTTGTTTACAAATTAAAAATTCCTCCCCAGTCAAGCTTCTTCGTTTACTAAACATGTATTAGGTAAGACAAAAAATATGAGAAGTTACAACGGCACCAACTCCATGCCCGAGTGTTCATCACCAGAATATACTGGTCATTTTGAAAATCCTTGGGGCGCCGCCCCAACCCCCTCCGTCACTAGCAAGCCTTTGATACATGATGTAAAACAATATAGGGTTGTTATCGTCATTATTAAATAATGACCGATTTGAAAGTGAAATCAGTGTATCCGGTTATCATTTTAGCTCTCATTTCTCAAAAAGACGGAATTTCTACTATAAGAATTACTAAGAAGTAATTAAATTTTGTTCTAAAAGTACAGTCAGTCTGTTAAACAAATGTTTCGTCATAGGTCCTTGCAACCATGCATTCGCGCTGCAGGTCAACTTCAATTAGCCTTTGAAGGACAGAAGCGGGGTCGAGACGTGGTCGAGACGTGTTGAATATATTTTAATTGCTGATATTTGCCAAGGTTATAGATTGGATTGTACCAAAATATATACAACTGTTTTCATTTCATTTCATTTCATTTCACAACTTATCATGTCTAGTCAATAGGTTTTTGTTTCTTATCTTTTTCCATGACCTTGTGGAGTTCGATGACCTGCTTTGTTGGAATACATCAGTTTATGATAAAAATGTAGATTGACTATACTGATACTATTAATGATGCATTAATTGCTATAACGTGCAGGCTACTAATAAAATGGCATTTAATTGAATCGATGAAACAGTAACACTATTTTGTAAGTATAGTTATTGCTTTTGTTTGGGAATTGGGACGGTTATTTTGTTTAAGGGAAATGTTGAGGTGAGGTTTACCCCCCCCCCCCTTTTTGTGTTAATGACCCTATTCAAAATATATAATAACATAACATTAGATTTACAAACGTTATTCATTACCATCACTGTATAAAATGACTGCTTCAAAAAATTGGGACAAAATACTTTTCTTAGCAGATGGTCCCCTGAAAATGCCAATTTGCGTAATATGCAAGACATGCATTATTCCTTATGACAAGCCAAGGAGTTACTAGGCTTGCCTATAACTCCTTGGACCACCGACCTCTACGACCTGGACGGATCATCGCCCATTCCCGCTCGTGCGAGCACTTGAAGTGGGCGCGGCCATGTTACTCTTCCGAGAGCGATGTGGTTTATTACACGTTACGCACTGAACATCTGTACTTGTCTGCGCGTTTTGACCATGGGCGTCCGCATGATTGTACACAAATCTGTATTCCAGCTTTCTCGCGCGTTGATTTTTCAGAAGTGCAACATGGCGGACCACGACTTCACTTTTCTGAGCCAATGAAACGTCCAGGTCGTAGAGGTCGGTGCCTTGGACAGATATGGCAATAAGCCCACACAATTCACATTGTTAGTTCTAAATTATGGGGATATGTATAATTCCCGGCTTAGAAAGGGTCTAATCTTATATAAATATAAATATTCTATTGTCAATTGTAAAGTCATTTCTTAAAACCCTTTGACATGCTGATATAAAATTATTGTTTCCAGGCGTTGCATTTTTTAAATCTCAAAACAACAAAGAGTGCCATAATATTTTCATGGCAGCACATAATGCGTTTAGGTCCATCAATACTTGAACGTACATTGAATTTATTATTGACTTTAAACTTTGTTCATGTAAGCACTTCGCACGTACATGATTATGCATTTATTTATTCATGTAGTGATGTTTTCTTTAATATTAGCGTAGTCCCTATTTTTATGTTGTATCTGATAAAAAACCCTCATAAATCATGATCTCATTTTATTTGATGGGGTGTATTTGCCAAACATCACTGACCTACATCAATATTTTGTTTGGAACAAGATCAGAAAAGTAGTACCGTACTAGGAAATGTAACAAATCATAAATCGTATATTTTTATAGATATAAATGAACACCAAATACATATGTATTTGAAATAGATTGTTCGGGTACTTAATCATGACGAAGGCCTAGATCTGATGGGATTAAAAGAGGGTCGGCCACTCGCCTTTTTAATCTCATTGCATTGTAAACATGGTAATGGTCCAGGTCATCGGCACCAAACAAAAACTGGATAACCAATGTGACGTATGCACAATGGCATATCAAGAAATTGATTGGCAAAATGGGGCGGAATCTTCCTCTATTAGGCGGGGGGGGGGGGGGGGGGAGGGGATCTACATTATGTGGGTAGCCACATCCCCACTGCAAGTAATTTGTGTCCTTGGCCACAATCTTCATCCCATCTGAAATTTTTTGCTTATCATAGTTCTTGTGTATTGGACCCCCTCCCATTTTGATATCTTACTTTTGTTATCTTTTACGTGTCAGAATTTTTGAGGGGGAATAAGACCCCACCCGGAGCCGCCCCTGTTGCCTATATACGCCTATGAGCTGTACCATTAGTTGCAGCTTACCAGTAGCAAGTTCTACAACCTGAAGACGAAATCAAAACAAAGGCTCGATCGTGCCTCATCGAAGGGCATATTAATCAATATGATATCCAGGAAGAAGAATTATACGAACGCTTTTCCTGCATATATGTCTTTTGGACGCAAAATATTAGGTAACGAGGGTCCTGTTTCATAAAACTTGTCATCAATGACAAGTTGCAATAACTGTTATAAGCTACTGAAATCTTTGCATCTGATTGGCTGAGACCAAATTTGTCAGTAAAATCACCGACAAGACACTTGATGAAACGCCCCCCCCGGAATCGATGACCGACCATGGGTGACCTCAGCCGTTGCAGGTGTAAGCCATGGAAAGTACATTGATATGGCAGCAGATGTCACCAGTTACACGAGCCAAGTCACGTGGTATATCATGATGACTCTTAATTGCTATCATACTTCCCTTTATAATTCATTAATTACATGTACGATAATTCAAATCATGCGCATCAAAGCCGAGAAACATAATTCAATTATCGAAAGCAATTAAATGTTTGTATATACCTGCATGATGGACAAAATGCAACAATATTTGGTGTGGTAGAAAAGCTGAAGAAACTGCTCAAAGATTGCAAGTCCTATCAAACAGTGCTATTCCAGATAGATGTGAGAAAGGAAATATACCCTTCAGAGATTTACAAGCTGGCTATTCTCCAGGATTATGATTGTCCATATGACCATGATGGGTATTAATTACTGTACCATGATCTCATTGCTAGCAGGTTTGTCGGAAAATAACTTAGATACTTTGGGACTAACTAAGGCACCTGAAAATGTGAGAATTTTTCTTTTCTTTCTTTGTTATTTGTTTGTTTGTTTTCTGTTATTTTGGCGTTTGTGATTTTTTTCACTTACCTCCCCCCCCCCCCCCGCCACCGCCACAAGAGAATCCTGGATACACCAATGTGTTCATGTTGTTTCCAGGGATTCCGAAGGCTGTTGGCGGGGGAGGGGTGGGGGTGGCTGATCAATGCAATGTGTTATATATGACACACTTGCCAACAACAAAATATTTATAGTTTAATGAATTTTAACGGAAAATTTGTAGATAATTACGAGCACATTTTGTCACTTCTGTGCCTTATAAATGCACCTACTACCATGACTACGGAAAAAATATATAACAAAGGATTTTTCGTTTAACGCACTAAACAGAACACATTCACCATGATTTTTTTCCAATTGTTGGAAACTTTTTGTGATGAACTTACGCTCAGTTAAAACATTTCACAAGTATTGGCAACATAAAGTCATTGTTTTTTTCAGATGAGGATCCATGAACATTGTTCTCTAGGTAGAAATTTGCTTTGGAGAAAACTGGAAATTCATGATAAAAGTTATCAATTCATGCCTGGGAAAGTGTTCCCAATTACGTCGCAGTCGAATGGAGAGTCCGCGCCACTTTGGAATTCACATTTAGGGATGAAAACGTTCGACATTACATAACTCTATCATTGTTTTCCCCAGATTTTGTTCAATTTTCAAAAAATCCTATTTCCTCCCCACTGTTTCAATCGGGCTGAACTTGTTAGAAAGGATTTTTTCTTCAATCGCAGAGTGCAGGCCTATACAACGGCTGTGAACTGTTTGGGTGAAGACCGCGGTCAGACTATACACGTTGCGGTCGTGCCCCAAACTCCTATCCTGTCTGAAGGAAGTAGGTCAATGTCGAAGATGGACATGGTATGCTCGAATAAAATGGATTGTAACAATCAGACGGCTCTTATTCTCCTTGACAACTCTGAAGGTGACTACCAGAACAAAGTCATTACAAGCATTGTCAAAAAGTAGGGCTGGCGGACGGTGTAAAAAGTTTACACAAACAGGTAAACGGTTGGTAAAGTTCTCATGAGAAAAAGAGGTTATTGTCAAAATTAAAGTGCATAAGGCTGTTGGATTGCAATGGTAACGCTAGGGATTAGAGAGAGAGAGAGAGAGAGAGAGAGAGAGAGAGAGAGAATAGAAAATGAGAGGGAGAGAGAGAGAGAGAGAAGGTCATATTGAACGAAAGCTTATAACACAACAGAATACACAAGGAAGAAAGGGGGAAGGGAAGGAAATGTGAAAAAATCATTACAATGCGACACCCCCTCCCCCACCCACTGGAAAACCTTTTTCTTCTCGCATTTGTCATCTCTATAAAACCGATGCCCTCCCCCATGATACCATAATCGCTCAATGGGAGGGGGTGGCGGTGTTGAACGAAACGTGACATGTACTGCCGGAATACACACTGACATTTTTTCTAATATTGAGGAGGGTGGCTCCCCCAATTCACCCCGATATCAGTGCCCGTGAAGGACCGACTATGCTAAACGCATGGGTCTTTCTGGTGGAGAGTAGCCTACTCAGATGTTTAATGCAATAATATAAAGTGCTCTGCATTATCAGAAGTACATAAGTACAGTTCTATCGAATTCAATTTCGTATAATCAAAGAGGCCCTGAATGTTTTTTCACCAAACTCCATGTGAGACATAATGAAAATCGTGCGACGAATCCTTCTTCATTAAACTTTTGAAAAAAACGAGTGCTTGTTTCAGAGAAATCCGTCAATTCGTTTCCTGATGGACAATGACAAAATAATAGCAAATAAACAGAACATTGAAAATTGGGACAGGCCTAGTTGCTATGATGACAGCCTTCAACGTCGAAAAGAAAGTGGAAATTTGAATAGGTTAAAATGCGAACAATATGGAATGAAAGGGTGTAACGGGGGCAAAGTACATACCCACCACAAAATCCTGTCATTTTCCATAAAATAACAGAAAATTGTAGGACATTCAAGGACATCGAATTGAGAAATTCGACAAAGCCAAACAGACAATCGCATCCTATCATTTTGGATCATCTAAATAATTGAGTTGGCAGGACGAATGTCGTATTTTCAACAAAAATATTAAAATTCCGAAGCGAAACATACGAGCATGTAATTCGATAAAACATAGAAGCAGGCCCCATATGGTGATCATTACTTGTGGGCATGAATCAGAAAAGTTCACGAGACGATGTTAACATTTTGTTGAAAGTTACGAGACGATTACATTGTATTGGGCTCAATTTTGAAATAAAAACAAGAACATCGTCGGCCTTATGCCAAAAGGGCCTTACCACTGTATAAAGTCTATGGCCTTAAGGCCCTTTTGGCATAAGGCTGACGACATATGAAATAACAAAATAATACGTCTTTGCATTTATTAAAGGGAAAATTCAACCTTAACAGCAAATAACTACACTGAAGGAAATATTGAAATCGAAGACGCATATTGGTGAACGTTTGAACGAATTAGGACAATCAGTGCATGATGCATGACAATGTTATTATTTGACCCTTGGTCTATACATGAGAACTTTGTTTTTAAAAAATATCAATAATTTGCCTTTAGTTACGTCCATTGGCGTATCGAGAATTATTTTCAGTTAGAGCGCGGAAGGGTAGGCAGTGACCACGACGACGATGATAATAATAATAATAATAATAATAATAATAATAATAATAATAATAATAATAATAATAATAGGTAAAGGGATGGAGAAAAGATCTAACGAGATTGACAGAGATCCAGAATGGTCATAGCAGAATAAATGATTGTCATTACCTAGATGAGAAGTATGGTGTTCAGAGGAAAGGAATGGAGACGGTGATAGAGGAAATGAAGCAAAGAATCATCAGTACTACGGCGAAAATCAAGAGATACACTGATAGAGTGGTATAGTACAAGGAAAGTGCAATGTTTGAGAAAAATCAGAAAAGGTTCTATCAAGAAATCAATGGAAAGATGAAAGATAAGTTCTACCACCTGAACCAGCAGCAACTATTGGCTTCTGGAGCAACATCTGGAGTCAGCCACATTATCACAATCGAGAAGCTCAGTGGTTGAAGACAACCAAACAAGAGTGTGCAAATATAATTCCCCAGGATGATTTGACAATCAACAAGAATCAGCTAGAAAATATCATTCACAAGTTGGTACCATGGAAGGCTGCCGGTCCAGACGGAGTGAAAGGCTGAGGCAGCAAATGGAGGAAATTGTTGTGAGCGCAAATCCACCTAAATGGATGACAAAAGGAATAACAGTGCTCATCCCTAGGGATTCTACCAAAGGTAATGTGCCATTGGCGAAGAAGTATGAACTACCGCATGCAGACAAATGGTACGATCACAGGGCGGAACCCGTGATCGAGAATGAAGCTGTAAAACTTCTGTGGGACTTCAACATCCAAACAGACAAGGTTATACAGGCTAGAAGACCAGACATCATTCTAACGAAAAAGAAGGACAAGGAATGTCTCATCATAGACATTGCAATTCCTGGAGACGTACTGCAGGGCGTGGAGTAAGGAGGAAGAAAATGGCATGGGAAAAAGAAGGATATGGAAGGTGAAGACGAGAGTCATACCAATACTTAGTGATCGGAGCATTGCACAGTGACAACAAGAAATAAGAGCTTCCTGGCTGATTTTGGAGTCGACGTATCGTTTGAAACCATACAGAAAGCAAGCCTGCTCGGGACAGCACTTATTCTAAGAAAGGTAATAGACTAGAATGAAAAGGAGAATTACGAATAAGGTGAGGACTTGTTGAAACAAAGAGTAACCCTACTTCTTAATTTACCAACTGAACATTATGTTGTGGACAAATTAATAATAATAATCATAATACTACTAATAAATGTAGCTGAGTAGTTTTCATCACCCCCAAACCCCCCTGAAAATCCCACACTTTGCTCGCACGACTGACAATATGACCACGATCGCCCTTTACAGGGTGTTTGGGTGATTTGGGATATATATGAGGGGGTGTTAGATCAGACAAAAACATTTTAAAATAAAATGCCTATAGATAACTAAAATGTTCTTTTACGCAACCACAAAGATATATTAAGGTTATCGTGGTCATATATCGTTGTTTATCGCTTCCGTAATGCTAAGCTAAATTATAACATGTGTTCCTAGATCCTTCAAAATCACCAATATCATGTCCCAAAACACCCCTAAACAACTTAAATTGGAATGCTGTGTAGGGTGTCAAGGACTGAAATAACCTGTAGACCCGGATAACATAAAGTCACTGTACTTTTTTGTAATGTATCCTTTTGTGGAAGCCAACGAACCCTGTGTACAATAGAGAGCCAGCTAAAATTATGAACTATGCAAAGTACAACAGGCTCATCATGTAGAGTTTGTTTACAACCAGGGACCTGTAAATACGAACGAAACGGTATAATAGCAAAACTTTACAGGTGTGTTTCTCGGGTTTCTATATATTCCTGCGTAAGCGGACATTTTCTAAAAAAATCAACATGTCTGAAGTCTTTACTTCAGCCGTGGACCAAACGCTGCACCGAACCGTAATCGTAACCCCAAACCTAACCCTACAACCCCACTACAACCCTGACTACAATCTGACTTAAAACCAACATTTCAATCGCGTTTCTTGTTCAGCCCTGTTGCATGCAGTAGCGCAAATGTACCATCTTTAATTGCTTTTAAGGCTGCTATGTGAGACCATTTCAACCCCGAACGCCAATCATCTTTGAACGCGCAACACAACTGACATGGAGCAACAACTCAGTGTTCAAGCAGTGGTCTCGTAACAGGGTTCGAAACCAAGTCGATGTGCTAGTGCCCTTTGGTAAGGCATTAATCTACATTACCAAGTCCCTCGGACAGGACTTATGCCGTAAGTATACTAGTTGCTTACCTATAAACATATATTTGCTTCCATAGCAGTCAGAAAAAATATCAATCAATCAATCAGTCAACTAATCAATTAATCAATCAATCCATCCATCCATCCATCCATCAATCAATCAATAAATCAACTCATCAAGCAATGAATAAGTCAATAAACAGTCAGTCAATCAATAAATCAATCAACAGCTTGTGCTGTTTTTCTGAGTATATTTTGGAGATTTGATTCAATATTTTTGGTTTGTAGAACTACTGAATGTATTTTCTGTGTAATATCATACAAGGTAATGGCAAGACAGCAAACAGTAGCGTCGCTAGAACATTTTGAATGGGGAGGGGGGGGGGGGTGACATCCTAATCCCCTCCCACAAACAATAATAAAAGAAATTCACAGATTATAGATCTTGATCATACAGGCACATTTTCACAAGGGGGCTGACGCCTTTGTCCGAATATCAACTTTTCAATTTTATTTTGTTTACTTTTCGTAGCGAAAATGCACAGAAGTTGCATACAGAAGTTACATAATTATCCGGGAACCTCGCTGCCCATATATGTGGATATTCTGTCACCTTGCTGCCGAAATATAATGTGGCTCCTCCCTGCCCGAATATGAAATGGTGGTTGCCCGAATATTGGAACTTTTTGCTGTGTGGCACAAAGTTCCACCATAATTTTCTTTTCAACATTTGAACACCATATGAAGGCCCCTATCTACGATAGTGGTCCTGATTTAAGTCCTAAATATGCGATTCTAATTGTTTGAAAAATGGAATTGTTTTTAAATGTTTGAAGTCACCTTTAATCATAATTATTAATCAAGTTTTTATAAATGTATTATGATTACAACCTCTTAATGCAAGAGGTACACGGTATATGCCTACCTCACCGCTCTATACGTACTGATAATGGCAACGTATGGCATGGACGCTTATCTTTATTACGAGATAAAACTTGAACGTCCAGACAATTATTTCCAATCAATTACCATTTAACCGCAGTGAATCCTCAGCAAACACCAAACCAATGCGAACTTTGTGGGATTTGCGGGACCTACCCTGAACAATTATTGCTTTAGCGACAAAATTGTTTTTTCAACATTTTGAGCCTTCCATTTGTTATCAATTTTGCTTAGAATGTAAGAAAGATGAAGAAACATCGTTGTTTTAAAGTACATTGATCAATGACTGGTCACTGGCTAAAAGTCGTGTTACTTTTTTTTTCTATAAAAATAATTGATTTTACGGTGATTCCATCTTGATTCCATACCCCTGTCATTATCCAATAACATTTTGACGTATTTTTAGAGTGGCATTAAACTGGTGGAACTTGAATAGCGCCATCTTACAATGATTGCTAAATTATTATTACAATTTGAAAATGAATTGCATTTTATTTTGAATTTGACAAACAGCTTGTTTGGATAATAGATAATAGGCAAATTATGGCTATATCGTGGAATAAGTCTCTGCTCATTCAGTGTGTACGCACACACATGCGTGTTATGTCTATGGGAGTGGAATGCTGTCACCTGCAGCACTGACGAAATACTAAGTAAAAGGCAGTGAATGGGCTGGTGACAGCTTTCACGATAATGCCCAAGTAATATATTTAAAACTATTATTTTTGACTTGGCATTGTGGAAAATTGTATGTACGTACATTCTAAGCTTTTAAAAACTAGAATGGGGCATGATGGGAAAATGAGAGGCACCGTGTGTGTGTGTAATTGGGTTTTTACAGACGTGTATCAATCAGATATGATTATTTACGTCTGGGACCGACCTTTAACGTCACCATCCGAAAGACGTGACTCAGTCTCGAACCTGGGTCCGCTGAATCAGTTTATAACTTCCACTGGTAGCTGGATTACAGGCGCACGCCACAACGCCCCGTTATCAAATCCTGTTGAAAGATGGCGCTATTTATGAGCTTCAGTTTACTGTCACTTTAACTTGTGCTTTCTGATATTCTAATGTACCCTTACAATAGCCGTTAGGGAGGTGGGGGAGAGAATGTTACGACCCCCTAACCCCTAATCAGTTACCTTGCCTATTCTATTCACATTTTATTCAAAGAAAAAGACCGGTATCCCTCCCCCAGCCCCCCCCCCCCCCAACCAAAATTCTGGTGCCCATTTAATGTCTGACACGCTACACCACTGTCTGCAGATTATCATGTTACAGGGGGTAATATCACTTATCAAGAAATGCATTTAGTGGTTAATTGCACTGCAGCTGATTGCCAAAAGGGGTCGCTGGACTTGTTTGTTTGTTTATTTGTATTTATTTCCGAATCATATAAAAACATATACAACATAGGTAAACATCAAAATCATGTACATCGAGAAAATGAGATACGGAGGATGGACCAAATTCAGCGTTATTATTAGAATAACACTGGTCTTCCTTGGGGTCCTACCAAAGAAATTAAGACCCACTCCGATCCTCTAAACGAATTTCAGTATGCATGCGTGGCATATGGAACTGATTATACGACGACTTTCACTGTGATTTTCAGAGTTTTTGACATGTTAGCTATAGGTGCGTCTAGAGTTGAGTTGATGGAAATTGTTGTTATTGAATGGAAGTCACCCAGCCAAAGTAAGGTTCAGTGGTCTGTCTAATCACAGCTGTTAGAATACACACACTATTCATGCGTAGTGAATTTATTGTCAAGGACGGGGCATTAACGCGCTCTTATGTCAAAGTTTTGTCAAAGTTATTGCGAAAGCGACAACCTGAATATCATGCGCATTAGTCTAGTTCTCGACGTTTTTAATTATTTTGTCCGTAAAACCCAGGAGGGGTACTAGGCAAGCCGTGTGCACCCAGCGTAGAACGGTGCGAAGTCCCGCCCCCCCCCCTCTCAGTATTATTTAGGGTACGCGTATGCTTGTTCCCTCCCTTTGAAAGCACCCCCTATCTCAGGGCTGCCAAAATTTCTGAACCCCCCTATCGCGGGATTTGCGCGAGCTTTTCCTGCCTTGGAGACCCCCCTAAATTCAGAACACTGCTCAATGTACCCCCTATCTCAGGTGAGCTCTCATTCCAACCCCATATCTCAGGACAGACACCAACGCCCCTCCCAAGTAAGCTGCCATTACGATACCTTGGAAGAGATGTTTTTTATGTTCAAAATGGTATCTCAGAACTCAATGCAGTCATCAGAAACCAAACAAAAATGAAAATCTCATGACATAAAAGTTTCATAACCCCCTTTTTAAAATTTCTCAGGTGCCGAAGAGAGAGAGAGAGAGAGAGAGAGAGAAAGAAAAACACCCCCTTTTTTAATGAAATCTCTGGGTGAAAGATAAAAAACACCCCTTTTTTTACAATAAGCCACTTCGGAGATGCAATCTGAGCATGAGCAGATAAAGGTCATCTGTACCAAATTCTAAAACCCACTGACACTAATATTCGATATGTGCTCATGAATGTCATGTAATCATTATTCAATTATGCACTAATGGTGCATTCCATGATATCCAGGTGGAAGTATTCTTTTTAAAGGGGGAAACAAAAGCTATTCATGAGGCACCTCTATCACTCCCAGAGTTATTTTTCTGAAGTGCACATAAAGGGACCCTCCATGTCTAAAATATCTGTGGATATTTGGGGTCATTTGTACCATGCGCTAACCCCGAACTGGCTTATTCACTGGCCGGATTGTTTCGCCCAAAAAGTACCCCTTTACTGGAGATTTTGGGAACACGAATGCGGTCCCTTCGACCTCCAAGCGGGGGGGGGGGGTGGGGGAAGTCCACTGATTCACTCTCCCCACAAAGTCACCTTCACCGAAAAAAACGTCCAGGATTTCCCAGTAGTCCTAATTGACTTTCCCTGAAGATTCTCAGTGAACGCAATTAAGAGAGCCCCGCCTACACTCACAAAACAACGCCTCTCATTGGATGCAGACTACGTCAGTCACCTGAGCTCAAGCAAGCGTATCCACTGATTTCAGAATCATTGAATCGATCGCGAGTTTGGTAATAGGGATGAAAAAAAGATAACTGAAGAAATCAGAAAGTTTAACATTAATTTATACAGCAAAGTAGAGAGTGAGAATTCATATGACTGTTATGTTAGTTTCTTTCAAAACTTACCGAAATTAACGGAGGAATCTCGAGATTACTGTGAAGGACTTATAAGCAATGAAGAATGTCTAGATATTTTGAAAGAACTAAAATCTAATAAGTCACCTGGGAATGATGGTCTTACAACAGAATTTTATAACAATTTTGGCCTGATATTGGAGGATTAGTAAGAGAGGCTTTAAATGAAGCATATAAAATATTAAGATTAGGTCTGTGTCAATGTTTGCAATTTAATTTTGCTTTTGGTGGAATAGTTGACTTTGTGAAGATTCTAGGGGTGTTTTTCTCCCAAGATGAACATATGAAAGAAAAAATGAATTACAAGGAAGTACTGAGTAAAATAAAATCACTTTTAAATTTTTGGAAGCAAAGAGACTTAACCTTAATGGGAAAGATTCAACTACTTAAAGTGCACATATATTCTAAAGTTATATACCGAGCGTCACTCACTCCAGTTCCAAGATGGGTTTATGATTCGTTAGATAAATTAGTTTTTGATTTTATATGGAAAGGAAAGAAAGATAAAATAAATAGAAATACAATGTTCTTAGACTATAATCAAGGAGGTTTAAAAATGACGAATTTTCCGGCACAGATGAAGTCACAGAGAGTTATGTGGGTCAAAAAACTTCTAAATAAGGATGAAGATATGAAATGGAAACAGTATTTTAACTTTGTAACTAGACACGTAGGTGCAGAATTCATATTTTCGTGCGATTATTTACCAGTATTATAGGTTTTCTCTGCCAACTTCGTAAGCTTTGCATTCGTTTTGATACATGGGTCATTCAAATTCGCGAAATACTGATGTAGGCTTTAGAATGTCATTCAAAATGGCACTTCGTTTATTTGAATTACTCCTTTGGTCAATGGAATTTGCACTTGTATCATTCAATTTAACAACCGGTTACAAATGCGCAGTTTGCATTCAAATTCGTCAACGCTGGCAAAGCGGACGTCCGGATCATTCAATTTCAAACCTGGTCATTCAACATAACAAAGTTTTCATTCAAATTCGCCTATCATTACAAACATATGGTATATGCACATTTTTCTCATCTAACAAAAGTGAGCTTTATTCTTTATCAATATCCGGTGATGTGTTTAAGAAATAACTCCTTGCATACCACCTAAGGGTCATGGGTATCAACAGGCGGGGGGGGGGGGGGGGGGGGGGGGGGGACAGGGGGGACATGCCCCCCCCCCACCCCCACCCTACGATTAGGATGGTGATTGTGATTATGACTGTGGTAGAAAGACTACATATAATGTACACAAATATAAATGGCCCAAAAGAGATCATGACCGTCGAATAAATTTTCAACAACAACAACAAAAAAAAAATGAACAAATAAACAAACATGAAAATAAAGCGATGTCCCGGCATGTAATGTCCCACACCACACACTTTGCTAATTCTACATGTCGGTGATGTGACTATTATGATCGTTCAGTTGCTAAATAGTGTTGATTTAGTGGGTATACAATCCTAGTGGGAGCAAGTGAAATGTTTGTTGCTCACTATACCGTATAATTTAAAATGAATATAGCACGGAACGAAGCTAGCGGATTTATATGAAGATTGGGTGAGATTAACATGATTAACGTGTTTATTTTGTCTGCAAAGCGTGTGAAGTTGTATGCAAAGAAATGAATTTGAATTCACGGAAGGCGTTATTACGTAATCGCGAATCATCTCGCTTTAATTTGAATGAAAATTCTCCAAAGACGAAACACGTTTTAATTCGAATGCAAACAAAATGTTTTTGAATGACAGTTTTATGAAATCGAATGCTAAAAAACAAATTTGAATGATAAAACACAGATATGGATATATTAGAAGATTGGGTGAATACGAGACATATAAGAAGTGTCAGCAGTAATAACCGGTACATTGGTGATATGGTAATTTTCAGTAATAAGCTTAAAGCTTTAAAGGAAATTGTATATACGATGAGAAGATGCACAAAAAGGAGTTTACAAACTAAGACATATTATAGGAAACGATTGCAAATTAAATCCGATAGATATTTCGCAGAATTAGGTTTGAGAAGTAAACGACATTTATATGTTAAAGCACCTTTGTGCGTGTATACCTTTGGGTTGGAAAAGGAATTTTAGAATGGAAAAAAAATAATAACTCTGAAATTGATTTCATTTTGGGTGGGACAATAACTAGTATATCTAACTTAAAATCAAAACAAATATATTACAGCTCATCAAGAAAGAAGGTTTTGAACCACTGGTTTTTGAAAGAATGGAAAGAAATTACGGTTTTACTAACAAGGAAATAGAAAATATATGTTTAAGGTTAAGACATTGTACATTAAATAGTCGGCTAAGAGAGTTCCAATTTAGACTTATACATGGCATTATATATACAAACCATCATCTTTTCCGGTTTGGTTTTGTTTCAAGTGATTTATGTTCTTTTTCACGGAGGACTGCTGAAGGCAGAAAATCTGGATTTCACAAATACCATATTTGAAAGATGATTACTGCGGGCCCAAAACATATCTTGACCAGGGAAGTTGTTATTCCTAATCAGTAAAGCTTCCCCTTCGTAGGGATATGAATCCCTAGATAAGCCAATGCAAGCTGCGTGGCTTCGCTCCCTCGCCGGTCATCCCCTCTGTGACTTGCAGGTATGTATACATCGCCACATATCATGCACCATTTTTTGGCTTTGCAAGAACTTCAACTTCATTGTATAACAGGGACAGCGGAACGGGGTAGGGGTGGGGGGGGGGGGGGGCTACAGCCCCCACTTTTTTCAGTAAACACGTGCAAACGTATGGCTAAAAAGTTATTAATTACAGTATGAAACACTTATTTTGAAAAAGCAAAAGTTGTTTGTACGTATAAAATTATGGTGCAGTTATATAAGAAACTTAATATCTACAAAATAACATGTTAATATATAGTACATTTCTATAATCATTAAAGTTATTTTTCTGTGTTATAGTTGTTACCAAGAAAAGGAGCATGTAATAAATATTATTTTTTTATATTTATTTTAAAATGTTTATACATGCATAGAAGTATGGATGTAAGATATATTGGCGATAATTATATTGAATAGAATATATTTCATGCACTATATTTGAGAGTTAGATCATTATATAGTGATACATTAACATTTGTTTTTAAGTCATAGAATGAAGCAGTTTAAATTATAATTATAGCTCTTACTGAAAATGAGTATCTTTAAACATTGATCTTCATGAAACATTTACATAATATGTCATTTAATTAGGTTTTGTAGTGAAACACCTTTTGTGAATTATTAACATGCAATTACAAATATCTCATTACATACATGTATATTTTTTGTTATTTTATATATTTTACATTTACAGTTTAAATTAAGATGGTTGGATCCTGTACATGGATATCATACTACCACTCTGTGCAATACATTGAGGTAGTTTCCTTTTTTTGCTTTAGTTACATAAGACCATATATTTTTCCTCTAAAAAGTTATATTAAGTGTTAATATTGTACATACATGTACATGTAGTTATCAAAAGCACACACATTTGAGCTGAAAGAGATTTTTTTTCTTTGAATACTTTGTTATTGCATTTTATTGGCAAGAAATATAATTGTGATTTATTAATTTACAGACATGTTTCAGTTAATACTTTTACAATATATATTAAAAGTTTTTATAGAATGTTTCTTTTTATATGTTTGACAAATAATATGTCATATTTATTTCTATTGTCATATAAAGCATAGAAGAGTTGCAATTCACATAATTGTTTATGGCAAGGTTTACATAACATGTGGTTAATATATATTTATTTATTACATAGTAATCTTATTTTTTTAAATTTGCGTTATCATATGTTTGAGCAAGTAAAGTATTTCATAAAATGAAACATTTGGTGTTTTTTTTATACACAGTAATACAGATATTAAATCATGTATACAAAATATATATATATATATATATATATATATATATATGTGGATTTTGTTTTAAATTATAGTAAGTTATTATTCTTTATTATGTTATTTGATATTTATTACTTATTAGAAGTTTATTTCTTTTATAAACTTTTTATAAAGTATTTCATGATTGAGTTTTGCTACAGGAACAATTTAAAGATATGAAATACCATATGCATTTGACATATTTAACTTAAGAGGAATATAAAAAGTGATTAAAGTTAGCGATATGACATATTACATGAAGAGGTAAAACATAATTATACATGCATGTACTTAGTTACGTATCGATGTGCATTTAGCTTTCGTCTTCAGATGTGGTTTGGTTTTTTTCCTTTTTTGGGGTTGATTGTGCTTGTGGTGTAGACGCTATTACATCTGTGGTTCATCACATCGTTAAGTTCTTCCATAACTTTATGATATTTTGTTGAGATGTACTGAGATCACTTTTGATTTTCTTCAACTCTTGTCTCAAATTGTAGTTTTCTTTGGCCAGCGAAGCATTTGAGATTTGTTGTTTTTTATTGTTTCTTTCAGCTGCATGCTTTCCTTATTCATATCTGTTGCTGAT
Source organism: Heliocidaris erythrogramma (assembly GCA_025617745.1). NCBI lineage: Eukaryota > Metazoa > Echinodermata > Echinoidea > Camarodonta > Echinometridae > Heliocidaris > Heliocidaris erythrogramma. The sequence continues at coordinate 23,115,830 of CM046862.1, forward strand.
TTTTCAATTACTTCTGTGAGGTTAACTATTTGCTCCGACGCTTCCTTAGTAATAGATGGTTCCTTTACTTGCAAACGGGTCATTAAAGGGATACGCCACCAGGCGGCTGTGGGGAAAGTCAGGATTGCGTAAGCCCCATTCACTCGTACACAAAGTTTGTGCGTCGAACGCGTCCGCTGGACTACTGTTATTATATTTCGGACTGCACGAAGCCGACCGAATCTCGCACGAGAGCTCTAGCTCAGGCGGAGCGTGCATGTTGCACAGCGACTAGTCTGTCCGAAGATTTCACTCCACGGGGCAACGGCATGATCAGGTAACGAACACGGTGCCCTCTCGCGGCATAAAAACGTCCACAATCTGCGATTGAGTATCCCTTTAATTGTCCCTAAAATCTGAAGAGCTGCTCCTTTGATGTTCTCCATTGTGAGCTGTTTGAATGAAAATAAAAAGTTAATTAGTTTTCTTTTTAAATTTCATACAAAATAATTAAGGCTTAGTGTTATCCTTTAAATATATAATTAAAGGGATTTACTTTATGTTTTAACTAATTTTGTTATAATATGAAATTTATTTGTCATTTTTTTAGTAATGGAAATATTGTTTAGCACAATTTGCGAAATGTTTGTATTAATACTTTTCTTTCAACCATTTTTAATAACTGTATTACAAAGTGATTATATTAGGTGTAATGAAAGAGATTGCTTTGGTTGAAAGTTGTAAGAAACAATTGTTACTTCAAAATTTTATAGGAATGGATTATTGAAATAATGACTAACTTTTATTTTTATTGTAGAATTTGTTTGTTTTCTTGTAGATTAATTTAAATTATTGTAAAAGATAGAGAAATATTATTTAGTGAAAGTGCAAGCAGTTATCAAATTAATTTTATAAAAACAGAAAGCAATGATTTGTTGAGCTTTTTATTTTAGATAATAGGAAACAGATTCATAGTGTGTAAGTTCTATTTTTTTAAATTGTGACAATATGTTTGTTACAAAAGTATTATTTTTATATTTTGAAAGATTTTTTAATTAGATATATATATATATAAATAAATAAAGTTATTATAGTTATCAAACTTAGATTGTTATTTATTAATTCACTTATAGTATTTATGAAATAAATTATTCTTCAAAGTATTTTTTTGTATTTATGACATACATGCATATTTATTTTGTTTTGTTTGATTTAAAGGGAATTGAAAGTACTGTTTATGTGCAAGTTACAGACACAGTTGTAAACATAGTCATAGTCATAGACGTGGATCATGTGGATATGGCGTAGTTATTTATCGTAGCTAGTTATCTGGATTAAAAAGTCTCATTTCTGTCTAAATTGGGCATGCCCTAAATTGTGCTGATAATGGTAATTGTAACTTTACGTTAGTTTTATAATAAGCATACATTTAGAGTTGTATGCTAGTTTTGGTCCTACCTAGGAGTTATCACAGACCTGTGATAACTCCTTGGTCCTACACAAATACAGCTTGACATACCAATGGGCATGCCGTTACGGCCTAATTTTGCAATCAGTTGCAGTTTATCTTGCACGGTTTTTGTTTTGGGGGTTTTGTGAATTTTAGTTTCGGTACGTCATTAGATTATCAAAGTTTTTAATGATTCGATACAGAATTGTTCACTCACCTTTAATGATAATCTTTAAGGAGTTCTCTTTTGTGATCGGCAAACAGTGTTTTTAGCAAAATATAATCGTGCAAAGTAACAAACGTTTTGTCGTATCGAAGGAAAGTGCTTGGAAAGTTGTCTGGAACGTGTTGTGGAAACTAGACGCAATGCTCACTTACATTTTACTAAAAAACACATTTAGTTTCTTCCGCAACAATAAAGTTCTAATGTGTTCTTCTACTTTATTCCTTTTCAACAATACTACTTATGACTGATTTATTATGTGTTTATGATTAACCAAAACCAACTTTTGTTATGTCACTGGTATTGTATTTTTGTTTTGTTTGTATACTGTTGGGCGCGGCATGATTGTATATGACAGCTGCTAGCTGGCTAGCGCCTGGTATACACGTATACCGTATACACGGTGTATGTGTGATGCAGAATTTGCTGAAAGGTCTATTACATAATATTCATCCGCTCTCATGTCCGAGCCCTATGGTACGAGCTCGAGTTGATGAAGTAATTGTTTTGACAGTGCGACGTCGCGCGACAATTACCATTATCAGTGTCTAGACTGTTAATGTTTTGGCTATAATCATCTATTTATGTTATATTACAGTATAAGTTGTTAGTATTAATTGATTTATGTAATTTGTAAAGCGCTTTGATCAGTTTGAACTGGATATGGCGCTTTAAAAGAAACACTTTGTTATATTATGTGAATACTTCAATGCGCTTTACAATGTTATTTATTATTATCCCTGGTCCTGATACTGAAAACTATTTTTTTCTGAATCTGGTGTCAAAAGATGCGCAAAACGTGAAAAGTAAAAGACATTACGTGCAGTTTGTGATTGTACTTGTTATTATTCATGGAAAATTTGTCATGTTGGGGGGGGGGGGGGGGGGGTGGTGAGCTTAATAATTTTTGTACAACCATTTATTAATATTCTTTGGAAGTTTGTATCACAATGTCATTTTGGTCACTACTGTGTATTTTTGCAGTGTAGAATTTCAAACGTTAAAAAGAGTTTATTTCTTTCGTACTTACTTGTATGTGTTTTTCCTGAAAGGTAGTGACGAGTCTGTTGTACACAGTGGTTTTCCCTGTTCCACCTGGTCCATCAAGGAAAAAAGCTCTAGTTTTTGGTGGACCATTTTGTTGAATTTCTTGTAGGCAGGACAGTATGGCATCTCTACAATGCGCTGTTGGTCTTCATTGAGAGGGAGATTCACATTGTCAAATGCATTGATGTCATTTCCATTGGTTGGATGAAGCTCAATATTGTGCCGTATTGGTAGTCCAATTGATGTAGCTGTTGATATCCCTATTTGAGAAAAGGCAATTAGTAAAGATATCATGATATTATCATTATAAGATGTTATCATTGATGTTATAATCGAACTGGATTTTATAGGGATACGCAACCGGGCGACCGTGGGGAAAGTCAGGATTGCGTAAGCCCCATTCACTCGTACACAAAGTTTGTGCGTCGAACGCGTCCGTTGGACTAAGTGGGATTACATTTCGACTGCACGAAGCCGACCGAATCTCGCACGAGAGCTCGAACTCAGGCGGAGCGTGCATGTTTGTGCGGCGACCAGTCTATCCGAGGTTTGCGCCCCGCGGGGCAACGGCATGATCAGGTAACGATCACAGTGCCCTCTCGCGGCATTAAAACGTCCACAATCTGCGGTTGAGTATCCCTTTAACATGGCATTCTTACCTAAATTGGACTCCCTGGAGCCGAATTTCCAATAAGAGGCAGAAAAGTTCATTGGGCACCTGAATCGATCCAAATCGACATGTGCGAACGAATAACACGCGTGTTGCGTCGTATACATTGAAGCCATACAAATGCGGATATGGCCTTGGAGTATACACTTAGAGTTATTGATTAAAGCATTTATGAGGGAAATATATGGATCATTACCTTGTTAGCATGTATGCTTGTAAACATGATGAGAGACTGATAGATTATGTCTGTCCTTGATTATGTAATCATTGTTTCTTGAATTGTTTTGGAAAGAACCTAGTCAATAAATCATTCTTATTGTTGATGCCCAATAACCAAGTGACTGACCATTATATGGATGTGGATTTGAGAAAATAACCCACATTGAAACCTTTCATTTGAAATATTGTAAAGGTCTCCTTGGTGTTCGTGGAGGGACCCCTAGTTGCATGGTTTATGGTCAATTTGGTATAGGTTAGTTCATGGGAAACAGGGTAAATTGGCTAGTATTATGTATTCTTATTATTTTTCACTGCATCAAAGTGGTGATATTAACAATATGCCATGGCTTGGAAAGATTAGGGTTTCCGTATATGTGGGATAGTCAAGCACGAAATGGAATTTTCTGTATTTAAAAATATCGTGTCACAGAGGTTAGGTGACATCTGCCAACAAGATTGGCATAATGATGTAAATGCAAATTCGCAATGTACCGTCTATCGAATATTTAAGCAAGAACTAGAATTTGGAAATTATTTGGTTGAACTGAACCCAGAAAGGATTTTTGTCGATATAGATGTTTGAATAATAAGCTTCCAATAGTAACTGGGAGGTATGCAAATGTACCTAGAAGGGATCGACTGTGTGAGTATTGCTCTCTGAACCAAGTTTCGTAAGAAAATTATTGATTTTTGGGGGATAAATAGTATAAGCTAGGTACTTATGCGGTGGTGTTCTTAAATGCTTATACGGTTTTCTGCTGACTATAATTGTCATGGGAATTAACCAACCTTTTCTAAGCAGGCACAGTGCCTGGTGTAAAATGTTATCTGTTTAGCAACGTATATGTTCAGCTCCAAATGGGAGACGTTAGGCCCTCCACCGATGAAATGTTGTGCCCGTGCATATGAATTAGGGCCTGATACCTGAATAATATTATCGTTGCTTAAAACTTCTGCAATTCTTTAACCACGATACATTTCAAGAGTTTTGGGAGCATTCACCCACTTTACAGGCTTGACACCGGATAAGGAAGGAGTGGTTTCCAAGAGGGGAGGGAAATCATTGAACAATCATTATTGTTGGCAAAGAACATGGTTCAGGGATTTCTTCCTGTTATCATGTAAACGCCATGATAATAACACTATTTTTGTGTACATTTTACTCAGTTACATTGTCATGATTGTGTGGGACCTGGCGAGGACAATGAAAATGCACCTCGCCGACCTAAAACCCTTTCCGTGTTTTTTTTCAAACATACATCTTTACTGGGTACCATTTTACTATTTTTACAATGTAACATGGTAACCGAACAATGTGCATACATAAGTCACACGAGTTATTGCACCGGTCACCATGGTCACTGGATTCAATCAGAGACCCTGCCTGGGCCCCGTTTCATAAAACTTGTTATAAGCCGCTGAAATCCTTGCATCTGACTTGCTGAGAGCCATAGAAATGTGGCAACTACTAATAACAAGTCTGTAGCTATCTTGAATTTTTAAAACCCTGGCTTGAACAGCTTACAAAATAGCCTAACAAGCGTGGCGAAGTATATCTTAGGTGACAGTTTTTTTTTATTTCTTACTACATGCAAAAACAAAAACATTGCTATACTCCTTCAATAATGATTAAAAAAATAGATCTGCTTACAAGCCCGGACACAAGGGACAGACTTTGATCCAAATTCAAGTTTTGCACACGGATCTTAAAGGGATACTCAACCGCAGATTGTGGACGTTTTAATGCCGCTAGAGGACACCTAGACCGAAATTTTCTGTCTCCAGTACGTTAGCCTCTTATTTGGGTAGGGTCGGCTACTACTTGGAGTAGTAGCCGACCCTACCCAAATAAGAGGCTAACGTACTGGAGACAGAACATTTCGGTCTAGAGGACACCGTGATCGTTACCTGATCATGCCGTTGCCCCGCGGGGCGCAAACCTCGGATAGACTGGTCGCCGCACAAACATGCACACTCCGCCTGAGCTCGAGCTCTCGTGCGAGCTTCGGTCGGCTTCGTGCAGTCGAAATGTAATCCCACTTAGTCCAACGGACGCGTTCGACGCACAAACTTTGTGTACGAGTGAATGGGGCTTACGCAATCCTGACTTTCCCCACGGCCGCCCGGTGGCGTATCCCTTTAACCAAAATAACTATAATTTTCAACTACTGGACTATTCACGATCGACTGTTCACTATCTATCAAAAGGTGACTCATGCCGTTGTGAGTTATCAGGTCCCTGTCAATATCACCCTGCATGTGGATTTGTTTTCCTGCTATTAATTTTCAGTTGTGCACTGAGCATGTCGATTGTTGGTACAAATGTTGATACAAATACATTTCAAATGTAACCATGGATAGAGTGTCAAAGATAATAATACAGTATACTTTAATTGGAGGGTGATGTATCATTAGTTTATTCACAGTGGGCGCATGCAAATCAATCGTGAAATATACAAGAACATAAATAAAGGATTCAGCACAGCCACTGAAATGAATACATTTTATTTGTTTATGAATACATATTAACAAGATAAAAGAGTCCGTATCCAAGCAGATCAACATTAAAATTCAGTAACAAATAAGTTTGACTTACCCGTGACTACTTAATTGAAGAAGGTCAACTTCATCTTTGATTTCAATTTCGATCAGTTTGTATTCTGGATCTCCAATTTTCTCCTATATAATTAAACATTTTTTTTTCACAGGCAGCAACTTGCAGAAAATTGTCAGGTTCCTTCCATTTAATTTCAGGGTTTGTAATTGAAATCTTGGTCTCAAATCAGATGCGAAGACGAGTGTAGAAGTAGAGCGTAATAGCAGAAAGAAGATGGGCAAAGGCGAGGAAGAGGAGGAGGACGATGAAGAAGAAAAGCAAAGATGAGAAAGTGAAGAGCGAGATGGAGACAACGAAAGGGATGATGATGAAGAGACATTTGAGGATGAAAGATATATTCGAGATAATGAAGGGTATGTAGGGGAGCAGGTAAGAGAGGAGTGACATCATAGTCTGAGTCGACGGTAAGTAGGAATAGAAGTATGAGAGCGTTGCTAGGGACGGGAGGTATGGGGAAGAGGAGAGCATGGATGATAGTAAAGATGAGGATGATGACGAGAGTATCGGTAGAAATGTCGAAGGTGACGACGGCGATAATAAAAGAATCAACGACGGCAACGATGCCCATGACAATGTCTCTGGTCTTTGAGCCTGTGGCTTCTGCATATAAGCAGACGAAGAAGATGAAGCTGCTGGTGTTGAAGATGACGACGATGGCCTGAGCAGTGTCGACATCATCGGAACATTTCTGATTGAGAATAATTGCAAACACCATGGTAGGAACTGACGACTGAATGAAAAAACACAATATACAACGAGAACAGCGAAGAAAAAGAATAAAAGGGAAACAAAGATGCCTGAAAAGATGACACTGAATGTAAAGAAAGATGAAAACATGACAAGAGCAATGATCAACATGACAGTCACTAAACCAGACACCAGACAAATTAAGAGGGTAAGCCGACAAGCCATCACGAGAAAACGAGTAAAGAATAACCAAAGTGCAATGACTGATAACCAGAGTTTTCGCGGCAGTGAGCCGATGTAACTCAGGGTGTAAGTAAAGAGGAGCCATGGTCTTACAAGAAAATAAATGCAGCGAACTACGAGAGAGCTACCAAGTGATTCAGATGAAGAGGATGGAGCTGGTGGTGAGGGATGCGATCCAGTGTCAGATGTAACCATAGTAACGCGTTGGATAGTGGCGCGGATGCATGGTGGTGAGATGGATGATCCATTGTGAACTGAACATGGAGATGCTGGTGCCTGCGACGAGGGTGCGGATGGTGATGGTGATAGCAGCAAAGCCACCTCATGTAGAACTTTTCGGAGAAGCCGACTAAGTAACCGGTAACAGGACTCCACAGGATGTTGCTTGTAATATATCAATCCACTTTTAAAAGTCCTAATCGCATTGAAAAAAGAATAGGGTTTTCGAAAAATTGAGGTGAAAAGGTGAAAAACCCCATGTGAAAATGTTGAAATGAAGTAAGGCAAAGAAAAGAATAATATCAAGGCACCGAGTAATGTAATTGCAAAGAATATGATGAATATGGAAAACGCGATGTAAAATGCAGAGTGGAATAGAATCAGGGTCAAACAGAAAGTCAGAGGAAATGCAAAGGAAAAAAAAGTTAAACAGCGAGAGAGAAACATGATGACCGAACGACTGAAGGAGATCCAAGCAAGGAGTTGTCACAGACCTGGAGTCACAACAGAATTTCTTAACTCCTTGATCCAAGCGAAGAGGATGTGAAAACACCGTTGCTTATATTGAAGTACAGACAAATATAGTTATGTAACATCGCCGGGGTATGTGCGTGTATACTTAGCGTTCAAATCACGAAGATGTGGCATGCATTGCGCGTGGAGATAGACTTCATATAGCCCTGCGACAACAATGATCAGCATCGCAATAGGCCAGTTTCGTAATGTATGCACAGACCTTTAAACCCGATTACGTAATCGGAGGGTGACCGGCGGCGCGAAGCTGATTATTGTACATCGTGTTTCACCGTGCAACTACTGCCTTTTCTTCGCTAATGAATGGTTCGTTCCACCCTCAACGCTCACACAATATATAGCCAGTCCTTGACCCACAGATCTCCACCCCGAAAAATTATATCTGGCAACTTTTTTGTGCTTTGTGGTGCCTGGTCACAAATAGCTTGTACTTTTGCCTAAGGAAAATATCTGTGGTTTCTTTATTTCTCTCATACTAGTAGTATAAGATCTTGCATGTATTGAACTGTTTATAACAATTATTAACTTGCCTATAATTTCAGTGTTTTGGGGATTGACCTTTAATAGGTCAATTAGCCTCTGTTACCACCCCATACATGTTTTGATTTGTGTTGCTTCGTTCTTATCTACATGTACTTTATAATTTGGATATGCTTGTCCCGGTTTTTCTAGTTTCATTCAATCTGCGGAAATAAAACAGAACTGTATGATTCTTGTCTAATACAACGAACTGGATGTGTTTGATAAGTATGCCAAATTTTAGGACAATCAGATAATCCATGATCATTATAAAGCTGAGAATCTCCTCTTTCATAATTGTATTGCTTCGTTCTTATCTTCATGAATTTTATTTTATTTCATTTCATTTCATTTCAGTTCATTTCAGTTATTTCACTCTCTTTAAAAAAACATCAAAATTTATACAATACATATTTCATAACTGATAAGAAGTGAGGGACTCATGGAAAGCCATGTAGGCTTGTCAAAGATGATTCCCTGAAAATATACATATAGTAATTGAAACTGAAACATTTTTTAACAAAAAACATAGAACGAATTTCTTAAACTACGGATAGGACAGATGGATTGAAAAAAGAAAGGGGAGAGGAGAGAAAATGTGATTTCAGAAGCAAACAATTTTTATACCTTTTACATATTAGCATTTCATAATAATAATAATAATAACTAGCATTTGGTACGCTCTCCATAGTACAACTATATCACAGCGTTTACAAAATTAATCATGCATAACATTGAATAAAAATTAACTTATTAAACATAAAGTTTGAAAGAAATGGAAGGGGTTTAACTATTCCGGGAAGAGATATTTTTTCAGAAATTTCTTAAATTGGTCTGTGGAATTAGCTGATTTTATGAAAGAGGGGATATTGTTCCATTCTTTGGAAGCAGTTACAGTAAAGTACGATCGCCAGCTTTGCTACGGGTTTGGGGGATGGTGAGAAGAAATGGGTCCCTAGCCTGAGAGCGAAGATTAGGACGGGATGGGTTATGAAATGTTATGCAATCCTTAATATACATTGGCATTTGGTCATGGAAGGCTTTAAAAACGAACATCTTGAAGAGAATTCTTTCTTTTATGGGGAGCCAATTATTATTATTATTATTTAAATACGCTATTCATATTAAACTATATCACAGCGCTTACAAAAAAATATACAAACATACATCATAATTACTGGAGATTACATTCACTTTGGGAACAAATATGCCTTCAATAACTTTTTAAATGACTCTGTGGTTGTTGCTGCTTTAATGAATGTAGGAAGTTTGTTCCATTCTTTTGCTGCTGAAACAGTAAATGAACGATCCCCTGTTCTCCTACGAACTAAAGGTAATATCTGATTGATACACGTCTGTAAAAACCCAATTACAGATATACACAAGAGTAGAGCGGAGATTTTGTCGAGTTGACCGATAAACCACCAAACAATCACTGAAATATAAACTGGGGCCTGATCATGAAAATATTTGTACACAAATAAAAGGACTTTAAACAAAATTCGTACTTTAATGGGAAGCCAATGGAGAGAACTAATCAAGGGTGCAGCATCATAATGTCTGTCTTCGCAATGTATAAGACGTGCAGCCCAATTCTGAAGGCTTTGTAGTTTCCTAATTTGTGCCTGAGTAACCTCTGTGAAAAGACCATTGCAATAGTCTAGTCTGGAAAGTACATGACTCCTAACTGCATGATTGCATGCATCTTTTGTAATGTACCTTCTAATCTGCGACAGACCTCTCAACTGATACCGTACGGATTTACAAATGTTGTCACCATGATCCAACATTGATATGTTACTATCAAAGTATGCACCAAGATTTCGAATGGATGTGGATGGACTTAATTATTTGAGTTGACTCAACAATCAAAACAATATTACCCAAGTTTTGAAGATTGTGTGGTGTACGTATACGTACCAACTACTAAAAATTCTGTTTTGCCTTCATTAAAGGAGAATGAAACTCAACGAACATTAGCTGATAATCAAGTGGAAAATTGGTAGCCTGTTCGAAATATCTTGAAAATACTCCTGTTTGATTACTTAATAAGGAGAACAATCTCTCTAAATGTTGCAGATTCCTTGCTAGATATTATCCCATGGGGGCTGCCATTTTGAAAAACTGTGATGTCATATGAGTACATGTCCATTTACCTGTATATAATGGATATGATGTTGCATATTGAATAGCTATTGTACAACTAAAGCCACAATGCAAAATGGCAGCCATCTTGGTACCCCCATTGTCTCGCACAGGTGATATCTAAGAGCAGTTGTAGGTCTTTGTCACTTTTTTGTAGAATTGACAAACCTTTGTCTGACCAAACAACTTGTGCATGTTAAATCCTGCTGAACAAAAGAAACAGCTGAACCAAATATCTTGATACAAATAGTATCTTCATTTGAATGTACATGACTACAAAAATGCTTTACATGTATTATGGAAAATCCAGTGTCATGCATTCCACAGGTGATCATGAGTGTTATTATAGCTAGTGTATAGGTCAGTGGGTATCTCATAAATATAACTGCTCTGACATTACTTTGTAAAGAAAATGGCAGCCCCATGGGATAATGTCTAACAAGGAAACTGCAACTTTTTGAGACACTGTTATCTTTCTTCAATAATCAAACATGAGTAATTTCAGGATATTTGTAATAGGCTGACAATTATCTACATGATTGTAGGTTAATGTTTGTTACCTTTCATTCCCCTTTAAGTTTAAGCTTATTCTTTGTCATCCAGGCTTTAATATCACTAACACATGAAGACAGAGTCTGCAGCACGCAAACCGTCTGCTTTCTTTGGATCAAATGATACATACAATTGTGTATCATCAGCATATGCGTGATACGAGACACCATGAAATCTGGCGATATCTGCAACTGGCAAAGTATAGATAGTATAACCTATCGGCCCGAACACTGACCCTTGCGGCAAACCTACTTCATTACTGACTATCTGTGATGTACCATTTATTTCAATGCAAGTTTCCCAACTTTCCAGATATGATTGAAACCACTTTAACGGTACACCTTTAACCCTTCGCTTAAATTAGCTTGAAGGGTTCAAAATTTTAAAAAATTAAATAAAGATGTAATTGCTTTGCTCGCTATATCATGGACGTTTCATATGACTCCTGCTAAATATTTTGTCTAAGATGTAGAAAATATAACTTTGAGTTGTCAGATGAATGTATGAGGTTGCATAAATTCATAATGGAATGTTCATTTAAAATTCAAAGGACTGGTCGGGCAGACAGTCCAGAATAGAATGTTAATTCACTGCGGCTTTTTTTTTTTACGGGGGGGGGGGGGGGGGGGGCACAAGGTGGGTGAGTAAGAAAACAGGAAGATGAGTGAGGAAGATGAAAAAATATTCCCGGGAAAATGTAAATAGGGGTCAATTTTCGCAGACTCTGGTGGTTTCCTCCCCGGGGATAGGAGAGGGGGGAGGGGGGGGGGGGGGGGGTTAATTTCCTAAATTGCCTGGATGGGGTCCAATATCCCCTTGTACCCCTTGTATGGGGGGGGGGGGGGGAGTTGGGGGCCGGGTACAAACGACCTTTTGATATGCGTTTTGACTTTTGATAGTGGGTATTGATAGAATGAAGTGGCATTAAAAGGTGTTTCTAACTTTGGAAAGATTATAAACACACCTTGGCTTATGTCAGCACATGTCTGTAACACAATTTCACAATATTTAACAGGTCACGCAAAAAAAATAAAAAAAAATAAATAAAAAATCCTCGCTACACCACTTGCCGTTTCGTCCCCGTGTGTTTTAATGCATAATTATTCATTTCTCCTATTTATTTTGCACAAATAAATATTTCCTTGTCAAAAGCTTGTTTTATTTTATTTTATACATCTTCGACAAAAGAAAAACGAAAAAACCAGCAAGAGTACATTTTTCAAAAATTTCTAAAACGTCTGTTACAAGTCTACTCAACACACCCATTCGAGGAAAGCCCCCCCCCCCCGGTTGTCTCGAAGTGGCGCATTCATTGAACTTCTCGCTGGGAACGCGTCCATTCGAGATAACCGGGGGGGGGGGGGGGCTTGTCCCGAAAGGGTGTGCCCGTTCCCGCAACCCACCCATTCGAGACAAGCCTTCTGGAAGCCGCCTACATTCAATCGCACGAATCCCTTCTGTGCGGAGTTCGTCCAAGCATTGCGATTGTTGTGAAATTACGACGTCTGGGTTGCGTATCTTTTCGTATTAGTGCCCTTTTCTCCTTTTGATATGTGCCCCTTTTCGAATCTAAATATTGCCCCCTTTTCTCTCTTATGCTCCTTCTTTGATAAGTGAATTTATAAATGGCTTGTACTTTTGCCTAAAGAAAATATCTGTGGTTTCTTTATTTCTCTCATACTAGTAGTATTAGATCTTGCACGTATTGAACTGTTTATAACAATAATTAACTTGCCTATATTTCAGTGTTTTGGGGATTGACCTTTAATAGGTCTGTTGCGTTAATGCATTTTTTTTGGGGGGTTAAATAATTTTATGCATTTAAGATCAATTCCTCTTTATTTAGCTAATTCAAAATAGCTGACATTTTTTATACAGCTGGTGACAACCAGCCATTTCCTGTACATGTGATACATTACCATTATCTAAACATGTGTTTTACATTGTACTAGTATTACGTAACATTACACCTGTCTGCATCTCCCTGTACATACTATAATTTCCATGACAGTAGCTATTTCTATGCTCTTTTGTGTTTTGGTCATGTGAACATCACATGCCAATTTTTACAGTACTTTTCCACTACATGTTTATATAAGGTGAAAGTCTGTGCTTTTTTTTTTCACTACTACATCAGTCACTGAGAAGGTACACCAAATTATTGAAGCTTATTTTTTAACCGGGTACGACTCCCGTGGAACTTTCTTCGGCAACCTGCTGACACCTGGCTTAGCCGTTTTTAGCCAGCTTTTGGTAACGGACTTTTATTTCACGGCATACAACGAAGCTCCTTCATCTCTGCAACTAGATTCTTCAAGGGAGCAGAATTGGGAAACTTTCTGGACAACTTCATTCCATCGAGTACCTATAGAGCCGTAAACCTATCTCATCTGAACTCACAACAGACTCGGGCTCACCGCTGCATTCTGCGGGCGAATTCAACATGTCCATCTACGCTGTCCTAGGTTTCGACGAACATTGACTCTGTTGCTGCCGTGAGTTTTACACCCAAGCATTCTTGCCAGGCAACCCAAAACTGAGGGCATATTATTTCTCACTTTTTGAGCAATTTATTATATTTGTTGTACCTAGTGCTGAATTACATTAGTGATCATTTTTTTTTTTAAGAATTGTTAATTTGAATTGGCACCAGTTTTGATTGCCATCTTGCACCAACCAGGCGCACATACTATATATATATATATATATATCTACACATATATCACGCATTTAACGATTCCTTTTTTTGTATTTCGTTTACTCATATTTTGTGAGCCATAAGTTTCGACAAATTAGCTTGTGCTCACACTACTCTACATTCTTTTTTATGCTTATTACAGCGGCGGCCTTCCGCTTTAGAAACAGAGCCACTTGTACTTAAGCATTTACTTTGTATATTTATTTGAAATTGTTTTGGTGAATATATATAAAACATTAAACCACCAGCAATTAATTTGATTGTGTTAATGTTCATTCATTTCTTGTGAGATCAAATTAAGTTTAAATTTAGTGAGGTTGTTGAACACGCATATATATTTTTAGTTTGAATTTTTTGTTAAATACACCATACCATCCCCACAGGTCAATTGGCCTCTTTTACCACCCCATACATGTTTTGATTTTTCTAAATATTGCCCCCTTTTTCTAATTACATTTCTCCCTTGATTTTAAAGTGCATCTTTACTTCTGATAGACGCCCCTTTTCCTTTCTAATATGTGCCCTTCTTTTCTTCTCAAAAGTGCCCCTTTCACCTCTTATATGTGCCCTTTCCACTTCTTTTAAGTGCCCCTTTTGCCTACATTTCCAACTGTTTTTTGTTGTTGTTTCTTTTACAAAAAGAGCCATTATCTAACTTCAAAGAATCGATGCAGCTTTACACAGGTACCCATATTACTACAACTACAAAGTAAGGGAGTGGAGCTGGAGGCAAAAGGGGTACAGTGCCCACCCCTCCCCCAGCAGGAGGGGTGTGGCAATAATTCTTACAGTATATAATAAAATCATGTAGATTGCATAAAGTATACAGGCGTAATCCTAAAGAAAACTACAGGGTTAATTTACAAATCAAAAGATCATACGACATTCCCCCAAATGAACTTGCTGTTGTCAGTTTCATTTTTCATTATATCCTGTTTATAACAATAATCATTGTTTTTTGAATTGTTTCGAAAACTAGATAATAAATCATTCTTATTGCCTAATAAACAAGTGACTGACCATTATCTTCTCTTCTTACTTTAATTACAGTTTAATACCATCCCTCTGGGGAGCGGTAACATTATATGGATTTGAGATATGGGGATTTGAGAAAATAACCCAGATTGAAACCTTTTATTTTAAATATTGTAAATGTCTCCTTGGTGTTCATAAAAGGCTTCCGTATCATTATGTGTCTTGTGAGTTGTCAGCTCCCTGTCAATATCACCCTGCACGTGGATTTGTTTTTGCTATTAAAGAGCTCATATGTTGATTTTTCCGACGCCCAATTGCAAGAATATGGTTTGTAAATAAATAATAAACATATCGAAATAAAGGTTTCATTAATTTTAGCAAATAAAATAAAATGTACCCTTGATTACTGCCCTTATTGAGCCAGATTTCTCAAACAGACCGATAAAATCGAAGCGGGGTTGCCCTGCTAAAGCTCCAAAGCTCAATAAGCAACGGAATTTCTCCTATTCAAGATTTTTTTTCACAGGTAGCAACTTGCAGAAATATTTCAGGTTCCTTCGATTTAATTTCAGGGTTTGTAATTGAAATCTCGGCCTCAAATCAGATGCGAAGACGAGTGTAGAAGTAGAACGTAATAGCAGAAAGAAGGGCAAAGGCGAGGAAGAGGAGGAGGACAATGAAGAAGAAAGAGGAGAAAGCAAAGAACGAGATGGAGACAGCGAAAGGGATGATGATGAAGAGACATTTGAGGATGAATGAAAAAACACAATATACAACGAGAACAGCGAAGAAAAAGAATAAAAGGGAAACAAAGATGCCTGAAAAGATGACACTCAATGTAAAGAAAGATGAAAACATGACAAGAGCAATTATCAACATGACAGCCACTAAACCAGACACCAGACAAATTAAGAGGGAAAGCCGACAAGCCATCACGAGAAAACGGGTAAAGAATAACCAAAGTGCAATGACAGATAACCAGAGTTTTCTCGGCAGTGAACGGATGTAACCCAGGGTGTTGTAAGTAAAGAGGAGCCATGGTCTTACAAAAAAATAAATGCAGCGAACTACGAGAGAGCTACCAAGTGATTCAGATGAAGAGGATGGAGCTGGTGGTGAGGGATGCGATCCAGTGTCAGATGTAACCATAGTAACGCGTTGGATAGTGGCGCGGATGCATGGTGGTGAGTTGGATGATTCATTGTGAACTGAACATGGAGACGCTGGTCCCTGCGACGAGGGTGCGGATGGTGATGGTGATAGCAGCGAAGCCACCTCCTGTGCAACTTTTCGTAGAAGCCGTCTTAGTAACCCTATAAACTCCATAGGATGTTGCTTGTAATATATCAACCCACTTTTAAAAGTCCTAATCGCCTGGAAAAAAGAATAGCGTTTTCGAAAAATTGAGGTGAAAAGGTGAAAAACCCCATGTGAAACTTTTGAAATGAAGTAAGGCAAAGAAAAGAATAATATCAAGGCACCGAATAATGTAATTGCAAAGAACATAATGAATATGGAAAACGCGATGTAAAATGTAGAGTGGAACAGAATCAGGGTCAAACAAAAATTCAGACGAAAAGCAAAGGAAAAAAAAATAAACAGCGAGAGAGAAACATGATCACAGACCTGGAGTCACGACAGAATTTCTTAACTCCTTGATCCAAGTGAAGAGGATGTGAAAACACCGTTGCTTATATTGAAATACAGACAAAAATGGTTATGTAACATCGCCGGGGTATGTGTGTGCATACTTAGCATTCAAATCACGAAGATGGAGCTATATGCATTGTGCATCTAGCGACAACAATGATCATCGTCGCAATAAGGTCATGTATGCACAGACCTTTAAACCCGATGCTATTGTAGTATTGTACATCGTGTTTCACTGCGCAACTACTGCCTTTTGTAAAGCTTCGTTATGATGTCCCTTTTTCGTGCCATATTTATCTTTCTAATTAGTGCCCTTTTCACCTCCTGAAAAGTGCCCCTTTTTAAATCTGATAATTGCCACTTTATCTCCCTAATTAGTATCCCTTTCTTCTTTTGACATGTGCCCCTTTTCGAATCTAAATATTGCCCCCTTTTCATTCTAAAGTATGCTCCTTCTTTGATAAGTGAATGTATACTTCAAATAGGTGCGCCTTTTCCCTTTTAATAAGTGCACATCCCTTCTTTTATTCTTGCGAATATGCGCAATTAATGTGGGAATCATGTTCGAGATTTTTAAATTATATTGATTTACGGAATCGTAGCTGGAAAGAAATTCTGTTTGGGAGGGAGGAAAGAAATAAAGGAAAACATCAATAGTTAAATCATATTTTAATTCTTGTAAAATATTTGATTTTTAAAAACAGAGTGCATAAGAAACCACTTTTTTTAATGAAATAAAAAGGGGATCGAACCACTGAGTGGTTCGAACTCAAGTGCATAGATTCCTTTTCCTTTTAAGTTGTTTATATATGTACAATGTGTTATGCTTGATTTTCTTTTTTTTTAAAGAAGTTATAGAAGTTTTGAAGCATAACATATACTTGATTTATTAATGACTAATTGCTGATTTCTGTTAATTTATGTATATGTATATTGTTATGTGTTGTTTTTGATATCATATGGAATCAATAAAAGATTACTGAAAAACAAAAAAAGTAATAGTCATTAATTAGAGCTTCCCAAAATGGTTAATGAAAAGAAGGCCCTTCTGGCCCGGGACACAATTGAGTATTGATCGTCGGCATAGCTTTGTGCGCAAGCTGGATTGTTGAGCAAATGGAGACCAATCGCTGAATCGCATTTGGCTATCTTTGGTCCCCTTCTGTGCAGACAAAAGGAGTTTGTCCAAGCTTTGCGATTGTTCTGAAAATACGTCATCTGAAATTACGTCATCGAGTATAATATAGTTGATTTCATGTCTCTTTTTCGTGCCATATTTATCTTTCTAATTAGTGCCCTTTTCACCTCCTGAAAAGTACCCATTTTCAAATCTGATAATTGTCACTTTATCTCCCTAATAAGTATCCTTTTCTCCTTTTGATAATGAGTTGGATAATTATTACTTATTTTCATTTTTTTATCCAAAAATATTGGGGGAATGATATCTAGGGGAAAAGGGGTACGTGCCCCGGGCGGCACTTGGAGGGGTGCGAGAAATGCAAAGGAGAGAAAGAAAATATTGGGAAATTAATAAATATCATAATCATCAAAAAGTTATGCGTCCCCAAATCCGCAGGGCAAATGCACTAGAAATCTAGTTTTTGAAGGTTTGAAATGCGAACATTTTCCAAAGCTCAGTCGCTTTTCTCCCTTGCATAATTATTTTCTGCACGACCTCGTAATTTCCCTTAAATTCAAGGGAAGGGTTCAAAATAAAAAAATAAATAAATAAAGATGTAATTGCTTTGCTCGCTATATCATGGACGTTTCATATGACACCTGCTAAATATTGCGCCCCACAGGGGCAGCGCGCCGAGGGGGGGGGGGGGGGGACACAGTGCCCCGACTTTTTCATGTATCAAAAAGTGCCCTTTTTATTTCTGGGAAATGCCCTTTCCCCTTCTGATAAGTGCCTTTTTTTCTCCCTCTGAAAAGTGCACCTTTACATATCAGATAATTGCCACTTTATCTTTCTACAAATAATTTCTTGGTACTACAAAATTTCAATATGGCACGAAAAAGAGACATGATAACGAAGCTTTTGGACCTGCACTCATCAGGTTATCACGCAGGTATATAACATTACTTGAAATCAACTATAACTCGATGAACCCGGACGCAACCCAGACGCCGTAATTTCAGAACAATCGCAAAGCTTCGACGAACTCCTATTGTCTGCACAGAAGGGGTTCGTTCCATTGAAATTAGGCGGCTTCCAGAAAGCGTAAATGCGCTGCGCTTCTGGCCCGGGACATAATTGAGTATTGATCGTCGGCGTCGCAAGCTGGATTGTTAAGCAAAATGGAGACCAATCGCTGGATCGCATTTATTGCATAGTTCGCTATGCGAACTCTGTTGGTCTGTTTCATGTTGTCTTTCTATGTTTGTTTGTTTTTGTTTTGTTTTGGGTTTTGTTTTGTTTGTTTTTGTTTTTTGTTTGTTTTTCTTTGGGGTAGAGGACTGTGAAGTTGTTTCTTCGAAAATATTTATTTGTGAAAAGAGATTATTGAAGTGTGTTACTTTGATCCCCATATCAGGGGGTCAGACAAGGTTGAGGTACTTTGGGTGTCCCTGCTTACATGTATGTATAGATAAGGGTTTAATCCAAAAGGAAAATAATGGATAATGTTAGAAACTGTTTTTCATGTAATTTTCTCACACTGAATGTAAGGGGAATAAGAGATAGAAGTAAACGAGACAAAATGTTTAATTGGTTTAGGACAAAATCTGCAGATATAGTATATTTACAAGAAACATATAGTGCACCTGATATAGAGCATAAATGGCAATTAGAGTGGGGTGGAAAATGTATATTTAGTCATGGTACCAGCCACAGTAGAGGAGTTCTGGAGTTGATAAATAGTAAGTTAGACATTCAAATCAGTGACACTTGTGTAGACGTAAATGGTAGATATATATTGATTAAATGTAGTATACAAGGTAAGAAGATGTTGCTGGGGAATGTTTATTTTCCCACTGGTAATAATGAAGGGGAGCAAATAAAATGTTTAAATGGATTAAGTCAATTGTTGCATAGGATCAATCCGGAAAGGAACCCAGTAATACTTGGAGGTGATTTTAATGTAATTAGAGACACGAAATTAGATTATTTTGGACAAGTCTCAAAGAAGCAATCAAAATTTAGCAGCATTTTGGAAGAGTTCATGGATAGTGTTAGATTAATAGATGCATGGAGAAATAAAAATAAAGATAAAAAGCAATATACATATACACAAAGGAATCCATTTATGCAAAGCCGTTTAGATTATTGGATTACATCAGAGAATATAGAAGAACAGATAACATCTAAATGCGACATTATTCCCTCCATAGCCCCTGACCATTCAGCTGTTAATTTGGTTCTGTATAATAGAATATCGTCAAAATTTCAAAACAAAAGAGCTTATTGGAAGTTTAATAATAGTTTATTAAATGATAGGGAATATGTTTTGGAGATGAGAGAAGAAATACAGACTTTAAAGAATAAACTGTCATGTGAGATAAAAGATAAAAGACGGTTTTATGGGACTATATAAAAATGGAAATACGTAAGTTTACAAGTAAATTTTCAAAGAAAAGGGCAAAAGAAAGGAGGGAAAAATCGAAAACTTAGAGAAAGAAATTGAAGACTTACAAGAGAATTTATTATCAATCAATAGTGCAAGTTATTTTGTTATCTTTGAAAAATTGAAAGCGAAGAGACAACAACTAAGTGTATTATATGACTATATTAATGAAGGTGTGAAAATACGCTCAAGATCCTCATGGTATGAATGTGGAGAAAAGAATACAGCATTTTTTAAACAATTAATGGAATCAAATAGAAAGAAAAGTGTTATACAGAAATTAAATATAAATGGAAAGATTACTTTTGAGGAAAATGAAATTGTTAAGGGAATAAAATCATTTTACAGTCAGTTATATAACAAAATATAACTTGTACAAGATGGAGGTTTAGATTTTTTTCCTAGTAACCTGCCTAAGTTAAACGATGCTTTACGGGATTTAGTTGAAGAAAAGATTGTAGAAAGGGAATGTATTGATATATTGAAAAATATGAAATTAAATAAATCGCCGGGGAATGATGGCTTAAGCGTAGAATTTTATCTTAAATTTTGGCCAGTAATTGGAGATCTAATTCTAGCATCTTTTAATGAAGCGTTTGAACAGGGGGAACTCTCTGCCTCTCAGAGGCAGGCAGTTATCACTTTGATACATAAAGAAGGCAAAGATCCAGACTTTATTAAGAATTATAGACCAATCTCTCTGTTAAATGTGGATTATAAAATTATAGCAAAGATATTCTCAAAGAGATTACAAGAAGTTATACCTGAAATAGTGTCTTCCGATCAACTGGGTTATGTTAAGAATAGAAATATTGGAGAAGCAATAAGAATAATAGATGATATGGTTTTTCATACTACTTTTTATAAAGTAAATGCTTTTCTGATGGCCATAGATTTTGAAAAGGCATTTGATTCTGTTTCTCATCCCTTTTTATATAGAGTCTTAAAATCTTTTGGCTTTGGACCATTATTTTGTAAATGGGTGAATATATTATATACAAATACTGAAAGCTGTGTTATGAATGGATATACATCAACAGGTTACTTTAAAGTTGAAAGAGGAGTTAGGCAAGGAGATCCTTTATCTCCATACTTATTTATTTTATGCATTGAAATTGTAGCTCATATGATTAGAAATAATAACTTGGTAAAAGGAATTTGTTTTGGAAATGTAGAAATGAAGCAAGTGTTGTATGCAGATGACATAACACTCTTCATCAAAGATATGAATTCAGTCAAGGAAATAGAACATATTTTTGAAAGCTTATATAAAATATCAGGGTTAAAGTTAAACAAGGACAAGACATATATTCTGCCTTTGGGTCCGCAGGTGTCTAAGCATACTTTTCCATTTGGGAAGCTAGTAGATGTTGTCAAAATATTAGGCATTTATTTTTCAGTTCATGCAGATATCAAGGAGAAAATGAATTTTAAGGAAATATTGAGCAAAATTAAAAAACTATTGACGTGGTGGAAGCAGCGTGATTTAACTTTAATGGGAAAAATTCAATTAATGAAAATATATGGATATTCTAAATTGATATATGCAACATCACTTATGTCAGTTCCAGAGTGGGTATTTAAGGAAATTGAAGAAATATGCTTTGATTTTTTGTGGAGAGGTAAAGATAAAATTTAAAAAAAATACAGTGATGTTAGATTATTAGCAGGGTGGGCTCAAAATGATGAATTTTAGGTATTTTGTAAAAGCACAAAGAATAATGTGGATAAAAAGGCTCATAACAGGAACTCAAACCATCAAATGGAAACTTTATTTCAAATATTTAATGAGACCGATGGGAGGAAATTTGATATTTTATTGCAATTACTGGAGTGATACAGTGGAAATCACGTTACCTACTTTTTATCAGAGTCTATTGAAAGCATGGATAGATATGAAAGATTATGTTAAGATTGAAGAGAATTATAGAGGAAATGAAATTTTATACAATAATAAGTGTATTCAATTAGAAGGTCAAACTGTATTTGAGGAGAAATTGTTTTTAAAGAATATATATCGACTTCATCACATTTGTGATGAACATGGAAAATTAAAGGCTGAAGATTATTTTATAGCTTTAGGTTTAAGTAGAGAAGAAATTGTAAAAGTAAACAAAATTTATAATATAACCCCTCATGAGTGGAAAAATAATGTTCAACTTTGAGGAAGTCCATTCACTGCGGCCTTAGTTTAGAATTTGTGTTTTCAAAGAAAATTTTTAAATTTGAAGAAATAACTTCAAATATGGTTTATAAGAGTCAAATTAAAAAGATTGTAGAAACAAATACAGCATTTTCCAATTTAATGTCTCTTTATATTTCACAACGAGAAGTAGAAAAGATATTTGTTCAACCAAGGATGTGTACTTTAAACAGTAAACTGAGCGAATTCCAATTCAAATTGTTACATAAGATTATTTATACATATCATCATTTATATAGATTTAAATTTCGTGAAAATGGATTGTGCTCGTATTGCGAACATTTTGAAGAAACTTATCAACATGTTTTCTTTGAATGTAATAAGATAAAGGAAGTTTGGGAAAAATGTGCTGACAAGCTTAATCTACCAATTTTGAAGAAGTTATCTTGGAAAGAAATTCATATTGGAATAACTGACAACACTATAGAAACAAGGCAATTACTGAACCATATCCTGATTTTAATTAAATTTATGATTTTTCACAGCAGAGAGAAAGGAGATCTACCTAACGCAAAAGAAATTATAGATAAATTAATTGAAAATAGATATGAAGAAAAAAAACTTGCAATGGAAAGGTATACTCTTTCAATTCATTTAAAGAAATGGGAAGCCTTGGAAGACTGTCAATGATTTTCTTTTATGGAGGGCCGAGGTGTTGGCGTCGTATTCGCTCGTCGTCTGGGTTGCTGGTTCCAAACAACAGTGCCCGCGCGTGAAGTTCGCCGCGGAACATTCGAGGGGCGGGCTGGAGTGGAGCATTTTCTTTTACACATGACTCTTACCGCGCCATTGTTTAACTTAAAAATTGTTTGGAGCCAGCGGCCTAGGCGGCTGGGCGGATGTGGCGTCGCACTTCGGTGCTCCATCTATCTTTAGTTTGTCTCAGTGATACATGAGAGACAGGGAGGCATAGCTTCTGGACACTCTGCCCTACCCCCTTCTTTTCTTTTCTCCTTTTCCCTTTGTTTGTTTATGTATCAGTGCTGTTGGTGTGGCTGTTCCTCTTTCCTTATTTGTTTTATCTGTTCGTGTGCTGTTTTTTCTGTGTTGTGGTGGGATGGAGGACGGGTGGTAGTGTCTCTTACCTTTTTTTTCCTTTCTTTTTTCTATTTTCTTCCTATCATGTTTTTCTTTTATTTTTCCTTTCTTAATTTAATTCTTTCTCTCGGAAGGAAATTGTTATATGACCCAACAATATTATATTTTTGTTTTAAAGAATGTTAAGGTAATTTCATACGAAATATAAAACTTTATTTACGATTTGTTTATTGAAAATACATTTCACTTGTCCTTTTTCCTTTTTTTTTTAGGTATGGAATGAAATGTGTAACTTAAATATATATTTTACATGCAAGGTTCTGTATTGTTTTGAAATGTGAAACTTCAGTTAATAATATTTATGTGAAGATTATTTATATTGTACGAAATGTTTCTTATGTTTGAAATGTATATTGTATTGTATGAAATGTCTGTTATATTGTATGAAATGTTTCAAATTATGTTCAATTTTCTTTGAGAGAGAATAAAAAAAAAACTTATGAAAAAAAAAAAAAAATCCTTGGTCCCCTTCTGTGCAGACAAAAGGAGTTCGTCCAAGCTTTGCGATTGTTCTTAAATTACATCATCTGAAACTACGTCATCGAGTATAATATAATTGATTTCAAGTAATTTGTTATATACCTGCGTGATAACCTGATGAGTGCAGGTCGAAAAGCTTCGTTATCATGTCTCTTTTTCGTGCCTTATTTATCTTTCTAATTAGTGCCCTTTTCACCTCCTGAATAGTGCCCCTTTTTAAATCTGATAATTGCCACTTTATCTCCCTAATTAGTATCCTTTTCTCCTTTTGACCTGTGCCCCTTTTCGAATCTAAATATTGCCCCCTTTTCATTCTAAAGTATGCTCCTTCTTTGATAAGTGAATGTATACTTCAAATAGGTGCGCCTTTTCCCTTTTAATAAGTGCACATCCCTTCTTTTATTCTTGCGAATATGCGCAATTAATATGGGAATCATGCTCGGGATTTTTAAATTATATTGATTTACGGAATTGTAGCTGGGAAGAAATTCTGTTTGGGAGGGAGGGAAGAAATAAAGGAAAACATATAGTTAAATATACAGTTATATATATATCATATTTTAATTCTTGTGAAATATTTGATTTTTAAAAACAGAGTGCATAATTAAGAAACCACTTTTTTTTTAATGAAATAAAAAGGGGATCGAACCACAGAGTTATAGTAGTTTTGAAGCAAACATATGCTTGATTTATTAATGACTTATTGTTGATTTCTGTTAATTTATCTATTGTTTTTGATATCATATGGAATCAATAAAAGATTACTGAAAAACAAGAAATGTAATAGTCATTAATTAGAGCATCCCAAATGGTTAATGGAAAGAAGGAATGCACGGATCTACGCCAATGGACGGAACCCCTTAATTGAGAATAACAATGCGAGCGAACGAATTTTCTTCGATATTTTTGCAACGAAATTAAATAAGAAATGTGATGGTATACCATTCTAAATTCCTGTACAACCTTTAACGTCACCATCCGAAAGACGAGACTCAGTCTCGAACCTGGGTCCGCTGAATCAGTTTATAACTTCAACTGGTAGCTGGATTACAGGCGCACGCCACAACGCCTAGTTGTATGTTTGATTTTCTTTTTTTAAGAAGTTATAGTAGTTTTGAAGCAAAACATATACTTGATTTACTAATGACTTATTGCTGATTTCTGTTAATTTAAGTATATGTATATTGTTATGTGTTGTTTTTGATATCATATGGAATCAATAAAAGATTACTGAAAAACAAGAAATGTAATAGTCATTAATTAGAGATTAGTGAAATGAAGCCGTTGGACGCCGATGGACGGAACCCCTTAATTGAGAATAACAATGCGAGCGAACGCATTTTCTTCGATATTTTTGCATCGAAATTAAATCAAAAATGTGATGGTATACCATTCCAAATTTCTGTACAAAGTTAAGCCATACTGGACTGGAGTTTACCACTTTTTTTTTAATGAAATAAAAAGGGGATCGAACCACAGAGTTATAGTAGTTTTGAAGCAAACATATGCTTGATTTATTAATGACTTATTGTTGATTTCTGTTAATTTATCTATTGTTTTTGATATCATATGGAATCAATAAAAGATTACTGAAAAACAAGAAATGTAATAGTCATTAATTAGAGCATCCCAAATGGTTAATGGAAAGAAGGAATGCACGGATCTACGCCAATGGACGGAACCCCTTAATTGAGAATAACAATGCGAGCGAACGAATTTTCTTCGATATTTTTGCAACGAAATTAAATAAGAAATGTGATGGTATACCATTCTAAATTCCTGTACAACCTTTAACGTCACCATCCGAAAGACGAGACTCAGTCTCGAACCTGGGTCCGCTGAATCAGTTTATAACTTCAACTGGTAGCTGGATTACAGGCGCACGCCACAACGCCTAGTTGTATGTTTGATTTTCTTTTTTAAAGAAGTTATAGTAGTTTTGAAGCAAAACATATACTTGATTTACTAATGACTTATTGCTGATTTCTGTTAATTTAAGTATATGTATATTGTTATGTGTTGTTTTTGATATCATATGGAATCAATAAAAGATTACTGAAAAACAAGAAATGTAATAGTCATTAATTAGAGCATCCCAAATGGTTAATGAAAAGAAGCTGTTGGACGCCGATGGACGGAACCCCTTAATTGAGAATAACAATGCGAGCGAACGCATTTTCTTCGATATTTTTGCATCGAAATTAAATCAAAAATGTGATGGTATACCATTCCAAATTTCTGTACAAAGTTAAGCCATACTGGACTGGAGTTTAAGTTAAACTGGCTTTCAGAATATAATTTTCCAAAACAATGGTTCAAAGGGCAGTTTTAGACTGAGTTTAAACCAGACTTGGACCGCGGTTTAAGGTAAACCGGAGTTCAGAATACGGGTTTGGATAATTATTAGTTATTTCTATTTTTTATCCAAAAATATTGGGGGGGAATGATATCTAGGGGGAAGGGGGTACGTGCCCCGGGCGGCAATTGGAGGGGGTGCAAAAACTGCAAAAGGAGAGGAAGAAATATCATAATCATTACTAATGCAGGTTCCTTCCATTTAATTTTAGGGTTTGCAATTGAAATCTCGGTCTCAAATCAGATGCGAAGACGAGTGTAGAAGTAGAGCGTAATAGCAGAAAGAAGATGGGCAAAGGCGAGGAAGAGGAGGAGGACGATGAAGAAGAAAAGCAAAGAGGAGAAAGCAAAGAACGAGATGGAGACAACGAAAGGGATGACGATGAAGAGACATTTGAGGATGAAAGGTATGTAGGGGAGCAGGTGAGAGATGAGTGACATCATAGTCCGAGTCGAAGGTAGGTAGGAACAGAAGTATGAGAGCGTTGCTAGGGACGGGAGGTATGGGGAAGAGGAGAGCACGGATGATAGTAAAGATGAGGATGATGACGAAAGTATCGGTAGAAAGGCATTTAGAGGTAACTTCAGAGGTGAAAGGGCAAAGGTTAGTGGTGATGAGTATGACAAGATGGTCGATGCCCATGACGATGCCAGTGATGGTATCCATGACGATGTCGATGAAATCTGCGGCGGCGGCAGCGTTTTCGCTGATGCAGGCTCCATTGGCGATGTTTGAGACGAAATGATAGACGTTAATGATGATATCCATGAGGATGCCGATGAGGATTTCGATGGTCGGAGCGTCATTGATGACGGTAGTGAAGATCCAATGAGCGACTGCAGTGTCGATGTCCATGAAGACTTGGATGATGCTGGTTTGACTGGACCACATGATAAATGTAAAGCTGGAAGTGAGTAGGGAGAGAGAATGGCCGAAAATGGCGATGTCCATAATGATGTTAATGGTGTTTTTGTCATTGTGGAATTCGTCGAAACAGAGGACCGGGAGGAGGAGGATGGTGGTGATGACAATGACGGTGATAGCGATGAAAGAATTGACGATAATGATGATGACCATGAACGTGTCGGCTTTGGTGGTGGTTTCACTGAAGATGTCGAAGGTGACGACGGCGATAATGAAAGAATCAACGAGGGCAACGATGACCATAACAATGTCGCTGGTCTTTGAGCCTGTGGCTTCTGCTTATAAGCAGACGAAGAAGATGAAGCTGCTGGTGTTGAAGATGACGACGATGGCCTGAGCAGTGTCGACATCATCGGAACCGTTCTGATTGAGAATAATTGCAAACACCATGGTAGGAACTGACGACTGAATGAAAAAACACAATATACAACGAGAACAGCGAAGAAAAAGAATAAAAGGGAAACAAAGATGCCTGAAAAGATGACACTGAATGTAAAGAAAGATGAAAACATGACAAGAGCAATGATCAACATGACAGTCACTAAACCAGACGCCAGACAAATTAAGAGGGTAAGCCGACAAGCCATCACGAGAAAACGAGTAAAGAATAACCAAAGTGCAATGACTGATAACCAGAGTTTTCGCGGCAGTGAGCCGATGTAACTCAGGGTGTAAGTAAAGAGGAACCATGGTCTTACAAGAAAATAAATGCAGCGAACTACGAGAGAGCTACCAAGTGATTCAGATGAAGAGGATGGAGCTGGTGGTGAGGGATGCGATCCAGTGTCAGATGTAACCACAGTAACGCGTTGGATAGTGGCGCGGATGCATGGTGGTGAGTTGGATGATCCATTGTGAACTGAACATGGAGATGCTGGTCCCTGCGACGAGGGTGCGGATGGTGATAGCAGCGAAGCCACTTCCGGGCAACTTTTCGGAGAAGTCGACTAAGTAACCCTATAAACTCCACAGGATGTTGCTTGTAATATATCAAACCACTTTTAAAAGTCCTAATCGCCTGGAAAAAAGAATAGGGTTTTCGAAAAATTGAGGTGAAAAGGTGAAAAACCCCATGTGAAACTGCTGAAATGAAGTAAGGCAAAGAAAAGAATAATATCAAGGCACCGAGTAATGTAATTGCAAAGAATATAATGAATATGGAAAACGCAATGTAAAATGCAGAGTGGAATAGAATCAGGGTCAAACAGAAAGTCAGAGGAAATGCAAAGGAAAAAAAAGTTAAACAGCGAGAGAGAAGCATGATGACCAAACGACTGAGGGAGATCCAAGGAAGGAGTTATCACAGATCTGGAGTCACAACAGAATTTCTTAACTCCTTGATCCAAGTGAAGAGCGTGTGAAAACACCGTTGCTTATATTGAAGTACAGACAAAAATGGTTACGTAACATCACCGGGCTATGTGTGTGCATACTTAGCGTTCAAATCACGAAGATGGGGCAATGCATCGTGCATCTAGCGACAACAATGATCATCATCGCAATAAGCCAGTTTCGTAATGTATGCACAGACCTTTAAACCCGATGCTATTGTACATCGTGTTTCACTGTGCAACTACTGCCTTTTGTTCGCTAATAGAAAATCATATATATGTCACTACTCATGTTCAACATGTGACAAATTATATAACATTACATCAAACTGGATATCATATTGATATAAATAATGCAATAGAGAATCATAATAGGACTAACTGTTTTTCTAGTTTCATTCAATCTGTTAAAATAAAACAGAACTGTATGATTCTTGTCTATACAACGAACGGGATGTGTTTGATAAGTATGCCAAATTTTAGGACAATCGGATAATCCATGAGCATTATAAAGCTGAGAATCTCTTCTTTCATAATTAGGCATTACCTGAAAATTTATATTTGGCGACTTTTTGGTGGTTTTGTGGTGCCTGGTCACAAATAGCTTGTACTTTTGCCTAAGGAAAATATCTGTGGTTTCTTTATTTCTCTCATACTAGTAGTATTAGATCTTGCATGTAGTGAACTGTTTATAACAATAATTAACTTGCCTATATTTCAGTGTTTTGGGGATTGATCTTTAATAGGTCAATTAGCCTCTGTTAACACCCCATATATATTTTGATTTGTATTGCTTCGTTCTTATCTCCATGTATTTCATAATTTGGATATGCTTGTCCCTGTTTTTCTAACAAATATATTTACAACTCATCAAGAAAGAAGGTTTTGAACCACTGGTTTTTGAAAGAATGGAAAGAAATTACGGTTTTACTTACAAGGAAATAGAAAATATATTTTTAAGGTTAAGGCATTGTACATTAAATAGTCGGCTAAGAGAGTTCCAATTTAGACTTATACATGACATTATATGTACAAACCATCATCTTTTCCGATTTGGTTTTGTTTCAAGTGATTAATGTTCTTTTTGTGAAAAAGAAGAAGAAACATATAAACATTTATTTTATTCTTGCGAATATGCGCAATTAATCTGGGAATCATGTTCGAGATTTTTAAATTATATCGATTTACGGAATTGTAGCTGGAAAGAAATTCTGTTTGGGAGGGAGGAAAGAAATAAAAGAATACACCAATTGTTAAATCATATTCCGATTCTTATTCTTATTTGAAGCATAACATATACTTGATTTATTAATGACTTATTGCTGATTTCTGTTAATTTATGTATATGTATATTGTTATGTGTTGTTTTTGATATCATATGGAATCAATAAAAGATTACTGAAAAACAAAAAAGTAATAGTCATTAATTAGAGCATCCCAAAATGGTTAATGAATAGAAGGAATGCACGGATCTACAGCAATGGACGGAACCCCTTGATTGAGAATAACAATGCGAGCGAACGAATAATTTTCTTCCATATTTTGCATCGAAATTTTTGCATTTCTTTTTTCCTTACTTCTAAATCATCAAAAATGTGATGGTATTTCAAGATCAAAGATAATGAGTTTGGATACTTATTAATTATTTTTATTTTTTCATCCCAAAATATTGGGTGAAGGGGGTACGTGCCCCGGGCGGCACTTGGAGGGGTGCAAAAATGCAAAGGAGAGAAAGAAAATATTGGGAAATTAAGAAATATCATAATCCTTACGTTATGCGTCCCCAAATCCGCAGGGTAAATGTACTAGAAATCTAGTTTTTGAAGGTTTGAAATGCGTTCAACTTCAGGTAGCCTTGCTGAATTTCTCAACTCTTTCTCAAGCCTATAGGGTTTTCGTTAGTTTTGCTCCTGATTGTAGAAGTGAATGAATAGAAAACCGCAAAGGAGAGAAAGAAAATATTGGGAAATTAAGAAATATCATAATCCTTACGTTATGCGTCCCCTAATCCGCAGGGTAAATGTACTAGAAATCTAGTTTTTGAAGGTTTGAAATGCGAAATTTGAAAATTACTTGAAATTAACTATAACTCGATGAACCCGGACGCAACCCAGACGCCGTAATTTCAGAACAATCGCAAAGCTTGGACGAACTCCTTTTGTCTGCACAGACGTTCGATTGAATGTAGGCGGGTTCCAGAAAGTGTAAATGCGCTGCGCTTCTGGCCCGGGACATAATTGAGTATTGATCGTCGGCATAGGTTTGTTCAGCAAATGGAAACCAATCGCATAATCGCATTTGGCTATCTTTGGTCTACTTCTGCGCAGACAAAAGGAGTTCGTCCAAGCTTTGCGATTGTTCTGAAATTACGTCATCTGAAACTACGTCATCGAGTATAATACAGTTGATTTCAAGTAATTTGTTTTATACCTGCCTGATAACCTGATGAATGCAGGTCGAACAGCTTTGTTATCATGTCTCTTTTTCGTGCCATATTTATCTTTCTAATTAGTGCCCTTTTCACCTCCTGAAGAGTATCCTTTTCTCCTTTTAATATCTGCCCCTTTTCGAATCTAATTGCCCTATATACTTTAATTCGTCACCTATGATTTTAATCTATACCTTGTTCAGTTAATTGTACTATGGTTTATTTATGAATGGCATGCTGTGGAATTAATATTATTTGCATTGTCTATTGCCATGTTGAATTATACTGTGTAATCAATGCTTAATTTGTGATATTCATTTTGAAAATCTGAATTAAGGAATAAAAAAAATTATGGAAAGAAAAAAAATCTTTTTCTCTTTCTGATAAGTGCCTCTCATTTTTCAAATCTAAATATTACCCCCTTTTTCGTATTACATATGCCCATTTCTCCCTTGATTTTAAAGTGCATCTTTACTTCTGATGGACGCCCATTTTCCTTTCTAATATGTACCCTTTTCTTCTTCTCAAAAGTGCCACTTTCACCTCTTATATGTGAACTTTTCAACCTCTGATAAGAGCCCTTTCCTCTTCTTATAAGTGCCCCCTTTTGCATATATTTCCAACTGTTTTTTTTTACAAAATGAGCCATATCTAACTTCAGAATCCGGGCCATTGAGTTTGGATAATTATTAGCTTTAGACTGAGTTTAAACCACACTTAGACCGTGGTTTAAGTTAAACCGGAGTTCAGAATACGGGCCATTGAGTTTGGATAATTATTAGTTATTTCTATTTTTTATCCAAAAATATTGGGGGGAATGATATCTAGGGGGAAGGGGGTACGTGCCCCGGGCGTCAATTGGAGGAGGTGCAAAAACTGCAAAAGGAGAGGAAGAAAATATTGGGGAATTAAGAAATATCATAATCATTACTTTATGCGTCCCCAAATCCGCAGGGTAAATGCCGACATGTTTTATTGAGACAATTGGGGCAACTTGCAGAAATATTTCAGGTTCTTTCCATTTAATTTCAGGGTTTGTAATTGAAATCTCGGTCTCAAATCAGATGCGAAGACGAGTGTAGAAGTAGAGCGTAATAGCAGAAAGAAGATGGGCAAAGGCGAGGAAGAGGAGGAGGACGATGAAGAAGAAAAGCAAAGAGGAGAAAGCGAAGAACGAGATGGAGACAACGAAAGGGATGATGATGAAGAGACATTTGAGGATGAAAGATATCTTGGAGATAATGAAGGGTATGTAGGGGAGCAGGTGAGAGATGAGTGACATCATAGTCCGAGTCGATGGTAGGTAGGAACAGAAGTATGAGAGCGTTGCTAGGGACGGGGAGGTATGGAGAAGAGGAGAGCATGGATGATAGTAAAGATGAGGATGATGACGAAAGTATCGGTAGAAAGGCATTTAGAGGTAACTTTAGAGGTGAAAGGGCAAAGGTTAGTGGTGATGAGTATGACAAGATGGTCGATGCCCATGACGATGCCAGTGATGGTATCCATGACGATGTCGATGAAATCTGCGGCGGCGGCAGCGTTTTCGCTGATGCAGGCTCCATTGGCGATGTTTGAGACGAAATGATAGACGTTAATGATGATATCCATGAGGATGCCGATGAGGATTTCGATGGTCGGGGCGTCATTGATGGCGGTAGTGAAGATACAATGAGCGACTGCAGTGTCGATGTCCATGAAGACTTGGATGATGCCGGTTTGACTGGACCACATGATAAATGTAAAGCTGGAAGTGAGTAGGGAGAGAGAATGGCCGAAAATGGCGATGTCCATAATGATGTTGATGGTGTTTTTGTCATTGTGGAATTCGTCGAAACAGAGGACCGGGAGGAGGAGGATGGTGGTGATGACAATGACGGTGATAGCGATGAAAGAATTGACGATAATGATGATGACCATGAACGTGTCGGCTTTGGTGGTGGTTTCACTGAAGATGTCGAAGGTGACGACGGCGATAATGAAAGAATCAACGAGGGCAACGATGACCATAACAATGTCGCTGGTCTTTGAGCCTGTGGCTTCTGCTTATAAGCAGACGAAGAAGATGAAGCTGCTGGTGTTGAAGATGACGACGATGGCCTGAGCAGTGTCGACATCATCGGAACCGTTCTGATTGAGAATAATTGCAAACACCATGGTAGGAACTGACGACTGAATGAAAAAACACAATATACAACGAGAACAGCGAAGAAAAAGAATAAAAGGGAAACAAAGATGCCTGAAAAGATGACACTGAATGTAAAGAAAGATGAAAACATGACAAGAGCAATGATCAACATGACAGTCACTAAACCAGACGCCAGACAAATTAAGAGGGTAAGCCGACAAGCCATCACGAGAAAACGAGTAAAGAATAACCAAAGTGCAATGACTGATAACCAGAGTTTTCGCGGCAGTGAGCCGATGTAACTCAGGGTGTAAGTAAAGAGGAACCATGGTCTTACAAGAAAATAAATGCAGCGAACTACGAGAGAGCTACCAAGTGATTCAGATGAAGAGGATGGAGCTGGTGGTGAGGGATGCGATCCAGTGTCAGATGTAACCACAGTAACGCGTTGGATAGTGGCGCGGATGCATGGTGGTGAGTTGGATGATCCATTGTGAACTGAACATGGAGATGCTGGTCCCTGCGACGAGGGTGCGGATGGTGATAGCAGCGAAGCCACTTCCTGGGCAACTTTTCGGAGAAGTCGACTAAGTAACCCTATAAACTCCACAGGATGTTGTTGCTTGTAATATATCAAACCACTTTTAAAAGTCCTAATCGCCTGGAAAAAAGAATAGGGTTTTCGAAAAATTGAGGTGAAAAGGTGAAAAACCCCATGTGAAACTGCTGAAATGAAGTAAGGCAAAGAAAAGAATAATATCAAGGCACCGAGTAATGTAATTGCAAAGAATATAATGAATATGGAAAACGCAATGTAAAATGCAGAGTGGAATAGAATCAGGGTCAAACAGAAAGTCAGAGGAAATGCAAAGGAAAAAAAAGTTAAACAGCGAGAGAGAAGCATGATGACCAAACGACTGAGGGAGATCCAAGGAAGGAGTTATCACAGATCTGGAGTCACAACAGAATTTCTTAACTCCTTGATCCAAGTGAAGAGCGTGTGAAAACACCGTTGCTTATATTGAAGTACAGACAAAAATGGTTACGTAACATCACCGGGCTATGTGTGTGCATACTTAGCGTTCAAATCACGAAGATGGGGCAATGCATCGTGCATCTAGCGACAACAATGATCATCATCGCAATAAGCCAGTTTCGTAATGTATGCACAGACCTTTAAACCCGATGCTATTGTACATCGTGTTTCACTGTGCAACTACTGCCTTTTGTTCGCTAATAGAAAATCATATATATGTCACTACTCATGTTCAACATGTGACAAATTATATAACATTACATCAAACTGGATATCATATTGATATAAATAATGCAATAGAGAATCATAATAGGACTAACTGTTTTTCTAGTTTCATTCAATCTGTTAAAATAAAACAGAACTGTATGATTCTTGTCTATACAACGAACGGGATGTGTTTGATAAGTATGCCAAATTTTAGGACAATCGGATAATCCATGAGCATTATAAAGCTGAGAATCTCTTCTTTCATAATTAGGCATTACCTGAAAATTTATATTTGGCGACTTTTTGGTGGTTTTGTGGTGCCTGGTCACAAATAGCTTGTACTTTTGCCTAAGGAAAATATCTGTGGTTTCTTTATTTCTCTCATACTAGTAGTATTAGATCTTGCATGTAGTGAACTGTTTATAACAATAATTAACTTGCCTATATTTCAGTGTTTTGGGGATTGATCTTTAATAGGTCAATTAGCCTCTGTTAACACCCCATATATATTTTGATTTGTATTGCTTCGTTCTTATCTCCATGTATTTCATAATTTGGATATGCTTGTCCCTGTTTTTCTAACAAATATATTTACAACTCATCAAGAAAGAAGGTTTTGAACCACTGGTTTTTGAAAGAATGGAAAGAAATTACGGTTTTACTTACAAGGAAATAGAAAATATTTTTAAGGTTAAGGCATTGTACATTAAATAGTCGGCTAAGAGAGTTCCAATTTAGACTTATACATGACATTATATGTACAAACCATCATCTTTTCCGATTTGGTTTTGTTTCAAGTGATTAATGTTCTTTTTGTGAAAAAGAAGAAGAAACATATAAACATTTATTTTATTCTTGCGAATATGCGCAATTAATCTGGGAATCATGTTCGAGATTTTTAAATTATATCGATTTACGGAATTGTAGCTGGAAAGAAATTCTGTTTGGGAGGGAGGAAAGAAATAAAAGAATACACCAATTGTTAAATCATATTCCGATTCTTATTCTTATTTGAAGCATAACATATACTTGATTTATTAATGACTTATTGCTGATTTCTGTTAATTTATGTATATGTATATTGTTATGTGTTGTTTTTGATATCATATGGAATCAATAAAAGATTACTGAAAAACAAAAAAGTAATAGTCATTAATTAGAGCATCCAAAAATGGTTAATGAATAGAAGGAATGCACGGATCTACAGCAATGGACGGAACCCCTTGATTGAGAATAACAATGCGAGCGAACGAATAATTTTCTTCCATATTTTGCATCGAAATTTTTGCATTTCTTTTTTCCTTACTTCTAAATCATCAAAAATGTGATGGTATTTCAAGATCAAAGATAATGAGTTTGGATACTTATTAATTATTTTTATTTTTTCATCCCAAAATATTGGGTGAAGGGGGTACGTGCCCCGGGCGGCACTTGGAGGGGTGCAAAAAATGCAAAGGAGAGAAAGAAAATATTGGGAAATTAAGAAATATCATAATCCTTACGTTATGCGTCCCCAAATCCGCAGGGTAAATGTACTAGAAATCTAGTTTTTGAAGGTTTGAAATGCGTTCAACTTCAGGTAGCCTTGCTGAATTTCTCAACTCTTTCTCAAGCCTATAGGGTTTTCGTTAGTTTTGCTCCTGATTGTAGAAGTGAATGAATAGAAAACCGCAAAGGAGAGAAAGAAAATATTGGGAAATTAAGAAATATCATAATCCTTACGTTATGCGTCCCCTAATCCGCAGGGTAAATGTACTAGAAATCTAGTTTTTGAAGGTTTGAAATGCGAAATTTGAAAATTACTTGAAATTAACTATAACTCGATGAACCCGGACGCAACCCAGACGCCGTAATTTCAGAACAATCGCAAAGCTTGGACGAACTCCTTTTGTCTGCACAGACGTTCGATTGAATGTAGGCGGGTTCCAGAAAGTGTAAATGCGCTGCGCTTCTGGCCCGGGACATAATTGAGTATTGATCGTCGGCATAGGTTTGTTCAGCAAATGGAAACCAATCGCATAATCGCATTTGGCTATCTTTGGTCTACTTCTGCGCAGACAAAAGGAGTTCGTCCAAGCTTTGCGATTGTTCTGAAATTACGTCATCTGAAACTACGTCATCGAGTATAATACAGTTGATTTCAAGTAATTTGTTATATACCTGCCTGATAACCTGATGAATGCAGGTCGAACAGCTTTGTTATCATGTCTCTTTTTCGTGCCATATTTATCTTTCTAATTAGTGCCCTTTTCACCTCCTGAAGAGTATCCTTTTCTCCTTTTAATATCTGCCCCTTTTCGAATCTAATTGCCCTATATACTTTAATTCGTCACCTATGATTTTAATCTATACCTTGTTCAGTTAATTGTACTATGGTTTATTTATGAATGGCATGCTGTGGAATTAATATTATTTGCATTGTCTATTGCCATGTTGAATTATACTGTGTAATCAATGCTTAATTTGTGATATTCATTTTGAAAATCTGAATTAAGGAATAAAAAAAATTATGGAAAGAAAAAAAATCTTTTTCTCTTTCTGATAAGTGCCTCTCATTTTTCAAATCTAAATATTACCCCCTTTTTCGTATTACATATGCCCATTTCTCCCTTGATTTTAAAGTGCATCTTTACTTCTGATGGACGCCCATTTTCCTTTCTAATATGTACCCTTTTCTTCTTCTCAAAAGTGCCACTTTCACCTCTTATATGTGAACTTTTCAACCTCTGATAAGAGCCCTTTCCTCTTCTTATAAGTGCCCCCTTTTGCATATATTTCCAACTGTTTTTTTTTACAAAATGAGCCATATCTAACTTCAGAATCCGGGCCATTGAGTTTGGATAATTATTAGCTTTAGACTGAGTTTAAACCACACTTAGACCGTGGTTTAAGTTAAACCGGAGTTCAGAATACGGGCCATTGAGTTTGGATAATTATTAGTTATTTCTATTTTTTATCCAAAAATATTGGGGGAATGATATCTAGGGGGAAGGGGGTTCGTGCCCCGGGCGTCAATTGGAGGAGGTGCAAAAACTGCAAAAGGAGAGGAAGAAAATATTGGGGAATTAAGAAATATCATAATCATTACTTTATGCGTCCCCAAATCCGCAGGGTAAATGCCGACATGTTTTATTGAGACAATTGGGGCAACTTGCAGAAATATTTCAGGTTCTTTCCATTTAATTTCAGGGTTTGTAATTGAAATCTCGGTCTCAAATCAGATGCGAAGACGAGTGTAGAAGTAGAGCGTAATAGCAGAAAGAAGATGGGCAAAGGCGAGGAAGAGGAGGAGGACGATGAAGAAGAAAAGCAAAGAGGAGAAAGCGAAGAACGAGATGGAGACAACGAAAGGGATGATGATGAAGAGACATTTGAGGATGAAAGATATCTTGGAGATAATGAAGGGTATGTAGGGGGAGCAGGTGAGAGATGAGTGACATCATAGTCCGAGTCGATGGTAGGTAGGAACAGAAGTATGAGAGCGTTGTAGGGACGGGAGGTATGGAGAAGAGGAGAGCATGGATGATAGTAAAGATGAGGATGATGACGAAAGTATCGGTAGAAAGGCATTTAGAGGTAACTTTAGAGGTGAAAGGGCAAAGGTTAGTGGTGATGAGTATGACAAGATGGTCGATGCCCATGTACTAGAAATCTAGTTTTTGAAGGTTTGAAATGCGAAAATTTGAAAATTACTTGAAATTAACTATTAACTCGATGAACCCGGACGCAACCAGACGCCGTAATTTCAGAACAATCGCAAAGCTTGGACGAACTCCTTTTGTCTGCACAGACGTTCGATTGAATGTAGGCGGGTTCCAGAAAGTGTAAATGCGCTGCGCTTCTGGCCCGGGACATAATTGAGTATTGATCGTCGGCATAGGTTTGTTCAGCAAATGGAAACCAATCGCATAATCGCATTTGGCTATCTTTGGTCTACTTCTGCGCAGACAAAAGGAGTTCGTCCAAGCTTTGCGATTGTTCTGAAATTACGTCATCTGAAACTACGTCATCGAGTATAATACAGTTGATTTCAAGTAATTTGTTATATACCTGCCTGATAACCTGATGAATGCAGGTCGAACAGCTTTGTTATCATGTCTCTTTTTCGTGCCATATTTATCTTTCTAATTAGTGCCCTTTTCACCTCCTGAAGAGTATCCTTTTCTCCTTTTAATATCTGCCCCTTTTCGAATCTAATTGCCCTATATACTTTAATTCGTCACCTATGATTTTAATCTATACCTTGTTCAGTTAATTGTACTATGGTTTATTTATGAATGGCATGCTGTGGAATTAATATTATTTGCATTGTCTATTG